>JAKOOJ010000036.1:2289815-2602315 GCA_022577455.1 Arizona elegans
CCAGGTTGCCGTTCTCCAAAGTCCCCAGGACTTCAGCCCGATACCAGGAACGGTCTTCGGGGTAGTAGGTGGCTACGATGTCCCCCACCTGCACGCTTTCCAGCTGGGGGGAGGGGGGGGAGACGAGAACAGGGGTGACGTCTGGGGGGACAGAAAGCTACGCAGCCTTCCCGCATCGGGGTTCCCCCCAACTCCCCACTTCTGGAAGGGCCCTCACCTTGCCGCCATCGTTGTTCTCGTAGTATTTTGTCATTTCCTGGACGAGTTTATCTAGACGGAGAGCTTTGACGCCGATAATCTGGATCCAGAAATGGCTGGGGTTTTCCGAGGCTGAGACGTAGACCTCCAGGTGATCCTTGCCGTGGAGGCTGAAATCCGGGCTGGGAACTGAGAGGCAAGGCAGATGGGTTAGGGAGTCGTGGACTTTACCTGTATGTGTTGAAGGCCCTCGGGTAGCTCTCTGAAAGCGGGAAAATGGACCGTGTTTCAAAATAGAGGTTAGGTCCTCGTCTTACGCCCGCAATTGAGCCTGGCATTTTTGCTGTTAAGGGAGACATGGGGTTCCATGAGTTTTGCCCCATTTTACGGCCTTCCTCGCCATGGATGTTAAGTGAATCGGTGCGGCTGATAAATTAGCCTTCTGGTTAAGTGAATCAGTCTTTCCCATGCCGATTTCCCGAGGTCGCAAAACGGGATCGCACAACCCCCGGGGGACGCTGCAACCGAGTCAGTTGCCAACCGTCTGAATTTCAACCACGGGGAAGGCTGCAACGGTTGTGTGAAAAACGGTCGCAAGTTGCTTTTTTTTTTTCCACAGCCGTTAACTTCCAACAGTCACTAAGTGAACTGTCACATTAAGTGGCGAGGAGACCCGGCCCGATCCTCCAGGTCCCGAAGCAGTCTACCCACCATTTTTGTTGCTCACCTTCAAAGACGGAGCTCAGCGCAGGCCAGGGGTTTATCGGGGACCCTGCTCCGCTCGACTGGGGGGGATCCCCCGAGCGATAATCCGGTGGCCCGTCGCCAGCCTCTCGGCGGAGGTGCCCAACTTCCGGCATCCGACTGCGAGGTTCCGCGTGCGAGTAAGGCCGCTGTCCTGAGTCGCCGGCCGCTGCCATCTCCCTCCGGGTGCCCAGCGGCTGCTTGCGCTGCACACGGGCCGACACAGACTGCAACAACTTACTGCGGAAAGCTTCATCCTCCGACAGTTTCTCGCGGATCAATTCCTGCCGGCAGAAAATGGGTCAGGTGGAGAGTCTGCTCCCAAGCTCCCCTAATTTCTATTCTCCATTGGCCCTGGATTCTCTCCAGCTGGGCCATCTGAGGATGATGGGAAGTGTAGCCTCAATTGCCTGGAGGGAACAGTGTGTGCTGTGTTTTGCACAATGCCCTTACGAGGTAGGCTACATCACTTCCCAGAGAAGGCTCGGGAAGATCACCCCCCCTGCCATTCTCAAACGAGGGAGGGGGCAACCTCAGCAACCCCCTCCCTAAGGGGTCCAGCATTGCGAGGGGCCCAAAGTTGTAAACTTAATAGTCTCCAACACAATTCAATGAAGTGGATTATATGATTCTCTTTTGTGACCTTCTGATCAGCAAATTTGTTGGGGGAAGCTGGATTCACTTAACCACCGTGTTCCTTTCTTAACTGGAGCAATTTGCTTAACAACCATGGCAAGAAAAGTCAGAAAATTTGAGTGGTGCAGTGGCCTAGAGGTGGAACTCTCGCCTCACAGTCAGGAGGCTGTGAGTTCGATTCTAAGTAGAGGCAGATATTTCTCTCTCTGGGGCACATAGAGAATATATCTGCCGGACAAAACTCCGCACTGGCGACAAGAAGGGCATCTGGCCAGTAAATACTCAGCCCCATTCAGTTGCCCAGACTCCACCCCGCAAGGGGTTATGCGGTCGTTAAAAGAAGATGAAAAAGAAGTCAGAAATTGGGCAACAAATGTCTCGCTTAGCATCAGAAATTTCAGGATCGATTGTGGCTGTAGGTCGAGGACTATCTGAACCATAAGCTACAACACTTTTCCACCCCGTCTCGGGTGCGAGATCCGCTGGGTCAAGTCCCAGATTTGGGGAAGAGAGAAACCCAGCCCGGCTTAAGGGGCAAAACTCTCACCTTGGCAGCCTGGACTTCCTTGCGAGTCCCGGAAAGGGTGACGACGCGGGTGAGCGATAGGGCGCCCTCCCCGTCGTGGTTGCAGTCAATCTTGGCCCCGGTGTTCCGGCATATGGCCCTCACCGTCTCGCCACCCTTTCCTGGAGGAAGAGGAAGAGTGACAGCAGCAGTGAGGGACAAAGAAGGGGGATGCAGCGTCTAGGAATAATCCCCTTCCGTGGGATCCACGGTGCTCTCTGAGCTGAGTTGGTCTTCCTTGCAGACGTTCCATAACCCATGTGGGGAATGGCATCAGTGCTAGAAGGCAGGGGAGGTTTGGAGGAGGAGAATAAGAACGATGAGAAGCAGAAGAGGAAGAAAAGGACTGTGGGGCCCTTGGTGCTGAGCTGGGTCATTTCCTTGCAGAGGTTTCATGACCCAACTGGGGAACAGCATCAGTGCCAGAAGGGTTTGCAAGGATGAGGACTTGTGGGGGTTTCTGGCAAGACGTTTAATTACCAAGCTAGGCAACGTCATCATCACTACACTCCTCACCCCTCCCAAATCCCAGCTCTCTGTTGCCGGCTTTCCCCAAACCAGGCAAAAATCGGCCCTCCTAGGAAGCCCAGCGCGGCCTCAGGGCCTCCAGGGTGGGCTGGCTAAAGACCACCAACCCTTGCGGCCCCCCTCCCCACAAGGAAAGCTTTGGAGGGCTCTGGCGAGAGAAAGCGGTACCGATGATGCGGCCGATGGCCCGATTGGGCACCGAGATCTTCTCCACCACGGGCAGGCTCTCCTCCAGGATCTGGTGGATGGCGGCTTTGGCCTTGCACACCTGGACGGGGGATCCCGAGATCCGGATCATCCGCTCCTCGCCGGACTCCTCCAGGTCGACGTTGATGCGGGCGTGGGTGTCCTTCCGCAGCTGCGGTAGGAAGAGGTGAGGAGGGAAATATTTGCGGGGGGGCTCATCCAGCTTCCCCGGTTCCCTTGCAAAAGGAGGAAGGGAGGGGGGGGTCTCTCCACCCCACCAGCCCCCTCCCCTTCTTCCACTTGCCTTGTTCACTTTCGCCCCCTGCCGCCCGAGGAGGAACTTTACCGCCTCTTGGGGCACCTTCAGCACGAATTCGATTTCTTCCTCCCCCACGAAAGTCACCCGCTCTTCTGCGGGGCCACCGAGGAAGAAAGGAAAGCCGAAGAACTTGAGATATCCCCCTCCCCACTTCAGGAGGTACCTAAGCCTCCTAAAGAATGAAGGGGTAAAAAAGCCCCACCCTCTCTCAGCCCATGAAGCATGTGCAAACCTGCTAGAGACCAGCCCGTCTTTTCCAAAAATTAAAACCTGGTGGGTCTTCCTATTTTATTTGTATTTACATCCTGCCTTTATTATTTTTACACATAACTCACAGCGGGGAACATATCCAACATGTCTTCCTCCTATCCCCAAACCCCAACAACCACCCTCCGAGGTGGGCTGGGAGAGAGGGGGACTGGCCCTAAGCCACCCAACCGGTTTTTTGTGCCTAAAGCGGGACTAGAACTCACAGTCTCCTAGTGACTGGGCCCAAGTCACCCAGCCGGCTTTCATGGCTAAAGCAAGACTAGAATTCACTGTCTCCTGGTGACTGGGTCCAAGTCGCTCAGCCAGCTTTCATGGCAACACTAGAATTCTTTCATGGCAATACTAGAATTCACTGTCTCCCCGTTTCTAGCCAGCTGCCTTAATCCCTAGACCAAACTGGCTCTTCCTTCCAGACCAGGCTGCACACAACCCCCTCCTCTTTTTCTACTCCACCCCGCCCTCCTCCTTCTCAAAGCCCCCACCTCAGCAAGACCCTCTCCTCTCCCCCAAGGAAGGGAGGGAGGGATACGGGTGAATCCCTCGCCCAGCAAGAAAGCCAAGGTTTGACTGCGGACCATCCACCCCGGGCTTCAGTTGGGGGTGGGGGGTTTCAATATTGCAAGGTGGGGGTGGGGTCGGGTGGGGCTGGCACGCTCACCTTGGTCCTCCCGGTACCGGCAGTACAAGATGTAGAGGATGGCAGCACTGGCTGGGATGCCAAGGCCCAGGGCAACCTTTTGCAGACCGGTCAAGCCTCCGCTCCAAGAGCTGCGTTGGTCAGCCATGGCTCTGCAACCTCCGGAGGGGGGGATTTGTGTGGGGGTTCAGAGCTTTGGGTGGGGGGGGGGAGGCAGAAAAAACCCAGTTAAGTTGCTTGCAAAGAGTTTGGCTTCCCAGCCACTTAAAGGGATGGGGGTGGGGGGGTTGTCCCTCTTCTGGCCTCCCCCAGGGAGGGGAGGAAAAAAGCCAGCAGCTCCGACTATCCTCCCTTCTTTGCAGATCTCCAAGGAATCCACCCAGGGAAGCCTGGATCCCCCTCCCACCCGCCAGTTGCAGAACAAAACCTAACATCTCTTTTATTGCAATTCTGGCTTTCCCCCCTCTTTTTTTGCAAATCCTGCCGAAAAGATGAACCCCAGAAGCCCCGAAAAAAGCAGCAAGGATGGAGGTGGAGCTCTAATGCAAAGCCACGCGTGGGCACCCTCCCCCCACCGGGGTAATATCCCCCCCTCTGCCCCCCCTTCCTCTAAATTCCAAACCCTTCGCAATTAGGAAGCTTTTGCTCTCGTTTCTGGGGGGGGGGCGCAGGAGTGGGGGTTAGGCCCTTGCTTGCAGCCCTCCGTTTGGCTATTTCCTCCCTTCTCCCTTTGGAACCCCGATAGACTGCCCCTGCTTCTGGAAGCTCCATTCCACCCCCCCCCCCTTGCAAATGAGAAAAGGAAGCTTTTTTTTTTACCCCTGGCCTGGTTTTTTTAGGGGGGGTGTCTTAGCCGCTCTTTCTCTCCCTCCCCACTTTCTCCTCCTTTTAAGGGTGCAGAGATACTGGGGAGAGGGGGGTCTCCCCACTTAATTGGGATTTAACTCTAATGAACCCCACCTTTCTATTTGCACGCCCAATAATGCAAACCCCGTCTCTTATTCCGAGAGGGCTGGGCTTGCAAAACAAGCGCATCCCGCTTGGACAAGCCAAGTCCTCCCCGCGGTCCTCCCCCTCTCCGCCCCGCCCGCAGGGTGAGCTCCTACCTCCCCAACCGCCTCCTCTCGCCTTCCCCGCGCTCCGCCTCTGCGGGACCCGGTATTTATAACCTCTCGCCCCGCCCTCTTCCCCCTCTCCGCGCGCGAGCCCTTCCCAGCCAATCGGCGGAGAGCGAGCTACCTGCCGACGGGTGGGGGAGTCGGGAAGGAGCGGCCAATCGGGGAAACGAACGAAGAGCGAGAAGGGTGGCATTGGCCCCTAGTTTAACCAATAGGAAGATAGAGAGGGGGTTTTAACTGTCACTCCCGCACGTCGCGAGCGGCACGTGGTTTCTTAGCAACATCGAGGTGTTCCCAGAATGCCTTGCGCTCCAAGGGCGCTGCTGAGACGCCATGATTACCCATAATGCCCTAATGAGCAAACCCATGATTGACAGTTGCAAAGGGATGCTTTGAACTTAATCTTCAAAGTTTTAGCAGTTGCACACACAAAAAATGGACCCTGCTGAATTTATTCATAATCCTTTTATCTTAAAATTGACAATATAATCAAAAAATTTTCCCGTTTTGGGTGCCAAAATATAAACTTCTCGGTCCAGCTCAGTTGGCAACTTGACTGCCCTTTGCAAAAAAAAAAAAAAACAAACAAACAACCACCACCAAATAATCCTATGTGCATGGATTGAGAAAAGTACTAACCGCAGTTTGCACAACAAACCATCATATCTTGGATTGTTGCCTTGCACGAAACCTTTATGAAGGTTCATGGCTGGCCAATCCTAGCAAGCCTAAAGGTGGACTTTGGCGGGAGGGAGTGCGCCCAAACTTCCCCATCTCATTAGTCTGAAAAGTTAGGAACCGAAGTGGATAATGGGTAAGGGAATCCTAAAACAAATCTCCCAAAGAAGGATCCTTGCAGAAAACGTTGCAACCAATCTCTTGAATTTATTTATTTATTTATCATAATACCAGCCAGATCCTCAAAATCATCTGGCTTCGTTAATTGTGTGGCTCGTCTCAAATTCAAATTAAATAATCGTCATAGCTTCTCAATTAATTTGTGTGCAACCCAATCTCTGAAACTATCTATTCAGGTACAAAATGCTTTCTCCCATCAATTGGTACCACGGAAGATACACAAAAGTGCATTTTGATGGGTGGCTTTTTTAAAAACCTGCTTTGAATTTCAACACCCGGGGCAAAATATTAAAGAGTTTAAAGCCTGATTTTCATTTGAATTGCTCAATCGGCAATATCCCAATAGTTCTTGAGGAGGAAAACATCAGCCACGGAGAATTTGATCTAATACCGGCACCACAATGGAGCCCCAATATTCCTGTGGTTAGGCAAGACAGTTGTGAAGTGAGTTTGGCCCTGTTTTACGACCTTCCTTGACTCGGTTGTTAAGGGAGTCACTGCACCAGGGATAACACGGCTGTCATAAATACGAATCCGTTGCCAAGCGTCTGAATTTGGATACCGCAATGGTTGTAAGTGTGAAAAATGGTCATAAGCCAATTTTTTAGTACATTTATAGCTTTGGTCACTAAGCAAACTTTTTGTAAGTCGAGGATGGTTTCCTAAAGACGATTGATCATCGAAAATTTCTGATCCGTCTTCCTCAAGAATTAAAACACGGTTGCCAAAAGAGAAGAAGAAACGAGAAAGACGAGAAGGCGTAGAGAATGTAACTGCGTGTATTGAGAAAGACAGATAACATTACAAACAAGCAAAGCAATCCATAAATAAGATTTTAAAAACAACAAGGACCGCAGATATGTTAGTTTTTAACAAGAGGCTAGGATTTTGCAAGCTGCCGTTTTAATCATGTACACAGAGTGATAATAATTGCAGAAATTGGACAGAATTCTGCTGGGCAATTCTGTATTGGAAAGGATGATAATGAAGTCTTCAAATCACAGATTATTAGCAACAATTCTCTGTTTATTTCATGTTAAATCCATTTCCTTCTCCTTCCCCCTTTTTCCCTGGAATATGTCTCTGCTTTTCTATTATTATGCTGGGAAAAAATGGTTTTCTATTGTTTCTTGTTTTCCAGAAAAGCTTTTCAGACTTTAATGTCAGGACCTTCAAAAAGATGGCACAGAAAAATGTGCAGGCTTCAGGGATTTTAATCCGTGGTGGAAGATTTAAAGGGAGATGGGCTAAATTTAATTGAACAGCATTTAGGTGGACTGAAGCTCTCTTGTCTGGTTTTTCTCTGGGATCAAAAGATATATAACTTTACCCAAAAAAAAGTGTTAGGCGTTTACTCTTTTGCACAAAGAAGAATTAATTTTCATTCATGTGAATGTACGTCTTGTAGCAAAGACAGTTTAAATCACTTCTGCGGGCAGATTTCTTATTATTTCTATATTTTTTTTAAAAAAATCCATAAAAATAATTCTGAAAACAAATAGATCATTCCTGTTTGTATAATAAAAGATCCTGAGTGTGAAAGGGGAGATTTTGTAAGGAGATCATCTACTCCAGCCCACAGCTCAAGCCTTGTTCTGCTACTTAAGATGCAGCTGGAGCAATTTCTTTCATTTATATCTTGATCTAGGAGCTCAAATGTGGGGTAGCTTAGGCCGAGAGAGGGTGGGGGGAACAAACAGAGCCAAGTCCAGGGAGCTGTGGCATCTGGATTTGAATCCAGACCTTTGCTCTTCCAACACGTTCACCCTTGAACTACTAGATCAAACTCCCTGAGTGATGGCTGACACCTTCTGCTTAACTGAATAACAGAGTTTGAAGGGACCCTGGAGGTCTTCTAGTCCAACCCTGCTCAAGCAGGAGACCCTATACCACTTCAGACAAATAGCTGTCCAACCTACCTTTTTATACATGATTTACCTATACATGATTTATCTCTCATAAAAATGGAAATATACTGATGAGAGCCACCAATGGAACTACCACTTCCTGTTTCCCGGTGCACAATTCTTCTGTATTGACAGAATTTGACAGTAGTTTTTTTTTTTTTTAGCAAACCTGTGATACAGCAGGCTCGATAATATGATTCAGCCAGAGAGCCTTTGAGAAAATAGAAATCGTCACCCATCGGAGTTTAGAAGCCCCCAGAGTTAATCCATGGAAAGTCCACGGTGGAACAACTGGACACGCAGACACACAAAGCAGTTTAGAAGTTGTCACATTTGATGCAGCACAGCTTGGTGCAAACATACTTCCTGGATGCGATGCTTTGGTGCTTAAGTGGAATCAAAACCTGTGTTGCACAACTCAAAATGGATATTTGCTACTATCGAGCGATTCTCGTAGCCAACGGATCCAACTCGCTTATGAGATGCAATTAAATACGATTCCATTATTTTTTCCTTTCCTGCCACAGATGCGTCTCCAAGTCTTTAAAGGTGATGTTTTCTTATTATATCGGAAGAATGTCAGTGCAAAAATAAGATTTTTGGAGTCCGGGTGTGAGTTGAACCCTTGCCGCAAATTTAAAAAAAACCGCCAAAGTTGTGAATGCAATTTTTCTACACTTTTCTCCCTTTGAACTAAAAGGCATCACTGGCTCGGAACTTTGTGGCCATTTTTTTTTCTTAAAAAAATTGCAGTTGCGTAGCACACATGCAACATGAAGAGTTAAAAAGACAGGATAAGACCTCATGCCCGGAATATATTTCTTGCAAAAAACCTGGAAATATTTTGATTTTCAATCAAAGCTGGAAGGAAACCGAGTTGGCGAAGGTCACCAGGTAGCCAAATGAGACCCTCATTCCTTAGAGGGACTTCCTTAAATTTCATTTCCAGATCAGAATAAACTCATCCGTCGCTTTATCTCCCCAGGAAGAACCCCCCCCCCACATTTATTTTCCTGGCACCCGTAAGTGCCACCTCCTACCACCTACCCGTACCACTCCTACCCGTAAGTGCTACTCTCCTACCACCAACAAATCTTCTGCTCTTCTGGAAATGACAAACCTTGTGTCTACGGTTGGACAGCCTGGTGACCCGGGCGGGTGGGGTGGGGGAGCAAAAAACGCACGTGCGAAGCTGCCAGATGGAGACCCGGGTCTCTCTCTGGAATTTGGGGTCCTTGGTACGGCCGAGAGCATCGGTAGGAGCGGCTCGATGTATCCAAAGCCAATTCTTTTTTTTTTTAAATTTAAAAAAAGGACAGCGATGGAAAAAAGATTTCTTTTGGCAGTGTGATGGGATCTGCTCCTAGCTATGGATCTGGTGATCTATAGCAAGAGGATCGTGATGGCAAGGAACGTGGTGCCAGAAAGCATCAGAGCAAGCTCCGGAATGACTCCGCTACTCAGAGTGACCTCAAAACCCATAATTTCCTCCTTGTAGCCTTTTTCTCTAGCCGTGCACTTGAAGACGCCTTCGTCGATCGGCGTGTGCTGCCCAAAGCGAAGCGTGCAGGATTGGTCCTCCATGGCACAGGGGTAAACCTTCTTGTCCTTGACCCAGCTGTAGCTGGCGTGGTGGGACTTCAGCGGGCAGGGCAGGTAGATATAAGCTGTACGATCTACACTGACTTTCTTGATGGCGTCCTCAGCTAATTTTTCTACCGGGCCCGGCGTTTAAGGAGAGAGAAAGAGTAAAGCAGAGAGAGAGAGAGAGAGAGAGAGAGAGAGACATTCAACACAATGACAAGGAATAGCTTTAAGCTCCCTGACCAGGATGGTTGAGTTGAAAAGCTTGCAAGGATGGGCTGGAGGACTGGCCGTGACCCACCTCAACCCTTCTCCATTGCATTGCCCAAAATCTTAAGGGCAAGGATGCAGAAGGGACGATCCAAACGACCATACGTGGCTTAGGAAGGCTTTGAATCAGAGGTGGGTTTCAGCCGGTTCTGACCAGTTCTGCAGAACCGGTAGCGGAAATTTTGAGTAGTTCGGAGAACCAGTAAATACCACCTCTGATTGGCCCTGCCCCCATCTATTTGCTGCCTCCCGAGTCCCAGCTGATTGGGAGGAAATGGGGATTTTGCAGTAACCTTCCCTGGAGTGGGGTGGGAATGGGGATTTTACAATAACCTTTCCACAGAGTGGGGTGGGAATGGGGATTTTACAGTATCCTTCTCCCGGACTGGGGTGAGAGTGGGGATTTTGTAATATCCTTCCTCCGGAGTGGGGTGGGAATGGGGATTTTATAGTATCCTTCCCCTGGAGTGGAGTGGGAATGGGGATTTTACAGTATTCTTCCCCTGCCATGCCTACCAAGCCACACCACGCCCACAGAACTGGTAGTAAAAAAAATTGAATCCCACTACTGCTTTGAATACCTTCCAGGTGAGGAAAAGGCCTATAAAATACACATTTAATCAAGCCAACGTCTTCCCTCGTTCTCCATTTGACATCAACCTCCTGTGACAAGAGGGAGGGCCCTTCCTTAAGGCCACCTCCACCCTTCCACCAACACTCCCGAGTTCCTGCAAGGGGACAGAGTTACCTTCCGCTGCTTTGCAAGCCTGAGTGGTGCCGGATAAATCCAGGTTCTGAATCAACCTGTTGAAGGACAAAGTGGGAACATCTCAAGAACTTTGCTGCATCAAGCCAAAGCACCCCCTAGTCCTGTACTTCGTTTCTCCCTAGTCAATGATCCCATACTTGGTGTTAACTAAACCCTTCAGTCATAAAAGTGTGTCAGAAGCTCATTCACACAACGTTCTCCCTCCCCTCTTGGCTTTTGACCCACCTGTTGGTGTGGTTTTCCTGGGAGACGGCGGAACAAGTCTTTCCAGCTGCATCCCACCCACAGTAAGGGTCCCGGGCCAAGATGCAGTTCCAGCAATTTCCATTATATTGGCTGCAGTCTTGCAAGGGTAGACGCGTGACTTCAAAGTCGGTGCTCACGTAGAGATGGCCCTACCAGAGACAAAATGGGTTCTAGTGCAAGGGGGAAGAAAGGAACTCCGTGAAGGAGGCTGTGGAGATCTTCTCTGGTCCTAGGAAAGGAGACACCAGTTCCCTTCCTACGTTGACTTCTCTGTGGTGGGCAGAGTTCCTTTGGCAAGGGATGAAGTTCACAAAGATGATTCCTCAGCCATGGGAGTAAAAAACGTATTAGGAAGGAATTCTCTATTCTTCTCACTATCTAGGACCACCAACAGATCTGGAAAATGTATAGTTAACGTTAAGGATTCCTTGACATTCCTAGCTATGTATCTTCACCTTGTTTCAGGAGGTGGAATTCAAATACCAACTCTCGTCTTTGTTGGCCACACAACCAAATAAGCTGGGAGATATTACCTCCCATGGTGCCTGCTCAGCTCACAGCATTTGCCCCCGAATGTTGCACACAACCAACAGGTCTATTCTTTATCTTACCGTGGTGGCATCCAGGATCATCTGGGTGACAGGTGCTTCAGCCTTGAAGGGGCTTAACTCAGCAATGATCACCGTCTGTTCTTTGCTTCGGAGGACTTTATGGATCTTCCCTTTGGCTGTCACCGCAAAAAACCCCCCCAGAACTCTGGTTAGGTGGAAGGAGACCACAACGGTTGTTGTCTTTGTGATAGACGCAGGACGTCGTGCTAGAAAAACCTTGGGTCCATCCATCCATGGGGTGAGGATGGCTTGCCTTTAAGGATGGGGAAGGAGCAGGGCTTAATTTGAGACTGGATGCACAAATGAATCAAGAACCTCAATAGATTCCTTCAAAGTCTAGTCCCATTCCTGCCACTAGAGTTGTAGACTCTAGAAAGAGTGCAGAGAAGAGCAACCAAGATGATGAGGGGACTAGAGGCTAAAACATATGAAGGGTGGCTGCAGGAACCCGCTCCCCTCTCCTGGCACGTGATGGCAAAAAGGTTAGCCATCACTGGTATAGGGCTTCCTGCCTAAGCAAAGGGTTGGACTAGAAGATCTCCAAAGTCCCTCCCAACTCCCTCATTCTCTTCTTCTGTTGTGTTTAGGTTTTGTGGGTCACCCACTTCCTTACACAACAAACCCACCAGTTCCAAGGAAGAGGACATCACGGGAGACATTGTTAGCATCTCGGGCCTTGTCCACCACCACCTGCGTGTACGTATCGTTCATCTGAAGGACATACAGAGGCTGCTCCTCATCTGGATAGACCACGGCTTCTAACTCTGGGTGGTCCTTAATGAAGGCCAGCATTTTGGCCAAGGAAGAGCTGGAATCTGGCGGAACACACTGTGGTTGGAGAAGGAAGGAGGCATGAGACATTCGTGGCGAGAAGGACATCCCGAATTTTAACCCAAATTCTGTCTGATCATGCAGAAAAGTCACTTCCTTCAATTATTCTACAGAGGAATCATTGAGTCTGTCATCTGCACCTCTATAACTGTCTGGTTTGGCTCTGCAACCCAACAAGACAGACACAGACTTCAGAGGATCATTAGAACTGCAGAGAAAACAAGGGCTACCAACCTGCCTTCCATGGAGGACCTGTATCCTGCACGAGTCAAAAAGAAGGCTGGGAAAATATCTACAGACCCCTCGCATCCTGGACATAAATTGTTTCAACTCCTACCCTCAAAACGACGCTATAGAGCCCTGCACACCAGAACAACTAGACACAAGGACATTTTTTCCCCAAATGCCATCACCCTGCTAAACAAATAATTCCCTCAACTCTATCAAACTATTCACTAAGTCTGCATTACTATTAATCTTCTCATCTTCTCATCGTTCCCACCACCCATCTCCTCCCACTTATGACTGTATGACTGTAACCTTGTTGCTGGTATCCTTAAGATTTATATGTTTCCTAATATGATTCGATTGCTTATTTGTTCCCTACGACTATCATTAAGTGTTGTACCTTATGATTCTTGATGAATGTACCTTTTCTTTTATGTACACCGAGAGCCTAAGCACCAAGACAAATTCCTTGTGTGTCCAATCACACTTGACCAATAAAGAATTCTATTCTATCTATTATTTTCCTGGCCCATTAATTCCAAAAGGCATTTTTAGAAATAACCTCTTGATCTTAACTCGCAAATGCCAAATATTTTTACATAATCATTGAATATAGCAGAATTGTTCAGGGCAGCAGGAAGTAAACAAAATTAAGTGGCAATCAGACACCTCAAATCCTGTTTGAAAACAATAACAACAAAGTCACCAAAAGGCAGAGTCTCCAATGAACCGTACCGTGCCAGGTCTAGGATGAGGGACGGAGCCCGGAGCATCCTTGAATTTGGAAGTTTCAAAATAGGAGCTGATCCGATTCATCGAGTAGGAACAAACCGCAGAGGAGCCCCTTGGAAGAAATAAAGCAGATATTAAAAATAATATTGGGTGTTGAGTTTTGCATCAGTGTATCCTGGTCCCAAGTCACAATTGGGATTGTGCGCATAAGGAACACAGCCTGGGAATTTCAGTACCACGGACAGCACCCAAGCAGAATATAGGTAGTCCTTGACTCAACAATACTTCGTTTAGTGACAGCTCAAAGTTATGACAGCACAGAAAAAGGTGATTTAGATCCATTTTTCACGCTAGCGATCCTGTTGTCATGTGATCAAAATTCAGAGCAATTAGCAACTGACTCACATTTACGACAGTTGCAGTGTCGTGTGATCACCAACTGCGCCCTTCCGATGAGCCAAGTCAAGGGGGAAGCCAGATTCACTTAGCAACCGTGTTACTAACTTAATGACCGCAGGCATTCCCTGAACAGCTGTGGCAAGGAAGGTCGTAAAATGGGACAAAATTCACTTGAGAAATGTCTTGCTTAGCAACAGAAATTTTGGGGTCAGTTGTGGTTGTCAGTCAAGGACAACCTGTATCAGCCTGGGAATTCAGGACTATGGACAGCACCCAAGCAGGCCCTCAGCCTGGGAATTTCAGGACCGCGGACAGCGCCCAAGTAGACAAGTTGCTCCAGCATGGAATGGATTTAAAGGCTATGCTGAAAAGATTCTTTCTTTTGGTTGAACTTGAAGTATTTCCTCCTTAGGGTCCAGATTAAATCTCCCATCCCCCTGCCCGCCAAAGTGAATTCCAGCATAAGCACCATCCCAAGTCCAGAAGACCTTATTGATTGGATGCATCTTCAACCGCGACAGGATTCCAGATCCAACTTCCCGTTGACCTGTAGGCCGTATCTCACCACTCACCATGGGCTGGAGAAGACCCCATACAACGTTGTCTCGGCCTGGCCCTCCTCTCTGAAAACGAAGGTGTCCTCCAGGTGGTGGAAAAGCAGAGGTTCGTGGGGGTTTCCACACACCAGCCTAGCTTTGAGGAAGGTGCTCCAGAAATCTCCCGAGGCTGGTTTCTCCCCCTGATCCATCTGGATCCCCCGAAGAGATAAAAGACACATCCTGAATCTCAATTCTTGAGATTTTCATTCCTTTCCATCCCATAAAAGAGAACATCACTTCCTACGATCTGGAAATGAATTCAACCTTCTTTAAGCTCAGATTGGTTTTCCTTAGATGCTCTCATCTGCCCATATTTTCCAAAGATGCTCGGGTCAATCATGGACCATCTTGACCCTACAGATGAGGTGGGACCCCCCCCTTCCCCCGTCTTTCCTGGCCTTCCAGAAAAACATCAAGACCTGGAACTGCCAACTAGCATGGGGAAGGGGGTGCTGTCTAAGACCATCATGCAACCCTGGGGGCTGCTGGGATCTGGAGGGCACTTCCTCCACCTTCTTAAACACTTAAATCTTCGTGGTTCTTAACTTTTTAAACTCTGTGTTTAATAGGGTTTTATTAATTAATTCAATGTAGATGCTGCCCGCCTGACTATTGAATAGACTAAAATAACAGAGCCGGAAGGGACCTTGGAGGTCTTCTAGTCCAACCCCCTGCTTAGGCAGGAAACTCCTACAGCACTCCAGACAAATGGTTGTCCAATCTCTTCTTAAAAACTTCCAGTGTTGGAGCATTCACAACTTCTGGTGGCAAGTTGTTCCACTGGTTAATTGTTCTAACTGTCAGGAAATCTCTCCTTAGTTCTAGGTTGCTTCTCTCCTTGATTATCAAGTGATTCCGTGCAGCCTATAAATTTAATAAATGAATAAATAGACTACAAACAGAGTTTGAAAGTCAAGCAGGACAAAAGTTTTTTAAAGAGTTTTGATTTGGTTCTGATTGGGAAACTGCCCAGAGTCATTCAGGTAAAGATGGGCAGTGCAGAAATTTGATTGGTTGATCAATCAACCAATCAAAATGTCATTCTATACATTGCTTTACCAATCCCTTACACTTTCCCCCTGGTGCCCTCGATAAGACAGAAAACCCCTCCTTTTCCCAACCTTGCACACGCGTCCAAGCCAAACTTTGTACAGCTCCTCATCCAGACCGGCTGACCGGTTGACCTCATTGTAGAAGAAGAAAATTTCGTCTTTCCTTCGGTCTTTATGCGGGAAGAGGGCTGCTCCTTCAAACTCAGCATCTAGGACAGAAAATTCAGGATGAGAGAGAGAAAAAAAAAAACCCCAGCCCAGCGGTGAAATCCAGCAGGTTTTATAATATAAAATATAACATAATATAAAAATAATTAATAAATAATATATTTATTATTAAATATATAATTAATAATATAAAATAAAATAAAAAACTTGGGAAAAAAAGTTAGTCACATCATTGTTTAAGTGAATCTGGGTTTCCCATTGATTTGGCTTGTCAGGAGGTCTCAAAAGGGGATCCCCTGATCCGCCCCCCCCGGGACATTGCGATCGTCATAAATGTGAACCAGTGGCCAAGTGTTCAAATGTTGTGACCACGGGGATGCTACAAAGGTCATAAGTGTGAAAAACTGGTCATAAACGTGAAAAATGGTCATAAGTCCCCTTTTTCAGTGCCGTCGTAACTTTGAACGGTCACTAAATGAACCATGGTAAGCCGAGGACTCCCTGTACTCCATTTTCAGGAGAGTGGGAAAAGGATCAAGGAATTTTTCTTACTGCTGAGCCAACTGTCCCTCGTCTTGATCCCTTTTTTCCGTCCGTAACTCCTCTGGAAGGAACTTTTATTCCCGGACAAGGCGGAGTAGAGGCTGTCTTCTGAAATACGGAAAAAAGCCAGAGCTGAAATCTGTTTTTTTAATATAGAAATGTTGAATGTGTCACGTGTGATGCTGATTTGATTTCTTTTGCCTAACCTCCGAGCCCTGATCCTGCTATTAGGAGGGAAAATAGAATAGAGTAAGAGTTGGAAGGGACCTTGGAGGTCTTCTAGCCCAACCCCCTGCTTAGGCAGGAAACCCTACACCACTTCAGACAAATGGTTATTCAATCTCCTCTTAAAAACTTCCAGTGTTGGAGCATTCATAACTTCTGAAGGCAAATTGTTCCACTGCTTAATTGTTCTGTCAGGAAGTTTCTCCTTAGTTCTAAGTTGCTTCTCTCCTTGATTAGTTTCCACCCATTGCCTCTTGTCCTGCCCTCAGGTGCTTTGGAGAAGAGCTTGACTCCCTCTTCTTTGGGGCAGCCGCTGATTTTTATATATATATATATATATATATATATATATATATATATAAATAACAAGCTTGAGATTTGGAAAGACATTTTAAAAAAAAGAATTTTGGCTTGTTCCGGAGCCCCTTACCGATGGCGATGGTAACAGCATTTTGCAAGGGTGAGGATGAGACGACATTCTCCCCCAGCATGGTGAAAATTTGGCCCTGGCTGCTTCTCTGCAGTGTTGTGTTGACCTGAAAGAAAAAGGGAACCAGAGATCAGCTTGCCCATAAAAGCAGTTCAATGATACTCTACCGATTCTTATGGGTCCCCCTGGTTGCTCAAAGCCCCTTCTATATTGGTTGCCTAGCCCCTTACCAGAATCCAGCATTTGGGAGAGCCCGCATTCGTGCCACAGACCAGGGTTTTATCTTCTATCCTTTCAATCATCTGGATGAAGTTGTCACAGTTGCCCTACGAATGGCAGAACAGGGAAAATAAAACTTATCCAACTCAACCCAACCCAACCCAGCCCAGCCCATCCAGCCCAACCCAACCCAACCCAGCCCAACCCAAGAAAATCCAACCCAACAAAACCCAATCCAACCCTATGCATCCCATCCCATCCTACCCCATCTCATCCAACCCAACTCAACCCAACCCAATAAAACCCAATCCAACCTTATGCATCCCATCCTATCCTATCCCACCTCATCCAACCCAACCCAATAAGACCCAACCCAATCCAGCCCAACCCAAGAAAATCCAACCCAACCCAACCCAACCCAACAAAACCCAATCCAACCCTATGCATCCCATCCCATCCTACCCCATCTCATCCAACCCAACTCAACCCAACCCAATGAAACCCAATCCAACCCTATGCATCCCATCCTATCCTATCCTACCTCATCCAACCCAACCCATCCAACTCATCCCAACTCAACTCAAGTGAACTCAGCCCAATCCAACCCAACCCAACCCTAGCTAAGTCTTCTCTGGGGGTCGCTCTGTGCCTGGAAATGGAAGTAACTGGAGGAGATAAAAGTCCTGTCAAGCTATCAGTTTAAGTTAGCTTAAGGAGTTGGTTCTTGCCAACTAGCCAACTAGCTAAGACCGGGTCATATGTTGGATTTGAGGAGATGGAAACTGTCTCTGTTCAGATGCAAAGCCTCTCCAACATCTCCCTTCCCTTGGAGAAAACATCCATCCCTTTCCAACCTGAGCGGCCAGCTCACCTTCTCTGCTCTCTTACAATCCTTCTCGGCCTTCTCTTCGACACGCACTGGCACCTGGGCACCAGACAGGGAGAGAGAGAGAGACACACACACACACACCTTGAGCCTTGTGAATTTGTTATCATGGTCATTAAGCAAATCACTCAGCCAATCTGGCTTTGTTTATCGGAAACTGGCTGGCAAGACCCCACAACCGTCGAAAACATGAACCAGTTGCCAACACCCAAATTGTGAGCCCATGAGCACAACAGGGCTGCATCGGTCCTAAGTTGCTTTTTCCCAATAGCATTGCAACTTGTTGTTGAAAGAAACGGTCGTAAGTCAAGGACTATCCGTAGGAGATTTGGATGGTGGGATGGGATGGCTTACCTCCGTGGGCGTGATTTCAGAACCCACAAATGTCAGAATCCACACAGTCCCTCGCCCTCCGACAATCAGCTGAGGGGACCCAGCCTCATGGAACATGGCCATCAGCCTTTCCTTCTGATTGAAAGTTCGGGTCACGGCATCTGGGGGAAAAAAAATAAAAATCTTATTAAAAACAACCACGCGGATTGGAACCCGGTTCCAAGAACTCAACCCATGGTTCTTCAAATCCATTCAACTCCAAGCTTCAGAGCCCCTGCCAGCCATCCTCACAAACTGCTGGGGTTTTTTTTTTCAATCTCTGCCTGTCTTCAACCTCTTAATAATCTTAATATTTCAATTTTCAAATTCTTTTTAATGAATTTAATGCAGTAATAACAATGGGAAAAAAATGTATAATTTTGCAGGTCAGTCCCCACTGTTCGCCGAGGAGATCCATTGGAGTTCTGACCGGACGTGGCTTCCAAAATCTGATCCTGTGGGATAGACTGCCCTGGCAGAGGGAGGCTCCAACTCAGCCGTTCTGCTTCCCAGATTGGCCTCTCCCGGCTGCCAACAAACCACCATCGACGGAAAGACCTGAGATTCCTTGCAACCTTGGCCCTCCAAGTTTCTCTTTAACCTCTCCCAGAATAAACATTTGCTCCAGATGTGTGCTGGAGGCCTCCTGGTCAGCAAAACTACCCCTCCTTGGCGATGCTAACCTGGAAAAAGCCCGTTTCGTGGCCCCTTCCCCTATTTTCACTTGTGGTTTGCAGTCCGGAACGGGCCAGTGTGCCACGGCCACCCCGTCCTGGGAGAACAGTTACACTAATATCCAAGAACTATCCAGATGGACTCATTAAAGCCAGGACAACATGCAGTGTGAATGACCCACATTAAAATATATACCCTCTTTCCCCAAAAATAAGACCCAACTGGAAAATAAGTCCTAGCATGATTTTTCAGGAAGCTCATACTCCCCCAAAATAAGCCCCAGTTAAGATTGTCAGCCAGATGGATGAATTTATTCCCCCAAAATAAGACCTAACCAGAAAATGTGCCTTTCAGAGCAAAAATTAATATAAGACCCGGTCTTATTTTTAGGGAAACACGGTATATATTTTCATTATTTTCAATGCTTGAGTTGAATTGTTGATGAACCTTTTGCAATCGGTCCCAGCCTCCGGGAAATGCACCAAGGGCTGGCATGCAACCTTCACACGCTAGGATTGCACCCGTTTTGCTAACTCCTGCCGAAACCAAGACAATCAGGGTCTGCCAAAAAAGGAAAAAAAAAAAAAAAAAGCCATCTCGGTTTATTTTAGCCGGCTTGGATGCCGACTGCATATTTCATCGTGGGAAGGATCGCTCAAAGCATCCAGAAGCTGTAATCTTTCTTAATCCATTATGCCAATAGATGGGCTCGGGGAGACGCTGCCCGCTTGGCCCCCTGGCAAATTGCAAAAACAACAATATAACCGACCCCATCCCCCACCACACACACACACCAATCAGTCACAACAAGGGACCACACCTTGTTGTTATTGGCGCCCTTCGCATTTTTATCCAGGGGAGGGCGAGGCGAAGGCGCTTTGGGTTTGCAGGGCTGAGTCACACGGAGGGAAAGTCACCCCCCCGAGCACTGTCTGTTTTTTTTTTCATTCCCCCCCCCCTACTCTCCCCACCCCACCCTTTTGCTGTGCTACATATCTCGGTTTTTATCTGCATTGCAGAGGGGACTCAAATGATTTTGACCTGCTGGAGCAAAATCTCTTCTGCTTCCCCCCCCCCCCCACGTAACAGCTGGAAATCCCTGGTCTGCTTTGCAAAACTACGTGCCATTCGGCTGTCCTTGCATTGGGAGAAGGCGGTGGGGAGAGCAAGGGAACAAAATTCATTCGGAGGGTTTTGTAAAGTTTCCGAAAGATGCCCTAATTAATTCATGAGCTTTCAAGTTGCCAGGTTTTTTTTTTTTAAAACCAAGATCTGATGCCCCTTAAGAGCCGAGTTTTGCTCCCGGGGTAAGAAAAAAAACCCTCCCTCTTATTTTGCAACTTTGGAATCAAGGAGAAAATCAAGGGGAACTTTGTCCAGGGGAAAATTATTATTATTATTATTTGCTCTCTCCAAAACTGATGGCGCTTTGCTGACTTTCAATGTTCCGTCTTTACGTGCCATGCACGGTTTACAAGTGGATTGGGACCTTACTTAGACGCTCTCCTGTTAAAAATATATATATTTCCCCCCCTCCCCCCCCGAGCCCCCCAGTCTTTACACAGGAGGAAATCGGCCCAATTTGGGGCTTGCAAAAGGGTTTTTCGCTGACTTAAATAGAACCTCCAGTTGGAGAGGCAGTCTACCTGTTCATCTGGGAAGGGAGGCTTTCTGAGAAGGATCCCGTTGATCTCTGCGGGGAGGTTAGACTAGAGCTGGGTTGCCTTCTGATCTGATCCGATTGTCACGGAACTGAACATCGGAAGGAAATACTGAAGATTTAATTTCTTTCCTCCTCTTTTTTTGCGGTTCATTGAATTGTTGAGAGTCAGACAGACTGATAAAACAGGAGGGTCGTGGCTTGCTGTGTACAGCTTAAGTAAATCACTCCGAACAGTTTTTTGTTGGAGCTGGCCTTGAAAACATTCGTTTCAAAAAATAAAATAAAATTGGGACGTTAATCCTCGATGGATCAGCGCAGTCTATCTGAGCGCCTAGGCCCCAGAATTCCAGAGAAAGCAACCGGGGCTGTTGAATCCCTTTCTTCTTTTCCCCCTGTTTTTGGAGGACTTGTTCACACATCGAGGGACTTGGGCCAACTTTCATTTGAATTTTATACCAAATTTCTTGCCAATGGGGGAGCTTTAAAGCAGCGTTGAAAATGGTCAGATTTGGCAACGGTTTAGCAGCCATTCTGCGGCTGGAAAGGTGGGGGGGGATGCCCTCCCTCCCCAAAAAACCCCAAGTGCCTCTGGAGCTCAATTTTGAGGGCTCGGGCACTTTGCCACACTGTGCATCACAAAATCTCCGCCGGTGCCAAAATATTTATGTTCTGCAAAAGAAACGACAAGAGCCAGCTGTTTAATCTCTCCTGCAGGAAAACCTCGCTTAGAGAAATGCACCTAAGAGAAGAGGCCATAAAATTGTCTCTGCAGCAAAACCCAGAATCTGCTCCTCCCTCCCTTCCCGTCCCTGTTTTCTAATGTCTAATTATTTCTTTCTAATCCGGGAGAGAAGCAACCTAGAAAAATTTCCCGACGGCAGGAAGGAAGAACAAAAAAACAAACAAACAAGAAAACCCCAAATGGGCCTTTTCCTTAACGGTTGGATAAAAAGACATATTTTCCAAAGCACCAGAAGACGCGATGGATGGAAACGAATCAAGGAGAGAAGCAATCTGGAATTAAAGAGAATTTTTTTTTAAAAAAACAATGAGGACAATTAACCAGTGGAACCCCTTGCCACCAGAAGTTGTGGGTGCTCCAATATGGAAGGTGTTTAAGAAGAGATTGGACAGCCAATTGTCTGAAATGGCATAGGGCCTCCGGCTTGAGCGGAAGAGGGTTGGACTAGAAGACCTCTAAGGTCCCTTCCAACTCTTATTGTTCTGTTTTCTGGTTGTGCAGATGCCAAAGAACTTCCCCACCCCACCCACCCAATCTCAGGTGCCTAAATTTTCAAAGAAGCAAAACGTGAATATCTCTCACCTTGGATCAATTTTTAAAAAAATTGTCAGTGAGCAGTGCAACGTTTCTTTAAAGAGGAATAAATCCACCTGCTTGTACATCGGAATTCTAACCTCTATAATGTAGCATATTGCTTTACGTAAATGAACTCTTTTCCTCTTGGAAGCCCGGTTGGTGCTTCTTTGCAAATCGCATCCTGCTGCTAGTCCTCAAGGATTTCTCTAAAATCCTACCAATGCTTTTCTAAACTCCTTTTCTTCCAACTTCCCTCTTGGCCAGGGAACGGTGGGTTTCAAAGTTCATTGGGTTGAAAGGAAGGGCAGCATTTGTGCCCAGCAGCTCCAGGCACCGCAGGCAGGGTTCCTTCCCCTAGTTTTTTAGACACAACAACCCTGCCAGGTAGGTCAGGCCAAATGAGGTGCTTCTGTGTCTGAATGCAGGGAGACCCACATTTCCCAATGAAATCCATTAACTCGAGTTCCGAGAATATGGAGTAAGTGGCCATTAGCCTATTTTCTAAAACGTTCGTGACTCAGCATAGAAGGATTGGCCTAAATCAGACGCATCCTTGCTAAGAATTTTAAATTGCTTTTTGAGGTTTGCTTGCAGGGGGAAAGGGTTTGAGGCAGAGGTTAGGGGAGAAAAAAACCCAACCATTTTGCAACAGGATTAGAGTGGTTTGGTTGGTTGTGTTTCTTTTTCCCCTTCCTTTCTTTTTCCTGCTTAAATTCAATATCCTGCCTTAATTCAATATATTCATTAAATGAGGGAACAGGATGTTTTCGGTTCTTTGGAGAAGAAGGTTTGAGAAGATGGAAGGATTTGCTGAAGAGCAGCTGGGCTTTTTCAAAACCCTGGCATTTAGAAATTCAGCCTACTCACGCACCCCTCTGCAATCTGAAAGGGGATGCAAAATAATAATAATAAAATAAAACATTTGCAGATCTCAGCTCCTTGGGAAGGACCGGAGAGGTAGATAGAAATGCCAAATCCAGATTGAACCACTGGCTGACTCTGCAAACAATCCTCAGAAGAAAACAGGTGACCGACGGGAATCCAAATATTATTATTATTATTATTATTATTATTATTATTATTATTATTATTAATAATAGAAAGCTCAGTTTTTGAATAATAATAATAATATTAATAGAAAAAGAAAGCTTACTTTTAGAAATAAGAAGGAAAAAGCTCGTTTTAGCAATTAGAATCATAATAATAAGAGAAAAACCCTCACCCCACTTTTTCCAATCAGCATTATAGAAATTATAGAAAAAAACCTCCCCTTTTGGAATCTACATAATTGTAATAGGAAATAATAATAATAATAATAATAATAATAATAATAATAATAATACTGCCTCGTCTTTAGGAATTACAGTGATTAAAATGATAGAAAAAAAGCCTTTGGAATAATAATAATAATAATAATAATAATAATAATAATAATAATAATCTTAAGAAGATACTTGGTTGATACCTAGGATGCTGGCAGCAACCCATATCAACCATCAGTGCCAGTCAATATTTGTGACACATTTTTAAATGTTCAGTTGACTGAGTTTCATGTTTAATGAACAAGAGACAATAATAATAATAATAATAATAATAATAATAATAATAATAATAATAATAATAATAAAACTTTAGAAATTACAGTCATAAACATTATAGGAAAAAGCTTTTGGGCATCAAAATAATAATAATCCTGGGGAAAAAACACCAACCCTTACTTTTAGGAATGACGGTCATAAAAATGACAGGAAAAAGCCTTTGGCGTCAAAATCATCATCATAATAAGAAAGCAAGCTTACCTTTCGGAATCAGCCTCAGCCGGGGAATATTTTGAGAGGCGCCCAGATAAAAGAATGCAAAAAGGCAGAAAAGGAGGAAAGACCCCATTTTTGGGGAGGCTGGCTGTAACACTGCAAAACGGGGCAATTTCAGAAGGGCTGAAAATTCAATTCAATCCTTGCAGGAGATTTCTTAACGGCAGGAGGACCTTATTCTGCCTGGAGCCAGTGCTGGTCTGCGCCTCCCTCCCTTCTCTGTTTTCTAATTTATAGTCCAATTAAATAAAAAAAAAGAAAGAAAGAAAAAAAAGAAAGAAATGAGGATCCATCAAGAACCGGCTCCCTCAAGTGGCCGGTGGAGAAGAGCAGAGAAAAAACCAGAGATGTTGTCACTGAAAAAGAGATTTGCAGGCAGCAGGGAAAGGATGACAACAGAAAAAACGGGACCGAAAACCCTTGCAAGAAGAAATGAAATATGAAAGGGGTGGGGGAAGTCATTAGCCATGCAGCCCCTGCGGGGGAATTGCAAGCAGAGAGGGCCGCTTGGGAAAAGATGCAGGATTTTAAACTATGATGATGATGATGATGATGTCTGAGAGGTGATGGGGAGTGAGTTGAACAGGGACTGCATTGGACACCAAATGAAACATGTTGGGAATTTGAGATATGGCCAGATTTTCAGAGAGGGACCTTCCTTCCTTCCTTCCTGCCTTGTTCCTTCTTTCCCTTCCCTTCTGCTCCTTTCTTCCTTCCTTCCTGCCTTGTTCCTTCCACTGCTTTTCTTCCCTCATTTTTCCTTTCCTTTTTCCTTCCTTTCTTCCTCTGCTTTCTTTCTACTGTCCTTTATCCTTTCCTTTTTGCCCTCTTTCCTTCCTCCGTTCCCTTTCTTTTTCAATTTCCTTCTTTCCTCTGCTTTTCTTCCGTCTTTCCTTTCCTTTCTTTTCCTTCCTTTCTTCCTCTTTCCTCCTACTCTATTCTTCCCTTTTTCCTTCCTTCCTCCGTTCCCTTTTTTTGATTTTCTTCCTTCCTCACTGATTTTCTTCCCTCCTTGATTTTTTTCTTTTCTTTCTTCTTTTTTCTTCCTACTGTATCCTTTATCCTTTCATTTCTTCCCATTTTCCTTCCTCCTTTCCCTTCCCTTTTCAATTCCCTTCCTTCCTCCCTCTGCTTTCCTTTCCTCTTTCTTTTCCTTTTCTTCCACTGCTTCCTTCCTTCTCTATCCTTCATCCTATCTTCCCTTTCTCTCCTTCCTCCCTTCCCTTTTCAATTTCCTTCCTTCCTTCCCCCCCTCCCTCTTTTCCAATTCCCTTCCCGTCTTCCTCTCCTCCTGCAGAGCACTTATGGGAGACCCCAGGCTGAAATTCATCCTTTCTGCTTCGCCATCTCCTGGGGGGGGAGGGGGGGGGCTTTCAGCCAAAATAAACCGCTCGCTGGCTCGATCAATAACGTTCCCTCTTGCTGTGTCATCCTTGTTTTCAGGCGAAAGCCCCTTGCCTTTCTCCAGGAGGGAGAGGTTTTGGAAGCCGGGCAGCGATTCGAGAATCCCTTGTTCCTCCTCCTGAACGTCATCATGGTAGCCCACCCACCCAATTTTCTAATTTTCTGCTGGCTGGAATGAACGTTGAACCTCGCAGTGACAGTCATCTTCATAAGCCCTTCCTCGGCTTCACCAAGGATGCAGATCCAAGCATCATTTTCTCAGCCGGCAATTTAACATTTGCAAGATCGGCCTTTTCCTTCCTCAAATTTCCCTTCCTTGGCCTGGGAGAATTCAAACCAGGGGTGAAATCCAACAGGTTCTGACAGGTTCTGGAGAACCGGTAGCGGAAATTTTGAGTAGTTCAGAGAACCAGCAAATACCACCTCTGGCTGGCCCCAGGAGTGGGGAGGGAATGGGGATTTTGCAGGATCCTTCCCCCAGAAGTAAGGAGGGAATGGGGATTTTGCAGGATCCTTCCCCCAGAAGTAGGGAGGGAATGGGGATTTTGCAGGATCCTTCCCCCAGAAGTAGGGAGGGAATGGGGATTATGCAGGATCCTTCCCCCAGAAGTAGGGAGGGAATGGGGATTATGCAGGATCCTTCCCCCAGAAGTAGGGAGGGAATGGGGATTTTGCAGGATCCTTCCCCCAGAAGTGGGGAGGGAATGGGGATTATGCAGGATCCTTCCCCCAGAAGTAGGGAGGGAATGGGGATTATGCAGGATCTTTCCCCCAGAAGTAGGGAGGGAATGGGGATTATGCAGGATCCTTCCCCTGCCACGTCCACCAAGCCACATCACGCCTACCAAGCCACGCCCACAGAACCAGTTGTAAAAAATTTTGCATTTCACCACTGATTCAAACCCACTTCTCTGCCGAAATTTCCAGGAAAAGCAAGGACCACCGATAAGACGACTGCGTTCCTTTAAAATGGGGCGCACTTCAGTTTCCTAATACAGGTAGATTTGGGACCACAATTGAGCCTCAAACATTCTGTTCTTAAGCGAGGCATTTCTTAATGCCCCGTTTTATGACCTTTGTTGCCACCATTGTTAAGTGAGCCCCTGCAGTTCAGTTCCCCAGCCAGATGCAGGGACTTCAACTCCCAGAATCCACCCGTCAACAGGTGAATTTCATCACCCAAAATGCCTCAGCCAGATGCATGGACTTCAACTCCCAGAACCCCCCAATTAGCAGGTGTGGACTTCAACTGCCAGAATCCCCCAGACAGCATACCTTTTAGATTTTTTTTCATTGAAAAAGAAACTTCTACAAACTTCCAACTGCTCTAAAACTGCCCGATTGTTCTTACAGAGAGTGGATTCTGCTCTGTACAGACTTGGAGAAAAAAAATAAATAGAATTGCTCAGAGTAATGCAATTAGATGGAAGTTTCCAGGCTACAATCTGGAATAATAATAATAATAATAATAATAATAATAATAATAATAATACCACCACCACCACCATCCACTAGATGTTTCAGGTGCAAGAAAGAATGGCATGTATTTATTAATAAACAGGCTGAGTTGTCAAAAGTCCCTGAATTTTGGATACATCTGAATTCATATCTTCTTTTCCTGTAATTACAGAATTATTTCCCTATTCGTCATTTCCTTGAAAAAAAAAAGTTTGATGAGCAGTTAAGTTTTTTTAAAAAAAAAATATGGCAAGGGAGATGTCACTCAATCCGTTGCTAGTTTTTAATATATATATATATATCCTAGCTGTGACTCCAGGTGAGAGAAAGATGGCTTATTGGGGTGAACCAAAGACATGGTTGCAGTTCTTAAACAGCCAGCCCCCCCCCCCCCCACTTGATTTATCTGCTTGAACCTCTTGGTGGAGGAGAATGAACTTGAAGAGCTGCCACCTCAACAGTTCATCTTGGTTTTTTGGGTGAGGTTCTTTGTAGCTTTTTGGAAGAGGGTCTTCGTTGACCCATGATGGCCTTGTAACCTCGGGAAGGACGGGTCTCGGCGTGAATCACCTGGTGAGTGACATTCCCTCGGCCTCTGCTGTAGAGGAAGATGAAGGTGAAGCAGATGAGGACGGAGCAGAGAAAAGGGACAATCCCGATGGTCAAGATGCCCAGCCAGATGCTGGCGTGGAGGAAGAAGATGGAGGAGATCATCGTTTTATTGCGCAGACCGAAGTCCTTCCAGACCAGGGACTGGTTGAACAGAGGAACAAGAACCTGGAGAGAAGCTACCATAGAATCATTGCCGGCCGCGTTGCTCGCAACACAATGGTAGAGTCCACTGTCTTCAAGCAGGGCGTAAAGAATCTTAAGAGTCCCATCAGGAAGGACGGTTGACCGGCCTTTGCCAGTTGAGTCTAAGGTGATGTTTTGAGGGTTCACCCAAGAAATACTGGGTGGTGGATCTCCATCACCGCTACAAGTCAAGTTGGCCTCCTCCCCTTCGTGAACGACCACTTTCTGGAAGGTCTTCTTCTCAATCGTAGACTTCCGACAGGTGAAGTGGTGTGCCAGAGCACTGGAGAAGTCATGGAAGACCTTCTCTCCTTCTTCTTCTGAGCTGGTGGTGCAGATGGGCAGCTGAGCCTCAAAGTTCAACCTCTGTCGTCTCTTCAAGATCCAAAGGAGGCGACAGTCACAGGCCAAGGGGTTTTGATCCAGCCGAAGGACTTCTAGGTTCCCCACCGAGTGGAAGACCCTTTCTTCAAGGGTCTGCAGATGGTTGGCTGAGACGTTGAGGAGACGGAAATGGACAAGGCCTTCAAACGCATTGGCTTGGATCGTGGCCAGTCGGCCACCCGTAAGGTGGAACTCTCGGAGGCGGGAGAGATCCAACAACTTCCTTCCACGGATCATTGAGATGGGATTGTAAGAGAGGTCAAGGAGATGGAGAT
Source organism: Arizona elegans (assembly GCA_022577455.1). NCBI lineage: Eukaryota > Metazoa > Chordata > Lepidosauria > Squamata > Colubridae > Arizona > Arizona elegans. The sequence continues at coordinate 2,317,732 of JAKOOJ010000036.1, forward strand.
GGGCCAGGTGCTTGATGGCCCTATAAGGAACATCATGGAGGTTGCATCTGACGATGTACAAAGAAGTGAGATTGAGGCCAGAAAGACTTTGGGGCTCCAGAATTTTCAAGAAAGGCCACTGGTTGATCTCCAGAATTTTCAACTGATGGAGTTTCCGAAAGGAATAGTTGTGGAGGACTCTGAGGTTGAGAACATGGAGATGAAGCTCCACCAGATGGTGAAGGTGGGACAGGGCCTCGGTTGGCAGGCTGGTGAAGTTGCATTTTTGCAGAGTGAACCTCCTCAGATGTTGGAGGCCTTGGAAAGCCTGACCTGAAATCAAGACCAGAGGATTGTCCCTTATGTCCAGGCTCCCAAGACTGAAGAGGTCTTTGAACGTGTGATCCAAGAAGACGAGGATCTTGTTGTCCCTCAGGTCAAGAACGGAGAGGTTGGGCAGCCTTGCAAAGACCCCATCTGGGACCATCTTCAACTTGTTGCCCGCTAGTCGGAGGGTCATGATCTTCTGAAGGCCGTTGAAGGCCCCCTGTTCAATGTTGGAGATGATGTTGTAGCTGAGATCCAGCTCTTTTAGGGCTTGGAGACGGGAGAACATGCCCTGATGTAGGGTACGAAGGCTGTTTTGGCTTAAGTCCAAGAATTCTGAATCCGGGGGGATCTTGACGGGCACAATGGTCAGATTACGGCTGTTGCAGAAGACAACTTTCTCCTGAACCAAACATTTGCACCTGAAAGAGCAGCTCTGTCCAGATCCCACCAAGTAGATCATCCCCAGAAAGACTTGGAACCAAGAGGACGGCAGAGCCGGCGCAGAGGTCCTGCTCAACATCTCGAGAACTTCCTGAAACAACAGCTAAACAACACAAAGGCACCAACAGTTAGAAGGCATCAACAAACAGGAAGAAGACGACCTACCAAACTGAAGCTGGATTTTGAACATCTGGAAAGGAACATTTGCAGTTCAAGGTGGATTTTTTTCCCCCCATCTTGGGCTTTCTTACCTAAGTAAGCCACATCTGAGAAACTTTTGGGGTCTTAAGAAGAGGGGGGGGGGGTGTTTCCACCTATTCTCCAAAGCTCCTGAAGGCAGGACAGGAAACACCAGATGGAAACTAATCCAGGAGAGAAGCCACTTGGAATTAAGGAGAAACTTCCTAACAGGGAGGACAATTCACCGGTGGAACTGTTTGCCACCAGAAGTTCTGGATGCTCAAAACACTTTTAAAGGAAAGATTGGACAGCCACTTGTCTGGAATGGTCTAGGGTCTCCTGCTTGAGCAGAGGGTTGGACTAGAAGACCTTCGAAGCCCCTTCCAGCTCTATTCTTAATGATGGAACGCATACATACAGGGCTGGGCTGCTGGGGGTTTGTAGGGGTTCGGGAGAATATTTAGCTAAGATTCTGTGCAGTTCGGAGAACCCCCAAATCCCGCTCCTGGCTGGCCAGGAGTTTCCACACAGCCCGTTTTGGATGAAGGTACGTGCAGGGCCCGTGCAGATGCTCAGGGAGGGCAAAAAACGGACCTAATGAGAGTTCGGGAAGGCCGGAAACAAGCCTGTTTCCGACCTCCAGAGGGCCTCCGGAGCCTGGGGAGGCCGTTTTTGCCCTCCCGGAGGCTCGAGGAAAGCCTCCGGAGCCCGGGGAGGGCAAAAACGCCCCCCCCTCCCTGCCATGGTGCAGGAGGCCGATTAGGCCACGCCCACCAGTGGTGGGTTCTACTTACCTTTACTACCGGTTCGCAATGGGATCGCTTGTGACATCCGGGGGCCTCCCGACAGTTTTACAACCGGTTCTTACGAACCGGTCTGAACCGGGGGGCAACCCACCACCGATGCCCACCCAGCAACCGGGCAAAGAACCCCTTGCTAAAATTTTTGAAGCCCACCGCTGCGTACGTACCCTCCACCGTGAACTCCGGAATAAAAATCAAGAATCCCTCTGATAACCCTGGGCTTCTATCGCCCATGCATGGTCAGAGGGCATCGCAGAGAAAGCTCCCGTATTCCACCCAGCCACCACGATGCAATTTCTTTTAAGTAGCTCCTTGGCAAAATTCCCACCGGTGCATTAAAACAGAGGCGTCCGTCCGTAGCAAAACAAAAGACGAAGAGGCCAAGAACACAGAGGCTACGGGGCAGCCCAGGGGGGCAGGAGATGGACAAAGAGGGGTCAGGAGAGGTCAGGACAGGTTGGACGTTCATCCCAGAAGGCAACATCTAGGGGGCTTGGGGATCTTCTGCACGGCCATGTCTCCAAAGTGTTGTCCAGTCTCTTCTTAAAAACCTCTAGTGACGGAGCCCCCACAGAGCCTTGGTAGTACAGTGGTCCAAAGCACCCTGTTATTAAGACCAGCTGCCTGCAATTACTGCAGGTTCGAATCTCACCAGGCTCAAGGTTGACTCAGCCTTCTATCCTTTCTAAGGTAGGTAAATTGAGGACCCAGTTTGTGGGTGTAATAAGCTGAACTTTGTATAAATATACAAAAGGATGAAAGTTATTGCTTAACACATTGTAAGCCGCCCTGAGTCTCCGGAGACGGGCGGCATATAAATCAAATAAAAATAAATAAATAAATAAACATCTTCCGAAGGCAAGGTTTTTAAATTCTACTTGATTAATTGTTCTCACTGTCAGGAAGATCCTCCTTAATTCCAGGTTGCTTCTCTCCTTGATAATTTTCCAACCATTTACTACTTCTTTTTGTCCTACTTTCAGGTAATTTCAAGATGAGAACATTTCTGGATTAATTTTGGCCAGCCGAAGCGAGCCACTCCCTCCCTCCCCACCACTTCGAAACCACAAATCCTAACAATAACGCAGCCCCCATTTTATCCTATTGTGCTTAGTGCGCCTATAAAAAGATTCGGGAAAGCTTTCAGAGGCCTGCTAAAGAAGCTAGATTTTTTTTTAAAAAAATTGCCAAAATTTAAGGGCAGGAACGTGAAACGGCTCGCTTGCTAAAGCCCTCCAAGTTTGTTCTAGTCAAGCGCAGGGGTTTGAGATGTCGGGGGTGCGATAGATGGACTCTGGGAGGCCCAACGGCACTCTGGGAAGATCCCGGAGATGCTACGTAGCAAATTTGAGGTGGGGGGGAATCCCAGTTTTTCCAAGAAGTAGGAAAGAAAGATGCTTTGTGGGGGAAGGAAAAATAAATTTTTAAGGGAAGCATAGATGGGTGAAAAAAAAAATAACCTCAAAGGTTTTGGAGAAGAATTTGCAGTTGTTCTTTCTTCTTCACAGCCCTGTTTGGTCCTCACCCTTTTACGGAGAACAAAATGTGATGCAAAATTGGCACCTCGCACATTTTCAGCGGGTGGATGGAGGGAAGCGATCGCTCCCGCAGAGCCTCTGGCTCGGAATTTGCATCTTAATGGGAACATTTAATTAACCCAATGCAGGCAAAGTGGGCCAAGGAGAGGCAGCAAGAGAAGGAAATAATAATAATAATAAAAAAAAACCCACGAAGCTTAAATGGAAGATTTTCTTTGGCCCCAAAGTCCTGCCATCACAGATTTACAAAGGGGAAAACAAAAATCAGAATTTCCCCCTTTCTCTATACGGAAATAAAAAACAGAGATGCATCGAGAATCAACTCCCCTCTTCACTTTTCCTCCGAAGACGCACTTGGGTTTTATCCTGGAAGGAGAATCCCTCATGCTCCAGGTCAGCGCAAACGTCTAGCCCTCATTGAGGAGCCCAGATTTAAAAAGCCGCTCCCCTTAACTCACAAAGACACTGCATCGAATCCTGCAGGCATCTGCTTGTTATGACAAATCCCTGCCGTTTGTAAACCTGTTGGATTTGAACCTGGTTGAACTTCCACCCTCCGGAACATTTTACCCAGATATTTTAACCTACCTTGCTGGTTTTTTTATGGCTGGAAAACTCCAAATTTCAAAGCTTCATAAACTCCGGTATATAAAAAAAAATGGGCTCCTTATAGGGGGTGGCCTGTAAGTCCCTTGTCAAAAATCTTCCCTCTGGATGTAGGGACTGACACAACCCACAAATATCTGGGGCAGAGAAACGCCAGATGGGAACAAAGGCTCAGTGCTGCGTCTTCCCCAAAAACTCCTCCATAAACCTATATTTTAAAAAAAAGAAAAAAAAAAGATTATGTTTTAAGAGTCTCCCCCTGCCAGATTTTCTATTCTGACTCTTCAAAAGCAGCTTATTATTTCTGATTGAGCGGAGAACATCTCTCGGCATCTTAAATGCAGCGATAATCGTGGGCTGAAATCATTGCTCTGGATAGTTTCTTTAAAAAAGGAAGGTGTTTGGGTGTTTACATTAGCACCCACACAAGGAAACGGGGCTAAAGCTTCCTTTTATCTTTCAGCCTTCCAAGCTGCCGTCACACAGAGTTGCAACAGGGAAACCTCGATTCTACACATCCCAGCCAGTGGATTCAGCCGGTTCGCACCACTTCGGGAGAACCAGCTGTTAACTTTCTGAGCAGTTTGGCACAGTGGTTGTTGGAAGAAATCATTAGGGCAGAGAACCAGTTGTTAAATTACTTGCAATCCCATCACTGATCCCAGCTAAGCAAAAGACGAGCTTCCTTCATTGATCCAGCCTTCCTTCGACTTTCCGGCAGGTCTTTCCCACCCTCCCCACGTTTCTGGATTCGAACCTGGGACTTCAGCATGCCCAGACCCCGATTGGGTTACGTTACGTTCACACGCTAAGTTGGCCTCTCAATGCCAGCCCTGGAAGTTTTTAAGATGAGGTTGGGCAACCATTTGTCTGAAGTGGTGGAGGGTTTCTTGCCTAAGCAGGGGGTTGGACCAGAAGACCTCCAAGGTCCCTTCCAGAATAACTCTTCTGTTATTCTTTTAATATTAAGAGCGATTTTGCAACGCTTTCAGTTACGCCCCCCTGGCGCCTTCCCCGAACAAAATAAAAAACACATGTTTCACCACTTTCTCCTTCCAAAGAGAAGAAAGTTGCCCGAGGCAAGTGCCTCCCTTGCAAATATCTTCAAAAAGAGCTCAGAAATGGCTTACCTGGGGATGCTCACACTGCTTTAAGAGTCCGTCTCCCGTCCCTCCATCCTCTCTCCTCTGTGGCCGTCAGCCCTGCCTTGAGAACATTTCCTTCCCGACTTTCTGTAATTTTTCTGAGTTTTTTTTTTTTTTTTTTTACTGCTGCTCGGCACACAAAGCAGGACAACAACACACTCACTCAAACACACTCACCCAATTCTCACAAACTGCAGCCGCCGCTGATTTTCATTCCAGCAACCCAACGAAAATTGAAATTTATATCCATTGGCTCGCGAGTCCAAGATCAAACTCGGCCCCTCTCCCGTTTCCAACTTAGGGTGGGTGGGCTTCTCACGCTGGGAAGCCCCCCCGATCGAGCCCCATTTTTTAAAAAAAAACAAAACAAAATCCCCTGGGGAAAAAAAATAAGAGCTGGTATCGACCACGGTTTCCCTTACCGAGGGGCGAAGGGTTTGCAGGCTGTAAGCCATCAAGAGGCAGGTTAGTTTTGTTTTATTAGGCCTGTGCATGTCATCAGCAAACGATCTCAGATTCTTAACCATGGATGTAAGTGTGAAAAAGTGGGTTGTAAGTCACTTTTTTCAGTGCCGTTGTAACTTCAAACGGTCATTAAATGAACTGTCCTAAATCAAGGACTGCCCGTATAGGGAATCAGGCAGAAATAATGCTATTTATCCATGGCACATATATATCAGTGCTTAGAAAGACTCTTTTATTTTTGGGTCATGTTTTAGGACGGGAAACCAACATCCGGTGCTCGATTCCACCTCCTGGCATTTAACAGATACTCTGCCCCTGTACAGGGAGGCTCCATTTAACCCCTAAATGCCCTGCTATTCTGTACTTGCAAAATTCTCAGCTTGCTAGGCCACCCGAAGTTTTTGGAAATCATTTATGGAAATATTAGGGACTGGTATGTAACCACCGTGATATCAAATAAATCTGTTAAGATGTTTTGTTCTAATCCAGATCTAACTCCCATTTCTACAACTGTTTTGTACCATCTTCCCACTTAATTCAGGTCTGGGGGCTTCAAGGTGTGTGTGTGGGGGCCCCCCCGATACTTTATTTTCCCAATCATTGCACATTTAATCTTGCACATCCCTTACAGACAAGAAGTGTCCATTTCTGAAATTTAATTTCTAGCGATGTCAAAGTGGCCACCGAATTCTGACCGTCTCAGCAACTTAATCCAAAGCTCACAAACGGACATCAGAATAATTAAATGAAAGTTTGCCAGAACCATAGATCAAAAAATTGGAACTAACCTTATGCGGATTTGATCAGTTGCCTTTCAAATGCTCAGAGGTTACCTTTCCACCTGAAACCCCACCCCCTCCAAACAAGTATAATAGCAATAACAAAAATAAAGAGAGTCAGCAGCAAGCAAATAAAACCCAACCATCGTACCAGTATGCATCGGGGTTTAATTAAATTAAAAAGGAGACTAAAACGGTTTCCAGCGCACGCTTTTCTAAAAGACCAACTTCTCTACACTTAGCTTAAAAAAAAATAAAACTTTTTCAACCGGTATTTACACAGCTTCCCCTCCCCTCCCCCGTTCTTTAAATATTTCACCATATTTTTTTTTAAACCCAAGGAAAAGAGGAGAATAGAAAAAGGGCTTGAGTTAGGTCCACACGTACATCCGATGCAACGTAGTGGGTTTTTCTGTGCAAATGGTGAGTGGCGTCACCTGGATAGCTCTTGACGGAAAAGCTAAGAGCATCTTAAATTTATTCTTGCAAGCCGAACCATTTGCAAGGATTTAAAATGTCAGACCAACACGGATGGTCTTGCGGTTTGTCCAGGATTATCGTCCTATCAATTCCCACATGGTGCAGGTTTTAGCAGAAAAGTCGGGCCAAAGTCACCAACCCAGTGGTGGGATTCAGCCGGTTCTGTCCAAATTGCACGAACTGGTAGCGGCGACTGCAGGAGGCTCCGCCCACCCGGATGTAATGTAATGTAATGCGTGACTGAGCATGTGCAGAAGGCCGTGCGCATTGCGTAGACGTGACACGTGTGCTCACATTTGCGAACCGGTAGGGAAGGTAAGCGAATCCCACCTCCGCACCAACCCAATGCCAGTCGGGATGCTAGACTGCTAAACTGGCAAGGATTGGTGGCTTAGGCCCGACTTCTCCATGACAGATCCATTTCCCCCACCCCCTTTCTGTCCCCCCGATGAAAACTGCCTAAAATTGACCTCCAAAACATATCTTCCAAAGAAATACAGATATTTTAAAGATACCCTGAGATTCGAACAGATCCTGCAGATAAAACTCACATTATATTATCATCTTATGTCAGGGCAGGTGGAAAATTAGCTTTTCCAAAACCTAAGGTCTAAGGTGCTGAGATGTATCCTGACAAAAACACACTTTTGTACAAGAGCAGAAGTTGAGGCCAGCTGGCGAAGTGACAGTGCAAAGAGAAAGAAAGGGGGGGGGGTAAAAAAACCAGACAGGGATTCCTTTGTTATCAAATAAAGAACTTAGCAGAAAAATAAAATCTATCTTAGAGAACCGCCTCTGTCCATCTCTCTATAGATGCATACATATAGAAATTTCTTCTGAACTTGGCTGAGTCTCTTGCCGTTAAACAGCACAAATGAGGTATTTTTTTGATGGGGGGGGGGCTGTTGCCTGAGCTGGCAGCGACGTCCGACGTTGCCTTCCCACGAAACTGTATCACGGTGGATTTGTCTATGTCGCATAATCCCCCCTTTATTGCTTCTTGCTTCTGTGGCTGGTAAACTCTTAAATGTAAACTGGAGCATTTTGAGGGATCCCTCCGAGGGGGGGGGGAGACAGGTGACCCTGGCCTGTTTCTCTTCCAGGATGAAGTGGGAACACCCCCAAAACGAGGACAGACGAGCAGTCACCAACTCCTCGTCCTGCCCGCCCTCTTGTTGACGGCTTCCCTCGATCCGATTCTTCGTTTTGCGTCTGGCTTCCAGCGTTAACGGGAGGAGACGCCTGATCTGTCCTCAGCTTGTGGGGAGGGGGTTATTCCCCTGTGGGCCCCTGGGTCAGTGGGTCAGAGTCTGAACTGAAGAGCTCTTTGTACAGCGGTGGGAAAACCGCGTGGACGACCATGGGGTACATCTGGCGAAAGGATCGGAGCTTCTCCACATGCTGGGAACAGAGACTTCGCAACTTTCCTTTGGGTGGCAACTAGAAAGAGAAAATGGGAGAGAATGAGATACTCTCACGTGGTCTGGCTCACCTGGAAGGTGCCCCATTGTAGGAGATGACCAGGCTGAGCCTGAGGGAGGGGTCCAACACACCATCAGTCATGAGTCCCTGCGTGCCCGCAAGAGATCTAAGTCCAGCTCATCTTGAATGCCTTTCTTATCTCCCGCTCTTTTCCCTTAACCGTCAGTTGGCCAGATTCTTGTAGAGAACTCAAGCTTGCAATGAATCTTTACACTCATTTGAACTGCCTGAATCTCCTGATTTCTCCGGTGTTTGACACCCATCTGGGGCAAGATTCACGCCATGCCAGCTTGTCCTAGTGCAGGGGTCGGCAACTTTAAACATTCAAAGAGCCATTTGGACCCATTTCACACAGAAAAGAAAACACTGGGAGCCACAAAGATCATAACTGAAAGCCCCCCGTTCAATTCTGGAGCTGACTGGAAGTCCGCTTCCCCCACCATACAGTCTCCTCCTAGTGTTGTGGCTTCGTTGCCTGAGCCTGGGCTATCACTCTGAGAGTGAGGAAGAGGAGTTGGCAAGGCCTCCCTCTCCAGGACCCTCCTCTCTGGCAATGCCTTCGGTGTCCGCCGAAGGGCAAGAGATAGGGCTGGGGCCAAGCACGTCCACGCAGCCACAGATGGACAGTGATGAGGGTAATGAGTCTTGGCTGGATCCACGCCAGCGTCACAGAGATAAGCGCGCGCAATAGAAGAAAAGGTATGCCCGAGATTAGGATGAGTCACTGGACCACACCCCAGAGGATATAAAAGAGAGCGTGGTGGCCAGTCAAACCTTGTGACGAACAAAGCTGAAAGCTTCCACGCCATTCTGCATTGCCGGACTTTTTGTTATAGACTTTGCTGGATTATCTCTGGACTTGATTGACTCCGTAATTATTGAGCTGTTTCTTTTGATGTACCAGGAGTGGGGAGAAGTTATCTCTCCTCTTCGTAAATAATAAACTCTTGGCAGGCAGCCACTAGGTTGTTGCCAAGTTCCGTTATCATAAGGAAAAGGATTTTGCCGGCTGGTTTGGTCTTTAACTCTTGAATGTGTGTTGGTGTGTGTGCGTGTGGTTGGGGACAGAATACCTAGCGCGGCGTCCTTTTTCCTCTACCTGTCCTAGCTGAAAGCCCTATCAACTGTGGAACTGAGCGGAAAGCCCGGCCCCTTGCTATAGAGCCTCCTCCTGGTGCGCCGTGCTTCCCCCCAAAACCAGAAGGTCCTCTCAAAACTGTGGGGCGGACTGGTGACAGGGAGCTGCAACAGAGGTATGAAAGAGCCACATGCGGCTCCAGAGCTGCAGGTTGCCAACCCCTGTCCTAGAGAGATTTGTTACTGCTTTTTGAGCTATGGTTTCACCTAATCTGTACTTTTCTTCCCTAGGTGTAAAGCCTTGCTTTTCTCTATGTTAAATTTCATTTTGTTGGATAGGGCCCAGGGTTCAAGTCTGTCAAGATCCATTTGGTCCCTGAGCTTGTCTTTTGGGGTGTGGGCTGTTCCTGCCAGCAAATTGGATAAGCACCAGAAAGCAAGACGAGAAACAACCGACAGAAACTAATCAGGGAGAGAAGCAAGCTAGAACTAAAGAGAAATTTCCTAACAGTGAGAACAATTAACCAGTGGAACAGCCTGCCACCAGAAATTGTAAGTGCTTCATAACTGGAGGTTTTTACGAAAATATTGGAAAGCCATTTGTCCGAATTGATACAGCGTCTCCTATTTGAGCAGGGGGTTGGACTAGATGACCTCCAAGGTCCCTTCCAACTCTGTTCCTTCTGTATTTTTTCCTCCTCTGTTCGAAGCCCCGGCAGATACTCACCTTGGCCAAAATGCCTTCCCGGTGATTTTTCTGCAGCATCTGTCTGAAGGCCACTTCAAGGTTGTTTTGTAAGTAGGCCACCTTGCTTTTCTCTTGCAGCCACGGGCGATCTGCAGAACGGAGAGAGAAACCTGCTGGGGCCTCAGTCCGTTTGCAAAATCAAAGCTGCCACAGAGGTCGGCACCTGCCCCCGCCCCACCCCCAGGATCTGGTGCAGCCCTTTTGATTTATTTATTTTTTTAAATTTGATTTATATGCCGCCTGTCAGATTTCGATGCTATCTCAAAATAAATGAACTTCCAATCGGTCAATCTTTAAGGAAATTTTCTCTTTATTCAAGCACAGCAACCGGATTCTGACTCTTCGCGGTCAATACTGACCTTTGCCCCCCAATCCCTCCCTTTCCGATCCCCAATTCTCTGCTTCTCATTGGCTATCTTCCAAGTCACTCTCCTGATTCCTTTCCCCGTCAGTTCACAGGGATGTTTCCCCCCTCCTCATCTCCAAGGAGACCGAATCTTCAAAGGGATTTAGCAGGCAAAAGTTCAGGCTTCATCCTCCCTTTTCTATGTCAGCGCTGAGACGCTGACACCGCCCTTCTCCGGAGACTCAGGGCGGCTTACAATGCGTTAAGCAATTATTAAATTTACAGGCCGCTTGTGTTCTGGATAAGGTGACTCTGGGTGGCTTAAAGGTAAAGGTTCCCCTCGCACATACGTGCTAGTCGTTCCCGACTCTAGGGGGCGGTGCTCATCTCCGTTTCAAAGCCGAAGAGCCAGCGCTGTCCAAAGATGACTCCGTGGTCATGTGGCCGGCATGACTCAACGCCAAAGGCGCACGAAAAATGCTGCTCCCTTCCCACCTGTTTTTCTACTTGCATTTTTTTTAAACGTGCTTTCGAACTGCTAGGTTGGTAGAAGCTGGGACAAATAACGGGAGCTCACCCCGTTACGCGGCACGAGGGATTCGAACTGCTGAACTGCCGAACTTTCGATCGACAAGCTCAGCGTCTTAGCCACTGAGCCACTGCGTCCCTACAGGACGGCTTAACAGATCGTAAAAAAGACCGAGAAGCCATTGGCACTTTAAAACTGTGCAAATAAAAATCTTAAAAACCACGCAGAGCCACAGACCCGAAGTTTCTGGGAGGCCGGATTCGGTCACGGCTTTCCTGGAGCAGCTGCTTGATTTTAAACGATGTCTTGACTGTTTAATTAAATCTTTTAAACTTTTCTCAGGCCTGCTATTATTAAGATGGTGCGGCGGCCGAGTCTTTTAATCCGTCTGTTCTTCAGAGACGGTTTAAATGGAGGGTTTGCAGCTTTGTACTTACCGTATTGTTATAGGATCAGCTGATAAAACCAACCATCCATTTCCAGTTCTTGTGTAAAATCTTTTTGCTTTTTTGAGACGAGTGAAGAAGACACAAGACATTTGGAGAGGCAAATGTGTGGGGAAAGGCAAAAAAACAAAACAAAAAAACCCCCCACCCCCTAAATTTTGTTTTCTCTTTGACTAAAAAAAGCTACAACCTCCTCAAACCCACAGAAATGAAGTGCAGTCAAAAGAACAAAAGGGCCAAAGTTTAACTCCACAACCAGAAAAGCTTTGTCCTTACTTGCATTGATCAACACCAGGGCTGTGAAAAGAGCAATCTCGTTCTCGGAGAAGTGGAGCGAACACAGGCTGTGTGTGAAGTCGAAGATGGAGTTGATCAGTTCGCTGCAACCTGAAGAAAGGAAGACTCGTGGTTCAAATCACGCTCCAAAGAGGAGGAGGAGGAGACAAAGAAAGAGACGTAGGAGAAGAGGTAGAGGAGAAGGAAGAAGAGGAGGAAGAGGAAGAAAAGGAGGAGAGGAAAATGAAGAGGAGGAGACAGAGGAGGAAAGAGGAGGAGGAGGAAAAGAAGGAAGATAGGACAAGGAGAAGGAAGAGGAAGAGACAGAGAAGGAAAAAGAGAAGAGGAAGAAGAGCAGGAGGAGAAGAGACGGAGGAAAAGGAAGAAGTGAGCACATGGAAGAGGAAGAGGAGGAGGAAGGATATAACAATTTAATGTTCCCCTTTGGGGAAGTTAGATGTATCTTGGAAACCAACTCCTGGAGTTGCAATCACCTCTCGCTGCCAGTTGATGTTCCTCAAGCCCACTCAAGTAGCAGGCCTCCATCCTGCCACCAAAACGTCTTGCAAGACCCCCTTCTACACCTTACTTTAGACCCCAACCTGAACCTACAGGGGATTCCATCCTTCTTGATCCAGGTAGTAGGACGCTCTCGTTGTCAATTCGCCAAGCATTCCTGACCTGCTCTCAAGTTGCCATAGGCAGGGGGGATGGGAAAACCGAGCCTCGCAGCTGCATCGAGGAACTTGCATTTCAGTCAAAACAAAGCACATTCCAGCCGGCAACGTCAAGGTCATCTCCAGGGTGACCTACAGTGACCGGAGGGAGTGACTTCTACAACCCGCGAAATTGCTTCATTGGGGAATGTGACTGATGACACACCTTGGGGGGGGGAGGGGGGAAGCAGGGTCAGAGCAAGGCGCGAATTAAGTGAGGTCAGAGTTGGCCTCACTTGGTTCGTGCCGACATGAAGCTCCTAATAAATAACTGGATTTCTTTTAAAGCTTGGCTTGAGGCTCATGATTTAGTCAGGGCATCGGTCAGAATCCTGACACTCGTACCCAGAGATTTGAAGACTTCTGGGCCAGCATATTTGCCCTCAAAGAAGACCGTCCGGTTCTCAGAATTGAAGGCTCGGCACATCCTCACCAGAACGACCTCCATGGCACCTGAAGGGGGGAGAAGATGACATTAGCCTGGCCAATCCCTCCTTTTTTGGGGAAAAAAACTTTGGCCGAATTCCTCAGCTCAGAACTAAATGGGTACATTCTACATCCTTTGACCGCTGTTCTGGTCTCTCCCCGCCTTTGGGGCGGGAACAATTTAGGAATTTTCCCTCACTTCTGATCCAGTCAATCAGAAGCTCTCTAGTTGGGTTACTAAACAAGATGGCGAAAATTTTTCGAAAACATTACGAGCAAAGCTGAATGCAATGACGTAGGGAAAAAAAAGAGAAAATGTGTGAATCTCAGCCACCCGGCATCAAGGCGGCCCTTAAAATCACACCATAAAAGGAAGTACTGTTTGCTCTGCACTGCGAAGGCGGTGGTGGAAACCGGACCCACAAAGAGCTCTCGGGAACTGATTGTGGCATTGCACCCCCCTTACCTGCTTTGAGAAGCACGATCTGGTCATTCTGGCAGAGGTCCATGAAGGCCCCCATTCGCTTGGCGAACTCCACCACGTACTGGATGGCTTCCGTGATGCGGCAGGCGCAACGTTCCCACATCTCCTCCATAGTCTAATGGGAGAGAGAGAGAGAGAGAGAGAGAGAGACGGAAGATGATGATGAAGAAGTTTGGGTGGATTGTGAGAAAACAGAGGGGAGCAAAGATTCAGAGGAACGAACACTGAAGGCGTTCCCTAGTTGGGTAATGAAATGTCTATAAGAAAACAGCCAAGTTTAGAGAGCACCAAGGACCCCACAGATGTCGTCTCCTCCTCCTCCTCTTTGCAAATCCCACTCCCTTCTACCGCTGATGTTGCTATCTAACGTCTTAGTGAAACATCTGCAAGAAAACAACCCAGCTTAGAGAGCACCAAGGATCCCACAGTTCTCTTCCTCCTCCTTAAACAGAACTTTAAGATGGGGTCTTTCTCTTGGAGAATAGGTGGAACCCCATCTTACCTTCTTCTGGTAGCTCCCAATTTCTTCTCGGGTGAAGGTCTCCCACCTCAGCAACTGGAGGTCTTCCAAGCGGAGCTGACAGGTCTCCCGGTAGGACTTGAGGACATTCTGGGTCAAGTGCTCTGCAGCAGGAGGAAGACAACAAGATGGCCGCCTATCTGCAATCGGAACCCCACAGAAGCTGCCTTGGCTTCTGTTGCTTTCCCTAAGCCTGATTTTGAGAGGTGGGCTCAAAACCCCATGTTTTGTCTTGGACTAGAAGACCTCCAAGGTCCCTTCCAACTCAATTATTCTGTATTCTGAGCAGGGGGTGGACTAGAAGACCTCCAAGGTCCCTTCCAACTCTTGTTATTCTGCTGAAGAGTCCCATCGTCCACTTAACACTGCTTTTTCTTCCAGCCTTTCTGAAAACCTCCACTCACTCACCAATCTCCATCAGCGAAGGGCACGGGCACTCCAAAAAGCTGGTGAAGCTCGGGTTGGCATAGAAGTCAAGGGTCTCGCTGGCTGATGTCCGTTCCACTCTGCTGGCATTTGGGGACAGGAGGTCTGGTGACGCCTGCGTCTCCATAGCGTAATAGACGCTGGTCCTGGGTTCTACCTTGATGACTCCAGGACCATACCCTTTCTTGAAGAGGTCCTGCTGGCCTTCACCCAGAAGGCTCTGCGCCTTGGGGAGTCCGTTAGAGTAGGCCAAGCCCGCCGTCTCATCCGGAGACTGGCTAAGTCGGGTCTGTCTGGTGAGGAGAGCAGGAGAGCCTTCTCGGAGATCTAGAGAAGGGTCCAGCTTGAGTTGACCGTTGGCCATGCCCAAGGAGAAGGTGGAACTCTCTCCGCCTTGATGTTGTTGCTGCTGCAGCTGTTTCTGGACTTCGGCATGGAGGCTGTCTCGTTGCTTCTTGGACATCCGGCCAAATTTGACCGCTGGAAGAGAAGACAGATTAGGGGACGGTTTTCTAGAGATAAAAATGATGCAGGACACTTAAGACATGAGCAATTTGAGTTTATTCAGTAGTCACTTGAAGCTCCTCAACATCTCCAACCTGGTTCTTTTCCCCTCCTTGTCCCATTTTGCGATGTGTCATCACCAAAATGAGGCAAGGGGCAGAGGGAACATCTCCAAACCCGAGAGCACGATGTTGTGTTTAGAAATCCAGGAAAAACCTATGAGACTTGGGAACTGTTAAGATATTTAATTTAGTAGTTGGAACAGTAAACGGCCCAGAACACACAGTTGTGGTTGATTGGTGGGGGAGTGTGAGATCCTGCATGAGGCAATCTACGCTATGATTGGTTGCTGTGGGTGTAAAGGGGGAGTTTCTGTTTTTCCCGCTTTTTTCTTCTGTGTGCTCTGTTTATTGCTGTGCGATTTACCTCATGCGATTTACCTCACATAATTTACCTCAGAATGTTAGTGTGTTCCTGACTATCTTCTCTGTTGTCAATATGACTGATGTTAAATATGCTTATTTACATCAAATTACAAGTTTGTCTCAGCGTCTCTAACTTGGTTCGGACACCAGCTGCGCAATTCCCTGACAGGAACCCCCCCTGAGGTGCTTCTCAACGTGGGACTTACCGCCACGGGACATGCCAAGGCTGAGACATTTCTGCAGGCGACAGTGTTGGCAGCGGTTGCGACTGGTGCGGTCGATCAGACAGTTTTGTTGCCGAGTACAAGAATAGGTCACGTTCCCTTGCTGGCTGCGTCGGAAGAAGCCCTGGAGAGGAAGCCAAGAAGATGAACTGAGAAGATGGACCTTTAGTAGCTTTACTGGTGGCCAACAAAACTTTGTGAAGTCCAACAGCTCAGTGGTCCATTAGTGAAGAGAGCCAAAATTGGTTCAATAGAGATTTATGGGCATCTACTTCCTTGACCCCCCATATTCCCTCCCTGACTCCCACCCAGGAGAATCTTCTGCAAGGAAGAAGGAACAATTTTGGCAACACCCAAGTTCCCAGCGATGGAGGAGACCGTTCCCCACCTTGCATCCTTCACAAGTGATGACCCCGTAGTGGATCCCGGAAGATTTGTCTCCGCAGATCTTGCAGGGGATCACTTCAATTTGGGCTGTGTGGGGAAAAGAAGACAAGAAGAGGTTGGAGAAGAAAGAGGAGCACGTGTGAAGCGATGGGAGAACCAGCACACAGACAAGCCATGTTCTGAAGGGATCAAACCAGGATCTGCAGATGATCTCCTTTTTCCTAATTGTTGGAGAAAGTCAACTACCAACATTAGACAGCCGTTCTCCAGCTCTTAGCCAAAAGACCTTGCAGTGCTCACCACAGTCCACCAGAGGGCAGCCTTACCCCACAATTGCTGTTAGCGCCTTTCACAAGACCCAAAAAAAATACTAGGGGGCAAACACTCCTTTTAACTAACATCCTTCTCTTGCTAAGATATGCATCCCAGCAAAAATTGTGTGTAAATCTGAGACAGAGGCTGTGGAGGGAGGCAGCAGATCTACAATCCAGGCCAGGAAGATAGAAGGGCAGTACAGCTAGTCCCCGACTTACAACCGCTCGTTTAGCGACCGTTCGAAATTACGACACTGAAAAAAGTGACTTATGACCAATTTTCACACTTACGACCGTTGCAGCTAGGGTCCTGTGATCAAAATTCAGACGCTCGGCAAGTGATTCATACTTATGACGTTTGCAGTGTCCCTGGGGGTCATGCGATCCCCTTTTGCGACCGTCCGACAAGCAAAGTCAACGGGGAAGCCAGATTCACTTAACAGCCGTGTTACTAACTATAACCGCTGCGGTGATTCGCTGAACAACTGTGGCAAGTGAGGTCGTAAGATGGGGCAAAACGCACTCAACACATGTCTCATTTAGCAACGGAAAGTTTTAGGCTCAATTGTGGTCGTAAGTCAAGGACTACCTGTAGAAAACCTGGGTGGAAAATCCACCGGCATTTGGCTTGGATCTGTATGGCCTGCTCTTTGGAAAACAGACCGAGGAGCCTACCTCACAGGTCCGAAGGCACTTTTTTCAGTGCCTTGGTGCCACTGGTCACTAAATGAATGGTTGTTAACTCGAAGACGACCGTACGTGCGCAATCTTCCGTCCCCATCGTCTCACCCGCCGCTATCTCCCTCCGATCTCCCCCCGTAATGACAAAATAACAAGCGGAAAGACAAAAGAGAGAAGGCATCACAAAACCACAACGACCAGATATTTTCTTCCCTTCGACTTCAAACGGTGATACTGGTAAGCCGAACCTCGGGGAGCCGAGTTGAGTCAGCTTTTCAGTTACTCAGTCGATCCTCCTTGACGGAGCTGCCAGTAAGAAGTTACTCTCACTTTTAGCCAAAAAAAAAAATAAAAATAAAAAAAAAAAATTGGTCCTGCCGGTAAATTCGACTTTTCAACCTGAGGTCAACGGGGTGTTGCAAATCGAAATCGATGCACACACATACACACACACAAACGAGGGGTGTGTGTGGGAAAGTGAAGAGTACAGTGTGGTCCGGAATTGGTGTTTTTTTTTCCACCCATGATTCCCCGTCCGGTTACGGAGTCGGTGCTGTCAACGAGGAAGAGGAGGGCAGGTCCAGTTGTGACAAGCAACACTCGTTCTCTGCCATCAAAGTGGTTTTATTTCAGAGGGGTCTGCGTTTTGAAAGGGAGGGATGGGGGGGACTCTGGGCCCCCAGGGGTCATGAAAAGGGGCTTTTAACCCAGGTTGGCAAGTCTGGCTTACTCAGACGTCCCAGGGTGGCCCCCTCAATCCTTCTCCTTGCATGACAGAGTGTTACCCTGTTTCCCCTGATAATAAGCCCAGTCGGGCTTTTGAGTGCATGAGCTAAAATAAGCCTCCCCCCAAAATAAGCCCTCCCTGAAAATATTTAAACGCAGAGCTGGAAATCAGGTAAGACAGCAAGAGGAGCCCCATCTTGCTCCACACGCCCCAAAATAATAAGACCTCCCCAAAAATAAGGCCAAGGGTTATTTCAGGGTTCAAAAAAAAAATATAAGACAGGGTCTTATTTTCGGGGAAACACGGGTAGTATTCCTGCACCAACGGCTTTGGAATTCTGCCTCTTTGCTGCTCTCAAGTGGAACTTAGGGGTCCTTGGTGCTCCCCGAGCTTGGTGGCCTTCTTGCAGGCGTTTTATGAACCAGCTAGGGAACATCATCAGTGCTAGAAGGGAGGGAGATTTGTGGAGAGGAGGAGGAGGAGGAGGAAGTTGAGGAGGAGAAAAAGGAGAAGGGGAGGAGGAGGAGGAGGAGAATCTTTGGCTTGGACATCCTTTGGTTCTCGTGGCCCCAATTGTGGGGTCATATCACTAATCCCTGTGAAGGTGAGGTTCTCGCTGGAGGTCAACTACCTGCAGACAAGACTTTCCCACAGGGGTGTTATGTTTGCTCCTGGTTGCCAAACTCTGCCTAAACTCCCTCTCGTTCAAGCGGACGGTCAAAGGTTAACCCAGGCCAGGAAGACCTAACCTCCCACCTCTCCCCCTCCCCATTTTGGGTTGTTGTTTTTCAAGGTGGGCCTTTCAACCTTCCCTTTTTCTGAACAAAAATCGGAGAGCTGCTCGGTGGCCTCCTTTGCACCTGTTTGCGAGCACAAAACCCCCAAACCACACCGTTCGACAAACGGCACCGGCACTCGAGATGAATGCCTGTGTCGGAGGCCCCCCTCCTCCCCGACCCCCTTCCCTTCTCCCCCCCCTCCCATCCCCACAGCACAGGGGTGCCCACAATAGGGGGAGAAGGAGGAAGATCCGTTGACACTTTCCCCACATGAATCAAACCGAAGAGCTGCGCAAGCTTTTGAGAGACGGGTACACAACTCCTCCGCCCCCAAGGATGAGTTACTCAGCTCTGTCGGATGCTGACAAAAGAAAAACTCAGGGGAGGTGCTTC
The DNA here is from genome assembly GCA_022577455.1 of Arizona elegans. NCBI lineage: Eukaryota > Metazoa > Chordata > Lepidosauria > Squamata > Colubridae > Arizona > Arizona elegans. Next base: position 2,336,388 of record JAKOOJ010000036.1, read on the forward strand.
CCCCACTCTCCACTTTTAAGAATGAACAAACTTGGTTATAACTGAGGGCACTTCCGGGGGTCTTCTTCCCTTGCAAAGAGAAGGAAAAAATGGAGAATGCAGGAAACTGAATGAAAAAACCGAGGCGGGTTTTGAAGGATGAGCCGATCCGGAGGGAAAGCCGACGGGTTGCCAAGATGGCGATAAGACACAGGGCAGGCCCAAAGATTGGAAGAAGCAACATTGGGGGGCGGGGGGAAGAGACCCCCCAACTTTCATGCCAAGGATGAGGCAGGGTGAGAAGCACAGAAAAATGGGGGTGGGGAGAAGGGCCGTAATCTGGTACCCAGCGTGATGGTGCTTTGTGAGAGTGATGGGGACATAACACAAGGTTGCCAGTGGTCCTTTTCTATGGAGGGAGTTTCGGCTTCTTCTTTAACATGATTGATGGAAAGAAGGAAGGAAGGAAGGAAGGAAGGGGGAAGAGAAGAAGGAAGGATGGAGTGGAGGAGGAAGGAAGGAGATGAAGAGAAAGGAAAGGAAGCGGAGAAGGAGGAAGAGAAGGAAGAAGGGAAGAGAAGGAAGAAGAGGGAGGAAGAGAAGGGAGGGAAGGAAAGGAAGAGGAGGGAGGGAGGGAAAAAGAAAAAAGAAGGGAGAAGAGGAAGGAAGGAAGAACAGAAGGAGGAAGAGAAGAAGGAAAGAAGGCAGAGGAAGTGAAGGAAGGAGGAGGGAGGGAGGAAGGGAAAGGAGAGAGGGACAGGAAGAAAAGAAGGATCGAAGGAAGGAAGGGGGAAGAGAAGGTGAAAGAATGGAGTGCAGGAAGGAGGTAAGGAGAAAGGAAAGGAAGAGGAGAAGGAGGGAGAGAAGGAAGAGGGAAGAGGGAGAGAAGGAGAGAGGGAATAGAAGGAATTAGAGGGAGGAAGAGAAGGGAGGGAAAGAAAGGAAGAGGAGGAGGAAAGGAGGGAAAAAGAAAAAAGAAGGAAGAAGAGAAGAAAGAAGGAAAGAAGGCAGAGGAAGTGAAGGAAGGAGGAGGGAGGAAGGGAAGGGAAGGGAAGGAAGGCTCAGTCTCTATGCTACAATCTCCATTCCCAGATGCTGCAATTTCTCCTGGGCAATTAAGTGCAAGAATTCCCACTTTCCTAATGAAACCAGTCCTATAAATAGCCTCAGCCACTCCACCCACTCCAGGAGCCGAATTCCTGCCTTCCACTTTTCCGGCTGCCTCATTTGGCAGCCGGGCGACCAAAATAGGCTCCTGATCAGATTCCTACCTTCCTAGGGGGCCACCCTGGGACCCCCCCACCCCCCACTCACGCCCAGGCAAAGGCCCTGGGAAGCTGTCCGAGCATTCCCCCCGCCCCAGTAGCCTTTATGGTTTTAATGGGCCTTTCCTTTTGGTACACCCTGAACACAAACACAGAGAGACAGAGAGAGAGAGAGTGAGTGAGTGAGAAAGAGAGAGAAAGAGAGAAAAAGAGAGAGAGAGTGAGAAAGAGAGAAAGAGAGAAAAAGAGAGTGAGTGAGAGAGAAAAAGAGAGAAAGAGAGAGAGAGAGAGAGACAGAGAGAGAGAAAAAGAGAAAGAAAAAGAGACACAGAGAGACAGAGAGAGAGACAGAGAGAGAGAGAATATGCCTGTTTTCAAAGGGGTACTCGTTTTTATTTTCCTGAGCATTTCCTTCCTTCCCTTTCCTTTCCTCCTTCCTTCCTCCCTCCCTCCCTCCATCTTTCCTTTTATCCTTCTCTTCATTCCTTCTCCTCTTTCTTTGGAAAGAGAGGCTATCTATCCCTTCTCTTCTCTTCTCTTCTCTTCTTTCTTTCTTTCTTTCTTTTTCTTCCTTCCTTTCCTTCCTTCCTTCCCTTCCCCCCTCTCTCTTGTCCTTCTCTCCTTCCTCCTTTCCATTCGAAGCCAGCTGAAGCCGATAAAGATCTGAAGAAGCCTCCGTCCGCCTACCTAGGCCTCTCTGCCTCTCTGGTTTCGTGGCCCCGCCCTGCCTCCCAGGCCATCCAGAGGGCCAATCCCACCCAGAAGGCTTCTAAACCTCTCCGCCGTCCTTGCTGGGCGGGCACTGCCAAGCAACCAGTTCTAAAGTACCAATAGAAGAGAACAGCTCAGCACTGAATAAGCCTAGCGCTGATGATGTTACCTAGTTTGGTAATAAAATGTCTGCCAGAAAACCGCCAAGCTCAGAGAGCACCACCGACCCCACAGTCCTCCTCCACTTTGCAAAATCCTCTCCCTTCCAGCACTGACGATGCTATCTAGCTTGGTAATGAGATGTCTACAAGCAAACAACCGAGCTCAGAGAGCACCGAGGACCCCACAGCCACCTCCCTCCTCTTCTCCTTCTTCACAAACCCTCCTAACCAGGGGTGAAATCCAGCTGGTTCTGGCGAACCCTTAGCGGAAATTTTGAGCAATTCGGAGAACCGGCAAATACCACCTCTGGCTGGTCCCCGAGTGAGCTGGGGATGGAGATTTTGCAATATCCTTCCCCCAGGAGTGGGAAGGGAATGGGGATTTTGCAGTATCCTTCCCCTGCCACGCCCACCAAGCCACGCCCACAGAACTGGTAGTAAAAAAAAAAGTGGAATTTCACCACTGCTTCTAACACTGACGATGTTACCTAATTGGGTCACGAAACGTCTACAAGAAAACCACGCAGCTCAGAGAGCACCGAGGAAGCCCACACAGGTCCGAAGTCTTCGCTACCTCCCGTTTTCTGCCATCACGCAGAGAACATGGGAATGGGGTCAGCCTCTGGACACCTCTGCAAAGGCCCGGATCTGGGTTCTTCAGAACATGGGAATTATCTCTGTCCTACCTGGACCACAAGTGCAAGAGACACCCAGGGATCTTCCCCTGCTTCTCCCAATCACTCATTTGCTACCGAGGCCCCAAAACAACTCCATTTGCAAAGGACTAATCCCTAATAATAATAATAATAATAATAATAATAATAATAATAGTTAGAAAAAAGTATTAAAAAGCTCGGCGTGGGAAGACGCTGAGCTGAGTGGCTTGTAGACCAGATGCCATCAATCAGAACTCAAAACTCATTTTATCACTGCAATTGGTCTCTTTGCCAATCGTCGAGAAGTTCGGTTTTGTCGCCAACAACTCCTGGGTTGAGTCACCCCCATCCGGCTGAAATTGCTGAGATCCAAACACCAACCATCCTTTCTCCTATCCCCCATTTTCTTCTTCTTTTTTTTTTTAAACAATTTTTTTTTAATTTTTAAACAAAACATAAAATATCCATCATCCATTACAATTGCAGACCGTGTGTCGGTCGGTTACAAATCTTTTGTGCGTCATCCCCTATTCATCATTTACTAACTTTCTAATTTATTTATTTTTATTTTATTTATTTATTTGTTTTAATTTGTATACCGCCCTTCTCCAAAGACTCAGGGCGGTGAACAGCCAGGATAAAACAGAACATACAAAATTTAAAAACAGTTTAAAAATAGTTAAATATTTTTGGCCGCAAATTAAAACAACCCAATTAAAATAAATTAAATTTAACCAAAACTGTGGGATCAAGCCAGCCCGCTTAGGCGAAATAAACAAGTTTTCAGGGCCTGACGAAATTTCTCGAATAATTTTTCCTATTATCAATCTCATATCTTTATATTATTATTCTCATTGGTCGTTTATTTAACAACGGCGTTTTCGTCCCATAAAATTTTCATGTATTATATTATTACATTTATTTCATTTTCCATGTTTTATTATCTGGCCATTGATAAAATAAATCCCGTATCATATAATACTGTTGATCTTCCTGTTCTCTGATTTCAAATGTCAATTTACTCATTTCAGCACATTCCATCATTTTCTTAATAACTTCATCTTGCGTTGGTATTTTCTCGTTTTTCCAATTTTTAGCAAACACAATTCTAGCCGCTGTTAATACATTCACAATCAAATATCTCAATTCTCTATTGTATGTTTCGGGTAAAATCCCTAATAAAAATATCTCTGGTTTAAAGTCTATGTCTCCAACGTCCCCCAAGGAGCCTTGGTGGCGCAGCAGACTAAAGTGCTGTTTAGCACCAGCTGCCTGCAATTACTGTGAGTTCAAATCTCACCAGGCTCAAGGTTGACTCAGCCTTCCATCCTTCCGAGGTAGGTAAAATGAGGACCCAGATTGTGGGGGCAATAAGCTGATTTTGTATAAAAAAGAACACCGCTTATGGGGGGGGGGCAAAAGTCCTACTAAGCAGGTATACACAAAAATATGAAGGCTATTGCTTAATGCATTGTAAGCCACCCTGAGTCTCCGGAGAAGGGCGGCATATAAATTGAACAAATCAATCAATCAATTTTCAAATATCTGCTTGCTTCCCTCCTGCAACACACAATCCACAACTCTTTCGCCTTATCTTCAAATCACAAACCAGCAAAAAATGGTGCCACGATATTGATCTTGGAATGGGCAGATTTCTCATGTGTGTGTTTGGGGTGTGTGTGTCTGTGTGTTGTGTGTTGTGTGTGTGTGTGTGTGTGTGTGTACGTGTGTGCACGTAGCGACAAACCCGAGAGCAGTGAGGAATTGACTCAAACCCAACCCGAGAGAGAGATCAGACAGCCAGACAGCCCTCGGATCAAAATTGCAGGTGTGGCAAGGGATCAAAATGGCACGCAACAAACAGCAAGGTTAAAATTGTTGCTTGGTGTGGTTGTCGTCCGGGCTCACGAGAACCCCTTCCTCTAAGGGGGGGGGCTGCATTGGCAGCAATGTGAGCAGCCCGCCCCCTCCCCAAAAGGAGCAAACAATGCAAAAAAAAAATCTCTCTTATTCAGTGAGGCAGTCCAGGTTTCTCTCGGAGGGTGCAAAACTTCTTTCAAACTTTTATATTTTAACTCGCAGCCCCTCCTGCCGGGTAGGCTAAGCCGAGGGGGGCAGCAACCACCCTCGAGATTTGATCTCGGGGCAGCCCAATTTTTACTGCAGCCCTCCACGAGCTACCTCTCCAATTATGATCAGCCTCCGAGCCTTCCCAAAAAATGGAAAGGTCCAGTTGTGAGGGCCACGGATCCATGAGCTCAGCATTTCCAAACCTGTCCAGATTTTGGGAGAAATGAAATCTGGGAATCGCCGGAGCAGCAAAAAAACAACAACTCCTAACGTTGCCAGAAAAACGAAATTTTTAACAAGGGGGGAGGTGGCAAATTAAGAGGAAAATAAGGTTTAGCAGCTTTGCTCCACGTGCCAGTCTGGAGATGCTCTTTTAAGGAAGATGCTGACACGCCTGGCAAAATAAATGAGAATGCTTTCTTTTTTTATCCCTTTTTTTCTTAAAAAAAAATAAAAATCCTTTGACATCTCCCGTCCCCATCCAGGAAGGGGCTAATACAGGGAATCCTCGCCTTACGACCTCAATCGAGCCTCAAATTTCTGTTGTGAAAGTGAGACCTTTGCAAAGCTGAGTTCTGCCTTGTGTTTACGATCTTCCTTGCCCCGGTTTTTCATTTTCATTTCATTTCATTTTATTAAATTTGTATACCGCCCTACTCCCGAAGGACTCAGGGCGGTGAACAGCCATAAAATAAAACATATAAAGTACAAAATTTAAAAGAGAGATAAAACAGATTAAATAAATTTGGCTGACCATATTAAAGTTGTTAAGTGAACCTCTGCAGTGGATAAGGGAGTAACCCAATTGTTAAGTGAAATCTGGCTTCCCCATTGTTGGAAGGTCACAAAACGGGATCGTGTGACCCCCCGATTTACGGTCGTAAGTATGAACCAGTTGCCAAGCGTCTGAATTTTGAGCCCCTAACCACAGGGATGCTGTAAAGGTCGTATGTGAAAAACAGTCACTTTTTTCAGGGCCGTCGTAGCTTGGAACGGTCACTAAATGAACGGTGGCAAGTATAGGACTATCTGTAATAGCTGTTTGCAGCTCGCCACGATGGCAAGAAATGGCTTTCTTTGCTTTCTCTTTAACATTTCTCGAGCCTTCCTTTTATGCCGGCGCGAAAAATCTGCAAAATCGTATTTCGGCTTAATCCAATTTTCTCCCGAGCGGATCTCGTGGGGAGCTTCTGTCTTGAGCCAGAGGCAGCCCTCTCCCCCAAATATTGTGAATAAGATGCCGCATACAAGGAGAACATCTACAAAATGTTTTATAGACGGCATTTACCCCTGGCGAGATTGGCCAAAATGTTTCCCAATAGACCACCAAATTGCTGGAAATGTAACCACCAACAAGGGACCTACTACCACATGTGGTGGACATGTCCCAAAGCCAGAGATTATTGGACAAAAATTTAAAAATGTTTGGAGGAAATTGTTGAACAAAAAACTGATATGAAGCCAGAGTTATTCCTTTTGGGTATAATAAAAGGTAATATAAGCAATGAAATTCAATACATCATGCTCCATATAATCACCTCAGCCAGAATCACATTCTCCTAAAATTGGAAGCAAGAAAACACCCCATCAAACACAACGATTATAAAAAAGATGCTAGAATACACAGAAATGGACAAATCAATGATGGAATTAAGGGACAGAGAGGAAACAGTGTATTATGAGACATGGAACAGGTGGTATAACTGGCTTGAAAAGAAGTCTAAAATTAACATATAGTGATTGTACAGAAAAGATAATAAATGGATAAAATGTATATTTTAGAGTGTAGTAGACATGTAAACATTGTATATAGTATGAAGATAAGTAACTATGAAATAAGAATGTATATGTATAAAACAACAGGTCGGTAGATAAATTGAAATTAAGAAAAAATTCCGATAACATTGATTCCCCATTCATCCTTCGCTGGCCGACAGGGAGCCGAGAGTCTTGCAAAAGTTAGAAAGAAAAGGAAGGACAAACAATTAAATTAAATTATTAAATGTTAAATTAAAACCACCGAAGCCAGCAGGGTTCATGCCAAGCTTTGCAAATTTGCAACCGTCTCATCTGAGCAAAATCTGCATTCATCTGCCCAGTATGTGGGGATAAAGCAAGCAAAAAAACCCAAAAAAACCAATGTATTTGCAGAATTAACAGATTCTAGCGAGTCATTTTCAGATAACACCTTTGTGTACATGGTGGAGTGAAACGTATATAAAGAGCTGTTTCTGAAAATGGATCATCAGTTTTATTTTTAGCTTTAGTTCGGGAATGGCTTTAAATCAAACCTAAGCCACCAGAAGGAGAGAAAAAAAAAATGCAATTATCAGCGTTTTTAAAAAGTTAACACTGTAGGATGGGAATTGTCTATGGTTTGGGCAATATTACACTGATATCACCTGAATATTAGCTTGAAAAAGTTACTGGCTTCCTATCCATTCACTGAACTAGACACTCCTTCTCTTAATAAATCTTTTAAAATTATTTCCACTGTTGCTTGTCTCTCTTTTTTAAAAATCATTTTCCAATTTTTAAGTTCATTTTCTAATCTGCAATTTTTTTTGCTCAATTAAAATGAAAAAGAAACCCATCATTTCCCTATATATAATATATAATTATAATTATATATATATATATATATATATATATATATATATATATATAATATAATATAATATATATAATTTATCCAGAAATGGGAGTTGATTGGCAGATTCCTTGGCTGAAAATACCTTGCCAAACAATAGAAGAAAAATATTATTTTATAATAATATTTTAATATATTATTTTTCCTTCTAATGTTTGGCAAGGCATTTTCAGCTGAGGAACCTGCCAAGCAACTCCCATTTCTAGATAAATATGCCATATATAAACAACAGAACGAAAAATTATATATACATATATATATGTATACATTTATAAAATAAAATATATAAAAAATAATATTTAAAAACCATATCTGGGCTCTTCCAAAAGCTTCAGCTTGTTTATTTTCTCAGCTATCTTGGCTACAAATTTGGAAAGTTTGTGTTTTTTTATAGACACTTAGTTAAAACAAACAATCATTGCAAATTTCTTTCTAAATAGAAATAAACAAATTCTTCTGTTTATTTTCTTTCTCTCTTGTTCTGCTCCTGGGCAATTTTTTAAAAAACTATTCAGAGCAGAAATAAATTTTCTTTCAACTGCTTGCATTAACAAGGCACTGAAATAATACTCGATAAATATCTTTAAAGATCCTGCTAATGCAAGCGGGCATTTCAGGATAAATGAAAACATTTTGACAATCTGCGTTTTAAAATTCAAAACATCGAGAGAAGGGGGAAAAAAAAAATCTCGCATATTCCAGAAAGGGAGGAATTAGCAAATAATTAAAACTCCATCCTCACTTTGCAAAACCCAGAAAAGGCGAGCGAACATTTCACCCTTTTCTGGGTCCTTGTGAAAAAGAGCCAACATCCTTCAAGAAATATTTCAAAAATATTCTGAAGAGGCATCGCCATTTTACAAATATATTCTGAGGGACGCAAACCATGTGCCGAGAGGTTGTATAAACCTTTCCATGTTTCGGTTCTGTTTTGCTACGCCTGGCTGCGAATTTGCAGAAAAACCCGACAAGATTTTTCCATCCAAAAAAGGAAAAGGAAGGAATTTGAAAGCAAGATTTCCAACTGCATGGCTACCATTGCAGAAAAAACAATGGCTACCATCCTGCCTTCCACGGAGGACCTGTAATCTGCACGAGTCAAAAGGAGGGCTGTGAAAATATTTACAGACCCCTCAAATCCTGGACATAAACTGTTTCAACTCCTACCCTCAAAACTACGCTATAGGACACTGCACACCAGAATAACTAGACACAAGGACAGTTTTTCCCGAACGCCATCACTCTGCTTAACAACTAATTCCCACAACACTGTCAAACTATTTACTAAGTCTGCACTACTATTAATCTTCTCATCGTTCCCGTCACCCATCTCCTTCCACTTATGACTGCATGACTGTAACCTGTTGCTGGTATCCTTATGATTTATATTGACTGTTTCCTAATACGATTTAATTGCTTATTTGTTCCCTAAGACTATCATTAAGTGTTGTACCTTATGATTCTTGACGAATGTATCTTGTCTTTTTATGTACACTGAGAGCTTATGCACCCAAGACAAATTCCTTGCGTGTCCAATCACACTTGGCCAGTAAAGAATTCTATTCTATTCTATTCTATTCTATTCTATTCTATTCTATTCTATTCTATTCTATTCTATTCTATTCTATTCTATTCTATTCTATTCTATTCTAATTCTATTCTAAAAATAGGATCTATTTGGCCATGAAAAAAAAAATCTGAAAAAGTGATTGTTTTCTCTCTTGATTTCCTTTCTTCTTCCCTTTGCTAGTTTTCTTTGCTATTTGTGTTTTACACCTTAGAACAAACTTTAATAAAAACAGTAAAACACAAAAAGGGCAGTTTGACACAAGGCCAACAATAAAACTTATCGTGTCAAGGAAGGATCCCAAAACCGATCTGCTTTTTAGACTCAGAAACGCACCACTAAAAAGCCCCCCATCGTACCACACCAAAAGGCTTCCTGAAAAAGAAAAAATGCATCTCTGAATCTCAGTTTTGCAATGTGAGAAATCCAGAATTTCAGTTCATAAATCTACTGCTTTGACAGATTTTTCAACTTTAGCAATTTACTGTAGAGATGCTTCCATCTTTCTCATTTTAGCATCTACATCTATATATCTCTCTCTCTCCATCCATCCACCTACCTACCTACCTACCTACCTATCATCTATATAGAGAGAGAAAGATGGAAAAAGGGATGTATTTAGGCCAGGTTGGGGACAGATCCTTAAATTCCTTTTAAAGAAAGGAGTTGTTGTAAAAATTTATGGGGTGTCCTCTCTGCCTTAATATAGTCAATTTGTGGGAAAGAGGAAAGGAGGGAAGGAAGGAGAGAAAGAAAGAAAAAGAAAGAAAGAAAAGAGGGAAAGAGAAAGAAAAAGAAAAAGAGAAAGAGAAAGAAAGCGAAAGAAGATAAAGAGAGTAAAAGAAAAAGGAGAGAGAAAAAAGAAAGGGAGAGAAAGAAAGAAAGACAGACAGACTGACTGACTCTAGTTAATTTTGGGTGCAATTGAACAATTTATCTGCTCTCCGAGGGGAACTGGGACCGAATTTACATCAAAACTGTGCCCATTCTCCCAGGTCGCTACAGTGCAATCCTCAAATGGAAATAATATCGTTTTTAAGTCTTGCAACTGTTTATTTTTATTTCTTTATTCAATTTCTATTCAATTAAGTACCAGAGTTATTAATGCACATAAGAGATGAGGTGAATCAATCCTTCTTTTCTTTCTTTTTTTTTCTTTCTTTCTTTTTCTTTCTTCTTTCTCTTTCTTCCCTTCCTTCTTTCTTTCTTTCTTTCTTTCTCTTTCTTCTTTCTTTCTTTCTTTCTCTCTCTCTCTCCCTTTTTCCTTTCTTTTCTTTTCCTTCCACTTTCCTTCATCCTCTCTTTCTATTACTTCCCCCCCCCTTCTCCTCCTTCCAATTTACAATGAGTACTTGGTACTAACAGGCCCAGCATTTCGAAGAGTTTCTTTCGATATTGCAAAATTAAACCTCTGCTTGCTGGCTTTATCTTCTCTTATCTCCCCTTATCTCCTGTATAGTTTCATCTGATTTTCAGGAGACACCCAAAGAGGCATTCAGAGTTTCCGAAACGGTGAACAAGTCGGGCAAAAATGCAACCATCACAGAAATCAAGAACCATAACATTCATCCATAGCGCAGCGAGACAAGCAGATTACACACATACTAACAGACACAATCCGAGATGAGATCAGCCTCTGTTTCTTCGAGACCCGGCAGCGTAGAAAAAAGGATGCCACAATAAACCTGGTTTCCCACCCACCTCCAAACTGAGATTCTGCGAGAATTTTCTGGGACTCTGCAAGAGGATAGTTAAAGGAAGGGGGAAAACTTGCTCAAACACAACAATTTTCTCCCATGGGAGCTGTGCTTCTAGAAGAGAAGTTTGCAGAAACTTTTATTCTCTTTTTAAACGTTTAAGTTTTGAGAAGTTTGAAGAAACGTTTCTTTTTAAAAGCTTCAAGAAGTTTGAAGAAACGTTTCTTTTTTAAAGTTTTGAGAACTTTGAAGAAACTTTTCTTTTTAAAAGTTTTGAGAACTTTGAAGAAACTTTTCTTTTTAAAAGCTTCAAGAAGCTTGAAGAAACTTTTCTTTTCTTTCCTTTTTTTTTTTTTTTTTTACGTTTCAAGGTCTGAACAAGTTTGCAAACTTCTACTCCCAGGGCACCAAACAGCAGCAGCTGCCCCCTCTGACATCCCATCCCAAGTGCCACTGGTACCTCGCATGATGCCACTGGGTTGTGGGGCAGCTTCCGAGAGGCTGGCGCTTTGATTCTACCACACCTGTTCAGCACCTGGGGATGCCAGATGCTAAGATCAAAACCTGGGAGGCCGGTTGGCGAACGCCGGTCCAATTTTCTATAACTTTCTTTCTCGTTTCGGAAAAGACACGTCTGGGAGCAAGCAAGCCTCCAGGTGATATACTCACCTCAAGCCTGTCATTCCCCGGGGCCAATCGGAAGCCCCGTCTGTATTTTGGGGGTGGGGAAAAAGAAGGGAGAAACCGACAGCAGCGGGCTGGAAAGTTTCAAAACCGCAAAGACGAAAAAAGAACGAGAAACAGAACGACCACAAAAAAGGACCAAGTTTCCGTTAGCAAAAAAAAAAAAAAAAAAAAAGCAAGAGGGATGTTGTTTTTTTGGGGAGGGGGTCTTCCTACTTGGAGAGAAAAGAGACAGGGGCTCCGCCAGCAAGTCTTTCAATATTTGGGCTAAAAAGAGCTTGTTTTTTGTTGGCTTTTCTTTTTTTTCTCTCTCGTCTCGACAGAATGCAGATTGGCTCACTGATTCGAGCGACCTGTCTTTGGCCAATCTCATTTGTCACTCTTTCTGCAGGTACGGAGGTCAGTGATGGGGGGGGAGTGAAGATTGGTGGCGGTGGGATATAATCTTGAGATCCCTTCTGAAATGGCAGCCTCTCTTAGGATCTTGGGGGGGGGGATTCAATTTTTTTAAAAAAATTTCTTGTAATACAAAGATTCCATCTTACATTAAACAGTGTGTCATCTAGGTATACAATTCTTTGTGTCTTAACAATTAAATTTACCGCCATATTCATTTCTTGCATTCGTTCTTATATTAATACTAAATAATATTGATAAAATAACACAAACCTAACATTTTTATATATATGTATATATAGTCCATTTTAATTTACTTTTGCTTATCAAATTTACATACTGCCAATCTCACTCACAAGAGTTGACTCTGGACTGTTTATAGATAACTGAGCTTTTCAGCATCTTTCAAGACAGATTAAAAAAAAAATACCAATGAGGTCTTAATAATTATACACTAAATCAAGAGTGTTGGGGCATCTACTCAATATCTTTGTTAAACCTAAGGCTTCCCCCACCTCCCCAAGTCCTTTTCATTATTTAACTGATTATGAATTATTGGTAATAATTAAGGCCTCCTCCATTCGTTTTATCCGATGAAAAATTCCGTCTCTTTTCAACCTTAAAAGCGAGATGATGATGATGATGATGATTTTAAATGGCTCTTGTTTATCTGAATTAGTGTCGCTTAGGTGAGATGGGCAATGTGGAAATTTAATAAATGAATACGTTTTAAAAAAAAAAAATCTTCCCCTCGCTGAGATTTTTGGGATGGTTTGTAAGGAAGGCGAGTGAGTGAATGGGACAATTTCCAATTATTCGGTTAGTTCCCCGTTATTATTATTATTTTTAAAAAAAGGGTTTAAAAAGCCAAAATAGGATATCTCTGTGATTTTTCCATCTGGGCGGGGAATGGCGTGGGATAGTCCCAATTTAAGATCTCGTCCGCTTTTCTAAGAGAGATGACTATACATGGGCAAAACACGCAGGTCTGTGTTTTTGGGGGGTCACCGCAAGCTCGTAGCATTGACGTAAGGAGGAACACATCCACTTCCAGGACAGCTCCTTCCCCCCATTTTGGGTGCTGGTGGGGCCAACATGGTACTGCACACGCCAGCAAAGGATGCAAGAACCCATGATGCTGATCGGGCACACAGGATGGGGTTGCACCACACAAGAAAACTGTGCCAGGCACCCTGCAGAGAGGAAGCCAAGGTGCGCCCACCTCCCACGCCCAAAGGCCCCAAATTTCTGAAAAAAAAAACCCAGATTTGGGGACTGACAAAAATAAAATAATTTTAAAAAAAGACATCGTTTTCTTCAGCTTCATTTCTTGGTTTCAGGGTGAGGAAGACAAATAGCTGCTTAAAAGCTGGGAAGATAAATAGGTTTCAACGGCGGCTCCGTTGAGCCTCCCAAACCAGGACCAGTCTACCTGCAGAGGCCCACAGGGGAAAAGCAAGACAGTGATAAGCTTTGGGAATTCTTGCCTTTTTTGCTCCTTGCAAAGGGGCTACCGGGCCCCAATGCCATGTTTCCAACTTGCCAAGCCAAAGAATAACCACGATTGAACAGAGATTGAGCTTTGAAGCACGGTGCAAAAATGGCTAATTCGCCTTTCCCAAAAGCTGGTTAGAGGTCCGGCACAATCAGGGCTTCTCAAACAAAATGGATTTCCGATAACGCCCAGCTCAAAATCCTGCCGAATCAGGGTGGGAGACTAACCGAGTTTAGCAACGGCAGCCTCCTTCGATCCCTCCAGATCAGACCTAGATCAGATCTCTCCAGAAAAGTCACAAACAAGCTTCGCCATCAGCCTCCATCGATCCGAGATAGATCCCTGAATTCCAGGATTAGAAACTGGGGGCGTAAAAATCGGCAAAACTTTTTGTCAAAATAAATTTGGCAAAAGTTTGCTTGTTCCAAAAGAGCGTTTGGCCATCAAAACGGGATTTCTCGGCTACCCCCAATGCCAAATGGGGAAGACCCCGCCCCAGTCCCACTCCCAGACATTTTAGTCCCAGCTCAAAATAATCCCCCCCCCCCGGGAACCCCTCCCCTCAGCTGCCTCTCTTTCTACTTAATATTAGGGTTGTTTCTGGATTGCAGGAGACCAAGATCAAACACTAACCATGGTTAGATCTAGCCAGACCCCTTTGGGCACTCCAAAAATCCCCGTTTTGCCCTTCATCAAAGTTTTACAACACAACAGCACAAGTGCTCATTTTCAAACACAACCGGGAAGTTTTTCCTTTGACAACTCAAAAATCTAATCCTAACCAAAATTAGACAGTTCTGTAATTCGCAATTAGAACGTTTCCCTTCCCCTTTGGCAAATCCCAAAGAGCAGAATTAAATAATTAAATTAAATTAAATTAAATTAAAAAAATAAATAAAAATAAACTGCAGTCTCTCTGCACATACAGAAAAGTGTGTGGATCTCTCTGTGTGTGGAGCTTGCTTTGCGCACGTCAAAAAGAGCTGCAGAAAAATCTTATTTTGCCACTGATCGAAACGATGGGAAAAGACAAGCTTGTAAAAGGATTGTACAACAGAATTGTAGAACGGTAAAAACAGGATGAAAGAATAATAGAATGATAATGATAACAAATTTAAGAAATAAAGAAAACAACCGAATGATAAAATGATAGAATCATAACAACAAATGTAAGAAATATATAAAATGACAGAATGATAAAATGATATAATAATAATAACAAATTTAAGAAATAGATAAAATGACCAAATGATAGAATAATAGAAAGAAGAGGATAATAAATTTAAGAAATAAAGAAAACAACCGAATGATAGAATGATAGAATGGTAGAATCATAACAAATTTAAGATATACATGAAATGACTGAATGGTAAAATGATAGAATAATAAAATAATAATAACAAATGTAAGAAATGAACAAAATGACAGAATGATAAAATGATAGAATAACAACAAATTTAAGAAATACATAAAACAACTAAATGATAAAATGATACAATAGCAGTGATAATGACAACAAATTTAAGAAATAAATAAGATGACAGAATGATAGAATAATTGAATGGTAACGATTGAAAAGAAATTTAAAGAATAACTACAATGACAGGACTAAAGGATTGATAATGACAACAAATGTAAGAAATAAAACGACAGAACGATAGAACGATCGAGGGATAATGATAGCAAACAAATTTAATAAATAAATAACATGATAGAATAATAGGATTGATAATGACAACAAATTTAAGAAATGAAACGACAGAACGATAGAACGATCGAGGGATAATGATAGCAAACAAATGTAATAAGTAAATAAAATGACAGGGTCGCAGAATCATAAAGGGCTGGAAGGGACCTTTGGAGGTCATCTAGTCCGACCCCAGTCTTAACACCATCCTGGCTCTCTGATCTTTTCTTGAAAACTTTGCAAACTCCGAATCGAGCAGAGAGCCTGTTCCCACCGTCCATCCCACCAAGTGAAACCCAGAAGCCCCCCCCCCCCCCCCCCCCCCCCCCCCGGGCCATTGGTACTCACATGTGTGTGTCTTCTTCATGGCCGCAGCTCCTGAAAGGAAGAAGAAGAAGAAGGGAGAGTTGAAACCAAGGCCTGTCGGGGCCACGGAGATGCCAGCTTTGAAACTGCCCTTCCCAAAGCATCAATCTTGGGATCGCTGCCTCTCGCCCACATCCCTCTCGGCCAGGCTCTTGGCTAAGATGTTGCGACGTCATGGAAGGTTTTCCCACAAGGAGCCACCAGCCACGGGAGGTTAGCCAATGGTCCACCTGATGCAACAGGGGAGGCAAAGCACCATGGGCTTGGAGGAGGAGGAGGAGGAGGAAGGAGAAGAAGAATTAGAAGGAGGAGGAGGAGGAGGAAGAGAAGAAGAAGAAGGAGGAAGAGGAGAAGAATTAGGAGGAGGAGGAGAGAAGAAGGAGAAGAAGAATTAGAAGGAGGAGGAGGAGGAGGAAGAGAAGAAGAAGAAGGAGGAAGAGGAGAAGAATTAGGAGGAGGAGGAGAGAAGAAGAAGGAGAAGAAGTAGAAGGAGGAGGAGGAGGAGGAAGAGAAGAAGAAGAAGGAGAAGAAGGAGGAGAAGGAGAGGAAGAAGGAGAAGAAGAAGAAGGAGGAAGAGGAGAAGAATTAGGAGGAGGAGGAGAGAAGAAGAAGGAGAAGAATTAGAAGGAGGAGGAGGAGAGAAGAAGAAGAAGGAGAAGAATGAGAAGTAGAAGGAGGAGGAGAAGGAGAAGAAGAATTAGAAGGAGGAGAAGAAAAATTAGAAGGAGAAGGAGAAGGAGAAGGCGGAGGAGGAAGAGAAGAAGAAGAAGGACAACAACAAGAAGAATTAGAAGAAGGAGGAGGAGGAAGAAAAGAAGAAGAAGAAGGAGAAAGAAGAATCCTTCATGTACTTTGAGCTTGGTGGTTTTCTTGCAGACATTTAATTGCCCAGTTAGGTAACATTATCAGTGCTAGAAGAGTGTGGGGTTTGCAGGGAAGAGGAGGCAGAAGATAAGATGAGGAGGAGGAGGAGGAAAAGGAAGAGGAGGAAATGGAAGAGGACAACTGCACCCTGTTATTAACACAGCTGCCTGCAATTTCTGCTGGTTCGAATCTTGCCAAGGCTCAAGGTTGACTCAGCCTTCCATCCTTTCTAAGGTAGGTGAAATGAGGACCCAGTTTGTGGGGGCAATAAGCTGACTTTGTATAAAATATACAAAAGAATGAAGGCGATTGCTTAACGCATTGTAAGCCGCCCTGAGTCTCCGGAGAAGGGCGGCATATAAATCAAATTAAAAAAAAACAACAACTGTGGGCTCCTTGATGCTTTCTGAGCTGGGTGGTTTTCCTGCAGACGTTTCATGACCCAACTAGGAAACATTATCAGGGCTAGAGGGGAGTGGGCGTTGTGGCAAGGAGGAAGTGGAAGAGGAGGAAGAAGAGCAAGAGGGAAAGGAGGATGACAACGACGACGACTGTGGAATCTTTGGTGCTCTCCGAGTTGGGTGGCGTTTCATGACCCAACTAGCTAACATTATCAGTGCTAGAAGGGAGTAGGGTTTTGTGGGGAGGACAGGAAAATGAGAATAAGAATGGGAAGAGGAAAGAAGAGGGGAGGAGGAGGAGAAGCAGGAAGGAGGGAAGGGAAGGGAAGGGAGGGCAGGAGGAGCAGCATCACCCCCACCCCCCACCCCAAAAGAGCCGCGGGAGAACGGGGAGGCCATTTATTTTTGGCCACAAGGGGGAGCTCTTTGGATGCACAGCTAGTGTATCAAATGAGGAGAAATCTCACTGCCTCTTCACAGATCTCTAATCGACAGGTCAGGAGTTCGAATTCTGCAACCTCGAAGAGCGATTAAAAAAACAACAACCACAAACCATTCTGTGCAAACACCAAAGGGTGTTTTATGTGTTTATCTTTGTTTGTGCATGTTAAAAAAAACAAAACAGCCAAGCCTCTTCTCCATCCCTGCAAACTTTTAGGAACTAACGGAAGGATCGACAAAACGCCTAAAATGCAACAAATCTTATTTCCCCCTCCCCATTTCGGTGTTTCACTGAATCGCCTCTTTTGGGTTATTCCCAACGCCCCTGGAATATTCTGCATATCTGCCACTGCATTGCAGGAATCAGCCAACAAGAAGTGTCAGGCCTTCCTATTTAACCAGAAGACAAGGCTACTAGTCCTCATGAGCCCAGAGTTTTGCTTTTTGGGGTATTATTATTATTATTATTATTTTGCAAGCAAATATCAACAGGGTGACTGCTGCAGAATTTCATCGTTGATCTTCCTTGATATAAATCAGCACATCTGAGTTTGCGGCTTTCGTGAACAGATGAAAAGATTGCCAAAAACGGTGCATGCTGAAATGAGAGAGAGAGAGAGAGAGAGAGGGGGGGGGGAGAAGGGTGGGCAGGAGGAACTCACAAACAAAACTGTCCTTTTTTTCTCTGAATTTCTTCTTCTTCTTTTAATCCTCAAACAGGCAATTTCGCCGATCAAAAACATAACGTAAAAGTATCAGCACGGCCGAGCCAGAAGTAGTGAACACCGGATCCAAACGCAGCAGAAGTGGGGCAGAAATTTAAAAATGAGATGAAAATTTTTGTTTGTTTGTTTGTTCAGTATTTGGATAATAATAAAACCTACTTTTTTCTTTGCTTCCAAAGATCGCACTTCGCTCAAGTTTGTTCCTAAGAAAATGCAAAATACGAAAATGCTACCTCACTTCACCCACGCGCCAGGGAGACACGAGAAAAAGGCCGGTTAAAGGAAGGAGGAGAAAACGTAGCTAAGAAAGGATTAATTCTTTTTGCAACAAAGGAAAATGAATGTACATCACGGTTACCTAGAAGCAAACCTTTAAACCCTTAGCTTTGTCTGAGGGCAAACAGTTCGGAGCGGGACTGTTTCTTCTCTTTGTGCTCATTTCCCCAAATACTAATAATAACAACAACAACAACAAAGTTTGAATTATTATGTGAACCAAAGTACAGAAAAATTGCTGCAGGCTGTGAAAACGGAGAACATTATAAAAACAACAGAAACAAAGGCAGAATATAGGGAAAAACAGCTGGATGACAAGATTAAATAGATGGCGAACCAAAGCTTTGCATGGACAGCACTTGAAAAACATTGAAGGAAAATGTGACGACAACTTTACATGGTCTTAAGGCTTAAGATGGGAACCATCAAGAAAGAAACGGAAGGTTTAATACTGGCTGCTCAAGAGCAAGCACTACAAACTAAGGCCATGAAAGCAAAGCTACAAAAATCCACCGACAATCCAAACTGCTAACTTTGCAACCACAAAGTCAAAACTGTTTCACATTTAATATGGGAATGCAGCAAAATCGCACAAACTGATTACAAAGCTAGACATGACCGAGTTGCTAAATTAATCCACTTTATTAATCATTATTGTGGGACTTGTGGGACTTTCGAATACGGACGGATCGTCACTAGGAACACAACACGCCAGATATCACAGTTGTCGAAAACTGAAACGTACAATTTATTGACATTGCGGTACCAGGAGATGCCCGAGTCGAAGAAAAAGAACTGGGAAAAATCACGAAATATCGCGACCTGGCCATCGAAACTACACGGCTATGGATGAAACATGTGAGAGTGATATCCATTGTCATCGGGGCACTTGGTACCATGTCCAAGAATTTTGTAACATACATCAGCAAATTGCATCTTCCTGCAATAACACCAGCAGAACTGCAAAAAACTGCACTACTCGCAACATCGTACATTTTAAGAAGATGCTTGGTTGATCCCTGGGACGCTGGCAGCAACCCCTATCAACCATCAGCCCCAGTCAATGGTATTTGTGATGCATTTTTGAATGTTCAGTTGACAAGAGTTTCATGTTTCATGAATAAAGTAAATAACGATGCTATTTTTTCAAGAGGTCCTGAAGAAATCTGGGTCTCTTGAAATAAATCTGGTCAGAAAATAGCAGGGGGGGGGGCTGAAATAGAGAGCTGGGTCTACTCTGGATTAAAAAGCCAGAATTTCTTTTTAAGACTGATTGATAAACTGATATTGAGATGTTTGCTGCCTCGAGTTATTTGCAACAATAATAAAGGAAGGATACAGAAAGACAGAGAGATGATAGATTGACAGACAGATGGATGGATGGATGGATGGATGGATGGTAGATAAAAGTTAGTTAGTTAGTTAGTTAGATCGATAGACAGACAGATGGATAAGTAGGTAGGTAGGCAGAGGAACAAAGGAAAAGTGAAAGAAAAGAGGGAGGAAGAAAGGAAGGAGAGCAAGAAAGAGAAAAATAAAAAAGGAGAGAGGGAAGGAGGGAGAAAGGGCAAAGGAAGGGGAGGAGGAAGGAAGGAAAAGTGAAAGAGAGGAAGGGAGAGGAAAGGAAAGAGGGAGGGATGGATGGAAAGAAGGGAGGAATGGAGGGAGGGAAGGGAGGAAGGAAGAAAACACACCAAGCAATTCATCCCATCCTTGGCGACGCAACCTTTCTCCACAATCAAACTAGCTCTTTGCAAACTTTAAAAAACTTTTGTTTAAAGGCCATTTGACAACTAGGCGTGTCTCCTCCTCCTGGCCAAACGGGTAGGTGGTCTTTAGGAAGTTCCTCCATAGAACCCCCCCCTTTCAGATCCAAAGAGAGGGCACAGCCGGGGAAGAGATGATGGGAAATGTAGTACTGGTTGCAGCCAGAAGGCACCCAAGCTCACCCTGCCGGCTTGCAAGAAACTCGTTGCAAGCAACCAGTATATCTATCTATCTATATATCTGGTGGGTGGGTGTGGAAAGAGGCTATGGGGGGGGCAAAGAGGGGGAGCAAAGTTAATTCTTGGGGACCCCTTTTCAACCCCCCCAAAGGCTTCCTAAGAGTTGGCAAAGGCAGAAGGAAAAAACGTGGCTGAAAAAACACCGAGGATGGCATTGCCCCCCACCCCAAATCTTCTCCTTAAAAGAGTTTTGCTGGGGAAATCGGCTTGTGGCCGGCTGAGCTGCCGTCAGCCCGTCCTCATTTGAACTCGGCACTTACATAACTCCCTTACCAGGTCCTGGCAGGCAGCCAGTCCCGGGGCGCGGAGCCAACGCCAGCCAGCTGCAAAGCTTCCCTGCTTTTCCAGGCTGTAAAAATCAAAACTGAGAGAGAGAGAGAGAGAGAGAGAGAGAGAGAGAGAGAGAGACAGAAAGAGAGGGAGTGAGAAAGCAAGAGAGAGAAAAGACAAGAGTGAGAGAAAAAAGAGAGAGAGAAAGAAAGAGAGAAAGAAAGGGAGTGAGTGAGAAAGAGAGAAAGAGGAAAAAAGAGAAAGAGAGAAACAGAAAGAAAAGGAGTGAGAGAGCAAGAGAGAAAAAGAAAGAGAGAGAGAGCAAGAGAGAAAGGGAGTGAGTGAGAGAAAGAGAGAGAGAGAAAGAGAAAGAGAGAAAAAGCGAAAGAGAAAGAAAAGGAGAGAGAAAGAAAGAGAAAGACAGAGAGAAAGGGAGTGAGTGAATGAGAAAGAGAGAGAAAAAGAAAGAGAGAGAGCAAGAGAGAAAGGGAGTGAGTGAGAAAGAGAGAAAGAGAGAGAGAAAAAGGAAAAGAAAGAGAAAGAGAGAGAGAAAGGGAGTGAGTGAGAGAGAAAAAGAGAAAGAGAAAGAAAGAGAGAAAGAAAGGAGTGAGAAAGAGAGAAAGAGAAAGAGAAAGAGAGAGAAAAGGGAAGAAAGGGAGTGAGTAAGAGAGAAAGAAAGAAAGAGGGAAAGAAAGAAAGAAAGAAAGAGGGAGGGAAAGAAAGAAAGAAAGAAAAGCAGGAGAGGAAGTTGAGGGGAGGAGGAAAGAAGCACTACATCCCCAACATATATGGATGCATGGGACGGGGGGCCTTTTTAAGGGGGTCTTTGGGGCTCTGGGGTGGCGAGTTCAAAAAATGCAAAAAAGAAAAAGAAAGAAAAAAGAAGGATCTGCCATTTGTGATTTGGAGCACCTGCTCCGAATTTGGAGCATTTTGCACATCCGATGCTCAGCCGGGGTGCCTCTGCCCATGGACAGAGTGCCAGGCCACCCTGAGAAAAAAACCGAGCGTTCCTCCAAGCCACGGTTAAATCAGGCGCTCCGAACCACTTTCCTGAAACTTTTTTTCCTGGGTTTCTGGGCTGGTTTTCAAACCAGAGTCAAACTGGATTGAGAAGGTTGGTGGGTTTCCTGAGGGAGTGCAGAGTGTTTGTTTTTTTTTTGCTTTTTTCAAAAAAATAGATTTACCGATGGGGGCAGAAAAACAGAGAGGGATCCCCACCCCCCCAAAGTAATATCCCTTATTTAATTGAATTGAATTTAAATCATATTGCATTTCTGCCTGGACACCCTGCTAACCTGCTCCCCTGATTGGTTGAATCCTTCCGTGACATCACAGCCAGCCCAGCCAATGGTGGGCTCTTGGAGAAGCTATTCCAGTTTTTCTTAAAACGCTTTTGCAAGGCTTGGGGGGGGGGGTGGGAATTCTGGGAGATGAAGTCCAAACTTTGTGGCCAAGTTTGAAGGCCCCGGATTCGAGAGGACATCTAGACCAACCAGCTAAATGCAAAGCCAGCTGTCTCCAAGAGCTCTTCTAAGCGCGAATGTTCTAGTGGCAAGGAGTTCCAGAGTCACCACTGATGAGTTTTTGGTTGATTCATGCCCTGGGCCGCTCACCCAGATGTGGGCAGCCTGTAATGCAAAGCGGGTGGCCCCTGGGTGGCTCAGATGCCAAGGAAGCTTGCAAAGCCTCTAACTGGCACCTAATTCCTCCTTGGGCTGTCCTACCTCGCAGGGTTGTTGAGAGGATGAGAGACGGGAAAGGGGAGAATGAGGTTGGGGTTTGAAGCCAGACCGTTCAGAGAAAGGCACGCTACCTACCCAGGCGACTCTTAAGTGATGCCAGACCTGCTGGCATGTCAAAGGCACATGCCCCGTCTCCCACCGTCCAACGCACGCCTCACGTCAAGGCACACGCCACCCCACACAAACACACAAGCACACAAAAACCCCCACTGGGAGAGACTCTAGGCCCCGCCCAAACTGGCTCACAACTCCGCACACACCCAGAGATGATGTAACTACGGGGGTGCCCGATGTGCGAGACGCAAAACTCCCAAGTCACACACACACAGGGTGCCTCGCCAACGCTCCCCAAATCTTGTTCGCACCCGGAACCGGCCACCGCCGGGGTAGCCCTCCCTTCCCCATTCCTCCAAGGATCCGGGGATGATGGGCACTGTTGTCCAAGGCATCAAAAGGGCGCCTGATTGGGAGCAAGCCAATCGCAAAGGTTTCTGCAGCGTCCCAAGTTGGAAAGGAGACCACTCAGAGATCACTTGGGAATTATCAACCCCAATTTGCATAGCTCCTCCCCTGGCCTTCCTTTCTTTATTGGCCCTGCCGGAACGGAGGGGATTCTGGGACCTCCAGCTAAGCCCCATCCTTACCCTCCCTTGTCCAGTTTAGGATTCTCTGAGCATGCACAGAGTTCTTTCTGCCTCCAATCAGGCCAGCGCTGGCTTCAAGACATGCCAAAGGAAGAAAATCTGATTTATTTATTTTTTTTTCTTCCCAACTGGGCTCGCTGGCCGGTAGAAGTCCAGCCAGTCAGTTGTGGCTCTTTTGGCTGTCGCAATCTGCCATTCCGATTTGCAGAAAGGAAGGAAGAATTGGAGGAAGAGAAAGGAGGGAGCGAGCAGGAAGTTTTCTCCCAGAGAAACGACACGATTTTTCCAAGTTTTTCCATCACAATCGTTCCGGAATTGCGCAGGGCTTTGCTGGACCAGCTACACTCCTTTTCTCTTTTGCATTGTGTCATTTTGACACACAATCCAGTTTTCCCGGCCTCCCTTAAGTCCTTCGCCACAAGGAGACACCCCTCTCCGACTCCATCTGCCCCCTCGGCTGCTTTCTCCTCGAACTCGGAGCCCGGAGATGCTTTTGCCTCAGCGGGAGTTGCCCAGCGGCTGCGAAGACCCCCCCCCCCCAAATTTTTTTGGGAAAAAAAATAATAATTGTCAGGCCAATCAAGGAGCTAGTCCTCAGCCTCTCGCCTTGTCTCTCTTTGCAAATTCCTGGATGTAGCTTGGGAGACCCCCAATTTTTTTCACCTCTTTCCGGTACCCCAAAGGATACAGGTAGTCTTTGACTTACGATGGTTCATTTAGTGACCATTCAAAATTACGACGGCAGTAAAAAAAGGGGTTTTCACACTTATGACCATCATGGCATCCCCAGGGTCAGGTGATCAAAATTCAGACACTCTGGGCAACTGATTCGTATTTATGACAGTCGTAGTATCCTGGGGGACGGGGGTGTCCAGTGATCCCCTTTTGCGACCATCCGACAAGCCAAGTCCACGGGGAAGCTGGATTCGCTTAACAACCATGTGACTAATTTAACAATGGTGGGGATTCGCTTAATAACGGTGGCAAGGAAGGTCGTAAAACGAGGCAAAATTCCGCTTGATGGATATTCTCACTCAGCGACAGAAATTCGAGGACTCCCTGTATTGGTGACTCCTTCCCATCATCGGAGCCCCGCATGCAATTCACATTTGCAAGAAATAAAATGGCGACATTGAGAAGCTTCTGGAAGGAAGGGTGAGATTTCGCCAGCCAGCCACTCCGCTTGGCTTCCCAATGGATCAAGCTTTCAAAAGAAAGGAAACTCCCAGGCAGGGCCAGAGGAAGGAGAGGCAGTGAAACTGACTAGGTCAGCTTCGGATTCCTTCTTAGGGCTGGAGAAACAGACCGGATCAAAGACAGTTCTTGGCAATTTCTAAGCCAGGATTTAAGTTAGTTGGCTTGGTAGGTTGCCTAACCAGGAAAAAGGATAAATAAACAAAAGTTTATTTGGCAACCATGCTTGCCTTTGAGAGCACTTTGGAAGGATCCAGGAAAACTGACTCGAGTCCGGTCAGTTTCCAGACCGAGGAAACAAAAAGAGGAATGAGTCAATAAGGCGACTAGATTATATATAAAAAAAATTCTTTGCTAAGTTAAGGTAAGGATGGAGTTACCCCGATTCCAACCAGGTCTGAAGGCCCCTCAGATATCCCCGGGTTCAAATAGTTGGCTTTTTTTAAAGCCTACCTCGCAGGGTTGTGAGAAGCATCTTATAGAGCTGGGGAAAAGAAACAAGTTTATTTTATTTTCTCCAGCTCCTTGCAGGATAAAAGGAAGAGTTTTCTCATAAGGTTAAACCCAGTAACAAGTAGCACAAATGTTTCCTTTTTAAAAATGTTTCTGAGCTGCCTGCAGGGACCCAAATCTCCCCAATGCAATTCTTATATGATAAATAATAATAATAATAATAATAATAATAATAATAATAATAATAATAATAATAATAATAATTTCTTAGAAAATCTTCTCTCTCTCTCTCTCTCTCTCTCTCTCTATATATATATATATATATATCAGGAAGCAGGAGGTCTCCCCTCTCGGCCGCCCCCCCCCAATCCAAGAGGGGCTGCGCTGGAGGTCAAAGGGCAAAAGGGGTGATTAGGGAAAGAGGCCGTGGACACCCGGCAACGAAACCAGAAACTGGGAGGGGGCGTTTGCAATCTCACATATTTCTCTGCCTCAAAGCCAGATACCATCTCTCTCTCTCTCTCTCTCTCTCTCTCTCGTTCTCTTGCTTCACTCTTCTCTCTCTCTCTCCCTTTTCTCTTTCTGTCTCTTTTTTCTCTCTCTTTACTTTTCTCTCCTTTCTCTCCCTTTTTCTCTTCACTTTTCTTTCTCTTTTTTCTCTCTCCTCTCTTCACTCTTCTCTCTCTTCACTTTTCTGTCTTTTTCTCTCCCTCTTCCCTCTTCTCTCTCTCTTCACTTCTTTCTTTTTTCTTTCTTCACTTCTCTCTCCTCTTTCTCTCCCTCTTTCTTTCCACTTTTCTTTTTTCTCTACTTCTCCTTCTCTCCTCTCTTCACTCTTCTCTTTCTCTCTTCACTTTTCTCTCCTTTCTTTTCACTTCTCTTTCTCCTCTTCTCTTTCTCTTCACTCTTCTCTTTCTCTTTTTTCTCTTCACTTTCTCTCTCTCTTCACTCCTCCCTCCCCCTCTCTCTTCTCTTCTCTCTTTCTGTCTTTTTCTCTCTCTCTCTTTCTCTGTGTTTCTTTCTCTGTCTCTGTCTCTTTCTTTCTCTTTATCTCTCTCTCTCTCTCTCTCCCACAAAAACCAGGCCTCCAAAGTGCTGCAAATGACTTAATTGAAGTTCTGGGCAGCTGGAGACGGGTTTGTCAACAATCTCCAAAGAGCTCCTTCATGAGGACTAGAATCCTGGAGGGGAAGCCAAGCTTGCTAAGATGGTGCACCCCCCCCCCCAAAAAGGGGGGGGGGAATGAATCCAGCAGAAGTTGATTGCAGAGGGGGAGGATTTTGGGATTCCCCTTGCCAGAGCAGGCGAAGAGGATCCCTGTCCAGCCACATGGGAGTGGTAGTCCTGCCTTAAGTGGGAAAAGGTTTTAGGTTTTTGAAATATATCCAAGTGGTCATGTCCTCCCCACCCCGCTGGCCCCCAAAAGGAAGAAAATGACCCAGAAATGATCTCATCCCTGCCAACCCCCCCAAAATCCTCCACCCAACAGGCTGGGGACGATGGGAATTGGTGGCCCAGCCTAGCCAGAAGCAGAAGCTTAAGGAAGCTGCTGGGTGGATGTGAAACGCGGAGGGAGGGTGGGGAGGGAAATACCCTTCCCTATCCTCTGCCCCTCCTCTTGCAAATGGGGAACCCCCCCATGGGGTGAGAAGGGAGCCCCAGAGACCCCCCTCCTTCTCCAAGCCTGGACCGCGCAAGAGCGAGAACAAAAAAAAGTTTGGGGAGCCGAGAGAGAAACTTCATTCTTCGCCCAAGAACGCAGAAAGTTTTAAAAAGACCCCTCCCCTTAATAAAAGCATCAAAGAGCCCCCCCCAGACCGGACAGTTTGGGGGGGGGCAGAGGGTGAAGGGGACCCCAAGATTAGAAAGGGAGTCGCGAATCCTCTGCCTCCCAGGTGCGCAGGACTCCACGGCCCATGCGGCGCAGCCAGACCCCCTTTGGGAGGGCGGGGGAGAGGAAGGGGCGCCTCCCCACTTCGGGGGTCCTTACCTCGGGGGGCGTCCCGGCCGCGCTTGGCCGCTCCGGGTCCGCGGGGGTCGCCGGCTTCCATCGGGGGGTCCCGGACCGGGCCGGGGACTCGCCTCGGCGGCTGTAGGCAGCACCAGTGGCGGCCCGAAGCTCCGGAGCGACGGCCGCGGTGGTTGCGGGGCTCCGCGCAGCCGGCAGGGGCGCACCGAGCTGGCCCGTCCCCGTCCCGCCCCCCCCGCCACCACGCCCTCCCTCGGAAATTCAACCGGTGTAGCTCGGCTCCCCGGCCCTGTTCCGCTGGCCAGGGATGATGGGGTTGGTAGTGCAGCCAGATAGGGGAGATTCCCCACTCCAAAGACCCCCTCCCCTCCTTGAACCGGTCATTCAACCGGTGAAGCTCGCCTCCACGCTCTGCCCCACCCGCCAGACCCTATTCCGCTGGCCAGGGATGATGGAGTTGGTAGTACAGCCAGATAGGGGAGATTTCCCCACTCTAGAGACCCCTCCCCTCCTCCAACTAGTCATTCAACCGGTGAAGCTGCCTTTTCTCTCCCTCGCCCTTCAAGAGCCCCGAAAAGTTCTCCCGGGGACCTGAAAACCTTACCTGTGGCATGCCCGCCTACCTTTACCTGGCTGATTCCCTTCTCGGCCTCTGCGGGCGTGGCTGGGCCAGGAGCAATCCCCCAGGTGAAGCCTGGAGACGTGGGCAAGGTCGGGCTTTTACCCGACGAACTCCTGCCCGGCACTGGAGCTGCGGAGGAAGCCCATTTCCCAACGGGACGGGCTGCAAATATTACTAATATTTCCTACTAATATTGCTAATAAGCGCGCTAATAAGGCGGACCCGGGGAAGGCGGAGGGTCCCGCGGGGGAAAGCGGCGGGGCAGAAGCCTCTGAGGCTCCCCCTCCGGTCTGCCAGGCAGCCATGGCACCGGGGCAGCCTCTTCCCCCAACCCTCCCCGGGCTCTCTCCGACAGCGCTCGATTAGCCGAGGCTGCAGCAACCGCCCAGCTGCGTTACACAACTCGGCGCCGCTGGATCGGGGCCAGCCGCCCCCCCTCTTCCCTTGGCCGCCCCCTCCCTCCCTTCCCTTCCCTCCCTCCGCCCGCCACGCCGAGGCCGCGTGAGCCCCCCCCCGCACGTGGGCTCCCGCGTGCAAAAAGCCCTTGCACGCCCAGCTGGGGAGAGGAGGAGGGCACTGGGCGCGCGCGTGTAAAATCAAGGGAAAGAGCTTAGTAGAGGGTGTGCAAAAAAAAAAAAAAAAAAAAAAAAAAACCTCCGCTCGGGTCCCTTGCACGCCCAGCCGGAGAGGAGGAAGGAAGGACGATGCGCGTGCAAAAAAGAAAAAAAAAAGATGTGTGTGAAAGAGATAAAGAGCGTGCAAAAAAAAAAATCTCTTGTACACCGAGACCAGGAGAAGCAGTGATTTTTGTGCGCGTGTGTAAAACAAATGATGGAGAGGTGAAGAGTGTGCAAAGAAGTAAAAAAAATAAGATTCCGCTGGTGTGCAATTGCACGCCGGCCCGGCAGGACAAAAGGCGTGACACGTATATGTGTGTGCTTGGAAAAATGTCCCTGGGGTCTTTGGCACGCCTGAGAGAAGGCCTGAAGTGTGTACTGAAGTGTGCAAAAACTCCGCTCAGCTCCCTTGCAGGCCAAAGCTCGAAAGGAGGCGTGACACACGTATGTTATTTGTGTGTGTAAAAAAAAAGACAAAACATTGACTTCGAAGTGAGCTCCCTGGTGAGCTCCCTGCGCAGGGACAGTCTACCAGACTCTGAAAGAAGACTGCCGAAAGTGCAGAACTGGTCCTCAAAACGAAAGGCAGGGGATGATGGGCTCTGCTTCCCAACCCTTCCAAAGGGCGCCAGTTCGACCCTGCCCCGGAAGGAGGGGCAACATCCCTACCGGCATCCCCTCCCCCACCCCTTTGGCTGGGCACACCCTCAGTCAGTCCCCAGGGATAATTACTGTTTACGTGCTCGGCTGCTGGGGCACATGGGTCCTCGCCCGGGGCTGCCACACACCGGGCGGTTCAGGCGGCGAGACAGGCTCGGAGGGGTGGTGGTGTGGGGTGGCATCTCACCTGTGCCAGATGCCAACCGCCTTCCTGAAATGCCAACCTGGGGATCCTCCCCGGCCCGCAGGGGCTGCTGGGCCTACTAATCGCCGCTTTGCTAGAAGGCAGCAATTTCACAGGTGCAGCAAAAGATATTACAGCATTCTTGGAGGTTTTTTTTTTTTTTTTTTGGAAACCCCGCCCTTCTTCCTTCACCCACGTCCACATTGAGTTTCAACTCTCAGGATTGCCAGCCAGCAGGTTTCTTCCCCCGGGTGAAAAAAAAAAACTAGAAAATGAAAATCCCAATTCAGAATTTATGGAAAGGGGGCAAAGAGGAGAAGCCGAAGAGGAGGCCAGGAAATTGCAAAAAAAAACAACAACAACAACAAAAAAACCCCACCAAACTCCTTTAGCTGGGTTTCGTTCGACCTCTTCAACCAGGGAAGGATGATTTGCTTACAAAACAAGACATGTTATTTCCCCAACCCATCTAATCAAAAGCCAGGACAGAAATCAGAAGAATTTTTTTTTTTTTTAAAAAATCAGTGAAACTGACTAGACTGCCTTTCAGTGCTACAGAATCCTGGCAAGACTTTCTGAAAAGAGCAGGTCATTTTACCTCAATTTACAACCCCGCGACTGAGTCCCATTTTACCAGTTTTTCTTTCCTAGCCTGCTTCTCCCTGGGAAGGAGTGGCGTGTGCCCCACGGTTCTGCTGCCCCCTGGTGGAGAGGCCCTCGCTGCACCCCCACAAAAGCAGGCTGGGTCCTGCCCAACCTCGGGGTGCCAAGCAAGTCCTGCCAGCTGCTTATATAACTTCTGGAGTGACTCACCGGCTTTTGATCCCAAGCGCAGAGAATAGTTTTTAAATCCGGGTGCCAAGAACGTTGCAAGGAGCCAGTCCTCAAGGCCTGGGAAGATGAAAAAGTTCTGTGCCAAGATGGGCGAACTCGTGGCGGGTGCGCTCGCAGGCGGAAATCTACCAGGTGGGACAGGTGGACCATGCAGGAGGGTTTTAAGGAGGCCTTTAGAAGCCTCTCTGGAGCGGAGATTAAGGGCTGGAGAGCGGTGAGAGCTTGACCTTCCTTTCTTAGCTTCGGTCGAGCCTCCCTGTTTAAGAGCAGTCTACCTCCGAACTTCCAAGGGCCAAGTCAATGAGCAGAAACGTCTCTGTCCTCTTCTCTTGACCGGGGTGGTGGTGGTGGAAAGTGCAATTAGACTTTGAATCTCTTCATTCCCTCCTCTTCCTCTTGCGGGAATAAGACCTCGCTTCCTTTCCCTTCCTGTCCTACCTCGCAGGGAGGTGTCGCAAAGCGGCATCGACCTGCAGTTGGCAGACCGAACCCCCCAATAGAGGCCTCAATCCACAGCGGGTATCCCAGGATGCCCGATCCGAAGGAGAAACCCAAAAAGTAAATTTTGGGAATAGAGACGCAAACGGAATTAATTCGCCGTCAAAGAATAACTTTTATTTTTAATCCCTTTGTTTAAAAATAACTCAAGGCAACAAACGTACCCAATGCACCTTCCTCCTATTTTTATTTTTTAACTTACAGGCTGCCCAACTTTCAAGGACTCCATAGAAGGAGGTTTTTTTTTTTTAAAAAAGTGTCAACGTTTTTAAAACTTTGCAAAAAGTTTGCAGTCTTCATGAGGGCCACCCGAAGTGTCTTATTAACGGCACTTTTTGTTATTAATTTTATCGAGGCCTTTTGACGAAGCCTCTGGAGGTGACACCCTGCTAATAAAAGTCTTCTGTGATCAAAATGAAAAACAAAAACAACAGCAAAAAAAATAATCAAATTTGCAAGATGCATTTTTGTGCTGGGTGTGTTTTGCCATGTTTAAAGCATCTATAAATTTAATAAATTATGACCTAGAAGACAGCTAATTTATTTTTCAGGCTTGAACACTCTTTTCGATGGATGCATTTTTCCTGGGCTCAATCCTTTCTTATTGCCACTGAACCATTGCAATGGCAATAAGCTTGTAAACAAAAGGCCTTCAGGATACTAGTCCTCATTTAAAATTTAAAATGTTCCAATTCTGAAAGAAGAGGAGGTGGCTGTCTTAGTCAAATTTTTCCTAGTTAAAAGTTAGCAAACCGAGAGATAACAAAAAAAGCAGTTATATGGGCCACATTTGCCAAGAATTAAAGTAGAAAGCACAGATTTTTTTCCCCACCAGTAAAGTTGGCAAAACTAGAATGCTAGTCCTAGCTCGCCCTCGTGTGGTTGGACCAGGAATGGCATGCCTCTACTGAACTAATAATCAGGAATCTAAAAGAAAAAAGTATTAAAATTATAAAAAAGGGAGCCGAACGCTTTCCAGTGATATCCCTTTTTTTTTTAATTTCTAAGTTTTGCAAACTTTCCTCCTGTGCCAAGAGATGCCCACTTGGGGCCAGGCTGGGCATTGCAACATGAAAAGGCAGGGAAAATGCCCTTTAAAAGGGGTGCAAAAATTTTTATTAGTTAATTCGCTATTCGGCGAATTTAACGCAACTTCGACTTGGAAATCTACAATACAGGGAAGAAAAAAGAAAAACGAATTAAGCAGTAAAGGGCTCCCTCTGGTGGCTGCAAACGGTTTTCCAGCTGTGAAAAGAAATGCTGCCCTCTGGTGGCAAAATTTGGATGCATCGAGAAGCCAGGAACCCGATATTTGGGGCAGCTGAATGGTTTAAAAAAACCCAAAAACCTCACTAAGTATCCAAGTTAAGCAAGAAAGTCCAACCAAGTGTAAACACACACACACACACACACACACACACACACAAACACTTTATACTTTTATATTTTTAATGGAGCCCATAGCGACAATTTTGTTACTAAAACACAACGTACACCTAAAACAACTTTTCTGAAAAGGAATCGGCTCACTCAGCTCTCTAGCCAGAAGAGTAAAAATTAGAGAATTTACAGGCTGGGATACGCTGAGGCCATCTAGTCCAACCCCTGGTTTAATGCCAGCTCAACCCCTTGCAAGGCTGTAATCCTTTGGCCGCAACACTGCAATTCTGGGCTTGTCCTCAAATGTTGGGGGGCTGCCTCACCATTAAGAAAGACGGGGTGCACTGCAGACAATTCCAGGCAGAAATGGCTTGAATTAAAACTGGATGGAATTTCGTTGCTTTTCTATCGTCGACCGATTTTTGCTATACCACCGTCTGCCTCAAGGTGGCAGTGATACCCAGGGCGGCAGAGCTCCCTCTGGTGGCCGTTGCCTGGATCAAGCACACAGGGATTCCTCAATTTAATGACACCCATCATCGCGACGGGGATGAGATTGGATGAGATTGTTGTGCCTGGTTTTAGGACTTTCCTTGCCACGGCCATTAAATGAATCACGTCCTTAAGCAAATCAGGCACCGTGTACTGAATCTAGCTTCCCCCATTGACTTCGCGTGCCCTGAGCAGGCTTTAAATGGCGATCATGTGACCTTCCCCCAAGATACTGCAACTGTCCTAATTACCAAGTGCCCTCATTTTAAACATGGGGATGACGGTCATAAGTGTGAGGATTGACCATAAGCCTCTTTTTTTTAAGCACCATCATAACTCTGAACGGTTGCTAAGTGAATGGACGTATGTCAAGGACCACCTATATTGAAATGTAGACCCTCCAGAAGTGGTTGGAAGTCCATTCTTAGCCTTTCCGTCAGCCAACAAGGCTGGTTGGAGAAGACGAAGGACCTTCATTTACAGAGACGGTTGCAGGGCAGCCGTTGCCCCTCCTGCCATCCGCGAGGACATCTATACCACCCCCCAGCTCTTCTCTGCCAAGGACCCCCGTTCAGGGCAGAAGGGAATCCAGTGGGACGTCGCACTGGCCCAACACGACATCGCGCCGTAGACTGCAAGCTTTGTTCAGGACTTTCATCCTCAGACTGCGCCGGGGAAGCTCCTCGGGGGTCACCCCCTCGAAGAAGAAGTCCTCGTTGAAGATGGGGTTACGGGTCCTCTTGATGATGGCACTGCGCTGTCTTTGACCTGGGCCGGGCCGCAGCTGCAGGACGACACAGCAGTGGATGTGGCGAGGGCTGCCCTGCGGTGGGTAGAAGCCTTCAGCACTCACCAAGCGCACCCGGAGGCTGCCTGGCGGCTGGAGGTACTCGCTGGAGAGACGCAGTTGCCCGCCTTGGCTGACCGTCAGAGTCACCTCTTTGGTCAGCCGCTGGCGGCAGCGGATCAAGTCCGAGGGGAACAGCGACGCCAGGGACCAAGCGCCCGGTGAGATCCAGGGAGGATCGGCCTCGCGGCGCAGGCAGCAGGGACTGGTGTCCGTTGAGCTGGTGTCCTCCGTGGAGAAGGAGCTGGGACGCAGGGTGTAGGGGGACCGGCATGCCAAACGCCGCCGGTGCCCAGAGCCGTGGCACGGCAGGAGCCCACTGAGAGGACGTGTGGGCACGGGGGAATTGTACGGGGAGTTTTCTGCGGAAGAGGCGGTGTCACTGTCCAGGCCTGGAGCGGGCTGCGAAAGGGGCCTTGTCCGTGGAGAGGAGAAGCAGCCAGCTTGCCCTCGGCGGGGCAGGGGTCTGCTGTGGAAGAGCGATTCGCGCCGCCAGGTGTTGGGGCTTTCGGGCAGGCACCCCAAGTCCATCGGGGTCGGCAGATGGATCGTGGTGGGGGCGCCTGGGAGTCGTGCACCGGCCTGGTGTCCCTCCTGCACCTTAATGCCCTCATTTTTGACCAGTGGGGCTGGCGTATCGCTCGGCCTGGGGGTCCCAGCTGCACGCCGGCCTTGGAGGGTGGCGAGGTTGGGTGGGATGAAAAAGGAGGGGATTGTGTCGGGGGTCAGCACGTTGGGACAAGCGGGTTGGACGTTGTGGGTCTTTCGCTTGGAAAACATCTCAGATCAGGCCGGGGGAGCAAAAATCACCAGGTCGCCCCAAGACGGAAGCGAGAGGAGCCATGAGGACGAATTCTCTCATGTCGATCTGGGAGGAAATCGAAGGAAAACCAGTTAGAACCAGTTAGAACTAGTCGCTCCGCCTGCAAACAGGAATTAGAATCAACTCAGCGTCCTTCAACCAGCTTCAACCATCTCGGATGTTTTCAGACCTCACGAGGACTAGTGACTCGTTTTGGAAACAACATTCCAACTCAAAAAAACAACAACAAAAATCAGATTTTCACCCAAACACCTTCTACAGGTGAATCGAAAAAAAAAAACCCATGAAGCCACAAGTCCGGATGAATTCTCCGAAGGTGAGCACCTGCCCTCTCTACTGATGTAGGTTTTTTTTGGCAACGGGAGGAACAAAATAAATTAAAACCCGGAGAACTTGCTAAAAAAAATAAAAATTCCCCCCCTGCCTCTCCTTCCTTTCACAGTTCCTGGAACTTTGCAATGGAGACAAAACGTCCTATGTTTCGCAGAAGGAAGAGAAAAATGTCCGAAATGGCTTGCCAAAACTTCTTCCGCTTTGGAGAAAGATCTAAGCGGTGATTTGCGCGTCCGCACAAGTTGTGAATGTGGCTGCTTGCCCAGGTGTGACTTAAAACACCTCTGAGTTGTTGACAGGGGATTATATCCCATCGGGGCCCTGGGGAGAAATTCAGAAATGTCAGGAGGCGTGGAAGCCCAGACACGACAAATCCAGACAAACAACTGACAAGTGTGTGTTTGACACACCTACGCTTCCCTTTTCTTCCTCGTTTGCCCCCCTTCCAAACCCGCTGACCCATTTGGCAGAAGGAGAACGGGGTCTCTGAACATGTGCAGAGTGGTTTCTTGAACGGAAGCCAAGATGGGCAGAGAGAGATCTTTTGGGTGGGGGATTTTGGTGGAAAAGACCAGGAGGAAGTGGTGGAAAATCAAAGCTTTTAAAAATCTCCCCAAACCCTTGCTATTTTATTTCCATGCCGGAGACGAGAGCCGCTTGGTGCAAATATAAAATCTATCCGGAGAAATAAGCTTTGGCGCAGAAAGCAGAGAGAGAAGAAAAATTCGGCAAAAAGTTTAGGGAGATTGCAAAAGTTACATGGTCCCCTCACCCCCACCCCTCCGGCTTGGAATCCTTGCAAAACCATATGAAGACGACTAAAATTCAGATTTCTCCCTGCAAGGATAACAGGGCGCATCGTATCTGCTTGTACGAGAAACCATGCACTCCTCCAATTCCCAAATGACCCCCCCATCCATCCTGGTCCCCAATTACCTGGGCATCCTTTCTCCTCCTCTCTTCCTTCACCCCTTCCCAATCTGCCTTCGTGGCCCTCCAACACGCCAGCCGGCACAATGCAAACTTTCCATGTTGCTGTTTATCATCCGGAGCCTTTCGACGTCACTGCTTGTTGTGTGTTTCAGCTGCAACGATCCCCGGTCTCGGTCGGGGAGTCACACCACGGCAAGCCAGCACCACCGCCACCGTTTCGCAGATCGAAGTTCCATGTTTTGTTTTCGGAAAAGCATCTCGTCTTCAAGACTGAACCGGCATCCGATCGGAAGCTGGGTTTGGCCCAAGAAAGCTGTGTAGAATTCGGACGACGTCGAGCCACCCTCGCGGCGTCTCTGTTCGGGCTACAAAATCTTTTCCTCCTGCCGTTGGCAGGGTGCCCCTCTCTGATCAGGTTTGGCACACAAAGCAAGAACAAAGGGCCCATTCTTTGAAGCCAGGATAAATGTTTGCATACCGTGGCAGGCCAAGAAAACATGGCCCGCCTCTCAGACGTGATGTGTGCCCGTTGTTGCAAATCCTCCAGGCCGACCGTTGATTGACTGGCCTCGCTGGTTCGGCCCACGTGGTGTTTTCTTTTTAATTAACCTAACATTGTTTGCGACAACCGGTAGAAAACAAACAGTGCCGTTACTAAGCTAGGTAACCAACACACAACTTTTTCCCTGGGTTGAGAATTCAGAAGAAACCGTCCAGACGTCCAAAATTGGATTGCGCCTATTATCAGCTTCAGAATATTTACGGGAAAATGACGAACAACTGAGAAAAAAAAATGCAGGGGGTTGTGGGTTATCAATATACACAACCCTTGACTTACAACAGTTTTTAGTGAGCGTTCAAAGCCACCGCAGCACTGAAAAAAGGGACTTACGACGGTTTCGCAAACTTATGACCGTTGCAGATATCCCCATGGATTTAAAACTCAGATGCTTGGAAACCATCGGCTCATATTTATGACGGTTGCATGTCCCGGAGTCTTGTGTCATGTGATCCCGGAGTCCATGGGATCCCCTTCTGTGACCTTCAAAGTCAACGGAGAAGCTAGATTCATTTAACAACTGTGTTACTGACGTAAGAACTGCAGGGATTCGCTTAAGAACGGCGGCAGAAGTTGTAAAACGGGGCAAAGCCCATTTGACAAATGTCTCGCTTAGCCTCAGAAATCCCAGGCTCAATTATTGTCGTACCTTGAAGCCTATCTGTGTAAATGTCTTTTATGGGTCTGATGAGCTACGGGAATTCCTTTCTGAGTCTCTTTTTCCACCCGTTATGCAGCTGAGGGCTAAGCCGTCCAGAAGTGGTATTCAATTGCTTTCCCTACCAGGTGGCAAATGTGAACATGTGTACAACACGGGTTTACTTCGCTCACATGCACCCCGTCCACGCATGCATCTGGTCTCAAAAATGTGCCTAAATAGCACGACTTGATTTCTGATTTCTGCTACCGGTTTGGGCGAACCGATCCAAACCGGCTGAATCCCTCCTCTGAAGCCTTCTCTTATCTGACTGTTCCCGAAGCAGCATCTCTTCCCCTCGTTCCTCAAGGCCATTCCCACATCCCATTAAACATTCTCCGTTCCTTTTTAAGTTGGGAGACTGTAGTAAGAGACTGAAAACGCTCTCAGGATGTTTCCTTTTGGCCCCCTTGAAGGCAGGATGAGAAACAACGGATGGAAACTAATTCTAGGTGAGAAGCAACTTAGAACTAAGGAGGAATTTCCTGACAGGGAGAATAATGGAACAGCTTGCCTTCAGAAGTTGGGTTTTTTTAAAAGAAGAGATTGGATAGACCATCAGCGAGCTGTTGGACAGCATTACTTGGTCTGTTGTGTGGATATTTGGGTGGTTTAGGAGTGGGGAATTGTGGTGGGTGGGAGTGTGTTTGGGGATTGTTATGTATGTTGGACCTGGTGTTTGGGTTTTAAGTGAGTTTAGTATAGGGCAGTGTTTCTCAACCTTGAAGATGGGTGGACTTCAAGCTACCAAGGTTGAGAAACACTGGTATAGGGTCTCCTGCATGAACAGGGGGATGGACTAGAAGACCTCCAAGGTCCCTTCCAGCTTTGTGATTTTGTTATTTATTCCATTAAACACAAGGCCACACCTCTATTCAACTTCAGCACCAGGGACAGCTCTTGAATCTTTAGTACCATGGACAGCTCCCCACTTAGCCAGGAGCCAAACAGTTCAAAATGTTGGCTCACCAACGTCAAAGACGATCCCCAAACCAGATTTTAACCCCCTTCCTCTTGAACTGGAGGCTTTCTTGAACCCAGACCCTTTCCAGGGCAAGATGTTGAAGTCTCCATTGCTAAGTGACACCAGTTTAAAAAAAAAAAAAAGAAGAGTAATGATTTCAATTTTTCACAGGAAAACAGGAGAGAACAAAATAGATTCAGGGCACCTCATTCTCCAAATAATTAACGACATTCACTTATTTATTTATTTATTTTTATTTTGCAAAGGGAAGCTTTCATCCCCTGAACTACAAATATATTTCGAAACTTGCGAAGGCAAGGGAAAAAAAGTTCCCATTCCTGAAAAGATTTGGTCTTCCGGTAGAACTGGAGCAGATTCTTGATTTTCCCCTTGCAAAATCAAGAAGAGATCATGAATCATTTTGGAATTCTTTCCCCCGGGAAGATCCGAAGAGAAACAAGGTTTTGAAGGGAGCCAGAGGCCGGTTCAAGCTTTTCGTTCAAGGGTGTGCAAATAACACTTATCAGTCTGTTTCCCCACCCACCAAAAGTTGAGGTTTCAGGAAACTTTGTGAGCGTTTTATTCATAAGAATGAAACAATAAGTGAAACTAGAATTTGAAATATTAAAAATGCATAAGAACATGATTAGCAGTAAAATATTAGAACTAAAAAAATGGGGGATTAGATAATGAAAAAAATTATTTTAATATACATATGTGTATTAATAGAATTATACTCTACATTATAAAATGTATAATACCCAGATATCACCGTATACATATCACACATTGATGCATTTATATATATATATATCTCACATTGATATGTATAAACAATATAAAATAAAGCCGAAAAACTTGGGGAAAACAAAAAAGGATCGCTGTTGGCCCGAAGAAGGATCAGTTGGAGTTGGTCACTGGGTGGGAAGAAGTCTTCGTGTCCAGATGGATCAAGAGAGCTGCAGCCAGAGAGATGGGAGACAAAGAGATGGAGAAAGGAGTTGAGACTGGAAGAGGAAATGGTTGGGAGAGGAGAGGTGGATGCCTTTCCTTTGGTGAAGCTGCCCGTCGGGTATCTCCAGAGCTTCCACCACACCTGCGGAACCACACCTGCCCTGCAGAAAAAAAGAGAGACACCTGTCCTCCACCCAACCCATTTGCGCCGAAAGGGAGGAGAAACCCAGAAGACGAGAAAAAGGGAAGAGAGGAAATAAACGGTGATTGCATCCTTGAGTCTTGTTGTTCCTTCCGAAGGAGGCCGGAGAGAAGGAGGCCATTCTTGGAGAGTTTTTCCAAGAATGAGAGCCAATGGGAGGGTCCTATTTGGATTCAACAGGTAAACTCACCTGTGGCTTCTGCGTGAAGGTTTTGCGCGTCGGTGCTCTGTACACCCCCGGACAGAAATATCTTCCTCTCTTCTACTTTCTCCACCTTGCTTTCCACGAGGACTACGGAGCCCAGCGGGATGGGGCTGGAAGAGGAAGGACGGTCAGGGCAATAGAGGATGGTTCTTGGCAGCTAAATCTCTCTGTGGCTGGAGCCAAAGCAGAGTAAGCCATCTCAAGTACCGCCCCTCCCCTTCTCCATCTTCTGACCCATCTGGCTTTGTCAGCCCAGGATCAAGGAGGAAATAACAGGCTAGTCCTCACAATGGTTCATTTAGTGACGGTTTAAAATTACGACGTGACTCGGGGGCCATTTTCACACTGACGACCGTTGCTGCATCTCCCGTGGCCGCACGAATTCCAAAGTCAGACGCTCGGCAACTGACTCGTATTTACGATGCCCATCGGGGCAGTGTATGTGCCCCGGTGTGTGTGTGTGTGTGTCTCTGTGTGTGTGTGTGTGTCGCAATCCCCTTTTGCGACCTGGCCGGCAAAGTCAACGGGGGAGCCCGGTTCCTTTAACGGCGGCGTTATGAAATTGAAAACCCGAGGGATTCACTTAACAACAGGTGGCAAGGAAGGTCGCAAAGTGGGGCAAAAGTTCCCTGAACCAATGTCTCACTTAGCAACAGAAATGTTGGGCTCCATTGTGGTCGTTAAGATGAGGACCGCCTATAGGCCTGAGAAGCAAGCCGCCCCCCCTCTCTCTCTGAGACGGCATAATAGAACGACAGATTTGGAAGAGATCCTTAAAACGGGACAAAATTCACTGCACCGACGTCTCGCTTAACCACGGAAAAGTTTGGGGCTCACAACGGTGGCCACAAGCCGAGGATCACCTCAATCTGGGCGCAGAAGAAGACGCGAAACCTCGCTTACCTCTTGTAGTCCACGGAGAGGTTGGCGGTCATCATGATCCCGAAGGTGCAGATGCCACAACTCGCAAAGGTGTGATCCAGGATGGCAGCCACGGCTCCCCCGTGCATAAATCTGGATCGAGTCGGGAGTCGACATCCGAAGAGGCGGAACGGAAAAGAGGGCGGAGAAG
Source organism: Arizona elegans (assembly GCA_022577455.1). Classification (NCBI taxonomy): domain Eukaryota; kingdom Metazoa; phylum Chordata; class Lepidosauria; order Squamata; family Colubridae; genus Arizona; species Arizona elegans. The sequence goes on from JAKOOJ010000036.1 coordinate 2,375,636, forward strand.
AGCAACAAGGAGGATTTATTTATTTGTTATTTATTAATTCAATTTGTATGCCGCCCCTCTCCGAAGACTCGGGGAGGATTAGGGGAGTGAAGGATAAAATCGACGAAGAACGGTTGCAGGAATTGGGGGTGTCTAGTTTAAATAAAAGAAGGACTAGGGGAGACATGATAGCATCTCCCAATATTTGAGGGGCTGCTGCCCCAAAGAAGAGGGGCTCCACTTATTTTCCAAAGCACCAGAAGACAAGACAAGAAGCCACAGATGGAGAGTAACCAAGGAGAGAAGCAACCTGGAATTAAGGAGAAATTTCCTGAGAGTGAGGATGATTAACCAGTGGAACAAACTGCCACTAGAATGTATAGGTGCTCCATCCCTGGAGGCTTTTAAGAAGAGATTGTCTGCCATGGTCTATAGGGTCTCCTGCTCAAGCAGAGGGCTGGACTAGACCACCTCCAAGGTCCCTCCCATCTGTGTTATTCTGTTAACGAGTCGAAAGGAGAACTTTGAGGAAAAGGAGCTTCCCACCAAGACAACAGTTTGAAAAAAAACGAAACATCCATCTGGGATAAATTTGGGATATTTCCCGTCAGATACAATCTCTTCATTTTCCTCTTCCTGTTTTGCAAAATAAGTTGCACGCAGTCCTAAGGCCTGGGGGAAAAAAAATGAAGCACCCTTTTAATTCTCTCTCATTTTTTCCTGCCAGGGAGCGAAACTGATGATGGAACTTCTTTTTTTAAAAAAATTTTTCCTTGCAGAAAGACAGCAAGGGTGTGTCAGAAGACATGCCTGCCAGAAACTTTATTTATTTACTATTTAATTCAGATTTGGGGCTGAACTAATCTGCCCGACGCCCTTTCCTTTTCTACTGATAAAATCTGGAAATTGCCATTTATTAATAGCATTAAAAATACTCCCATTTTAGATGCCTTCGAAGAGGCCCTCGTATCCGGCGCTGGGAAAATTTTCCTGGCACCTGTTTGGCATTCCTCAAATTGAATTGAAGAAGCTTTTATTGATAGCCTCACAGTTCCATGGTCCCATACTGGCAGTCCTCGAGATATAACCATTAATCGTGACTGCTGATTATGGTCGCAGCCGTCATAAAATGGGTCAGTCACGTAATTGTGGGGAAGGAGGAGATCCGTCGGAACTCGGATCCTGGCCCTAAGTCCCTCCATTGCAGGTAGATCGTAATTTTGAATTACCCCTAAGCCATCCGTTGTAAGTCAGGGACTATCTGTAAGCAAGGTATTTTCTCTCAAATTTTTCCAATCAACCCAATGGAACAGAAGTTGCCTTCAGAAGTTGTGGGAGCTTCATCCCTTGAAGCTTTCAAGAAGAGACTGGACAGAAATGGTGGTATGGTCTCCTATTGGGTTGGACTAAATGACCTCCAAGGTCCCTTCCAACTCTGTTAATCTGATAAATGTTAGAAAAATGTCCGACCAGATGCGGAGACGTGGATTCGATCTACCTGACCAACCTCACCCGATCATCCCTTCCAAATATGATCCGGCTTGGAGAAGAACCACCATCCGTCTCTCCGAGCCGTTGTAAAACATGGCAAACTCGAACCCGCGGCCTTCGGTATCCACGTTTCGGACGAATAAGCAGGCGTCTTTATGCTTTCTCGGCTTGTACCCCAATTTGCTGTGAACTACGAAGGGAGGTGGAGGGGAAAAAAATAATGACGGAGAAAACAAAGAAATTAAAATTTGGAAAAAAAAAATTCCCTATTTTATTAGATTTGCGGTTTGGGCTACAATAAAACAGCTAAGAAATGCTAACACCCTCCAGAAGAGGAAAAATAATCCAGATCTAGAATATTTGGGTTGGAGGGTGGGAAGTAGAATTAGTTGGGGGTCACAAGGTGATGATGAGGAGTTAATTTTTGAACCGGGCTACGGGAGAAAAGGGGACGCAAGGAGACAAAATTTGAGAGTTGGTGCAAAATTGTCCCTGCATTAAAACCGGAACTTGGATTCTGGGATTTTCTTCCACTTCAGAGGTGGGTTTGTTGACCTTAATTGCACCCACATTATATGACCCCAATCAGGGACTTACACACTGATAACTTGAGCCACATTTTCTGGGAGTTGGAAATCCACCCATCTTCAAGTTGCCGACTTGAGGAACGCAACTCCACACTTCACACCTTCCTTCTAAGACTGGGAGACCGGCTTCCCTTTAATTCGTGACGTGGCTGAGAGCCAGACCTTTCGCCCTACGACCTGACGGACATCTAAGGTGGCATTACTCAAACCTTGCCAACTTGGAGATGGGTGGAGTTTGACTCCCAGAAGTCCACTTTTCTGGGAAGTTGGAATCCAGCTCATCTTCATGAGGTTGAGCAACCTTGCGGAGGGAAGGACGTGGGCGAACGATTTGGGCAGATCAAAAAATGAAGATGGGCTGGGAATGTGCCAACTTGCAGAAGGAAGGAAACGTTCTGGGAGGAAACGTTTCAAGTGGGATGGAGAGACTGGCCTGGCATGCTGTCCACGGAGTTGTTATAACTGGGGATGCGTTGCCACAATCCGTCCTCGGACATCTTTGTGTACTTCTCAAACTGGTCCATCATCTCTTGGCTCCAACTTGGGTTGGGGACGCCAAAGTCCCTGAGATGCTGGTGGGGCTGTTGCTGGGAAGGAAGGAAGACAGGACACTTGTGTTGAGGGACCCCACCCAGGAGTCTTGGTAGTACAGTGGTTTGAAGCACCCTGTTATTAAGACCAGCTGCCTGCAATTACTGCAGGTTCGAATCTCGCCAGGCTCAAGGTTGACTCAGCCTTCCATCCTTTCTAAGGTAGGTTTAGTTTAGTTTAGTTTAGTTTATTTGATTTGTATACCGTCCTACTCCCGAAGGACTCAGGGCGGTGAACAGCCAAACAATAAAATACATAGATACAAAAAATTTAAAAACCAAATAAAATCAAATTAAATCATTTTGGTAAATTGAGGACCCAGTTTGTGGGGGCAATAAGCTGACTGTATAAATATACAAAAGGATGAAGGCTATTGCTTAACGCATTGGAAGCCGCCCTGAGTCTCCGGAGAAGGGCGGCATGTAAATCAATTTTTTTTAAAAAAAATGTCCACAAGACACTTCCAAGGCACATGGGTGAGTTATTTGCAGGTCTTCAATCTTCTCTATCCAACCCATGAATGCAGGAGCCTCAACCTTCTCTGTATCCTCCAGAATCTCCTTAGGATCTCAGAACTTTTCAGATGGTCCTCCAAAACCAGGAATGAAGAGGTTTATTTGGAGGAGGGTGTCCTCCCCTTCCTTTTAAACCCTCCCCAATACTCACTGTGGAGGTCCTTCTGAACAGCACATGGGGCTGCTGTACCAAGAGTTCTTTTGTGGTTGCCAGATGAGGTATCCTGGTGGCCAAATCTTTGACCCTCTGGTTGATGTTCCTCAAAACACAATGCATTCTGAATCTTCCGACCCACTGAGCTCTTGGGAAGGGTGTCTTCTTCTCAGCAGCTCTTCTTTGGGCAGAACTCAACTCCCAACAGCTTTAATAGGCTACTCCCTTCCATCAGCAGTGGAGGAATTTCACCCAGGACCAATTGGAGTGAAGCCTATAATTTCTTCCTTTCACCCTCAAATTAGAAAGACTTGAGAAGTTTGCTCAAGCGTCTGATTTTATGCCAAGATCTTCCATGAAAAATTTGGGTCCAATCACCTGGTCTTAATCCCTGATCCGTTGGCATATTTTCGCCGAATAGATCAAATAAGCATGATATTGCTTGGCAGGTTTTTAAAGATGTCCACAGTTACAAGAGATATCCTCAGAGGTGTAAACAGAGATGACTTATAGCTCAGTCATGCTCAACTTGACAGATGTTAGTAACAAAACATCTCCCAAGTAAAGGCAAATACGTGTCCCAAGATATTGATGCGAGATTAAATTTGAGTTGGTCACCCGAGGTTCACTCTTCCAAGCTTTCGGACTCATGCTGGAGCCCATCCTTGGAGAACTTCTCTCTACTGGAGTAGGTGTTTTGGGCTGTTCTTTGACAGGACAATGTCCTCTTTCCTGCTGCAGAGATAGGTCACCTCCCAAGCAAAGGATTGAAGGCTTCACCAACCCCAAGATAAAGCAGAAAAATGCAAACAACCTCAAACTGACCAGTCTTCACCCAGGATCTAAGGTGCTCACCAGAACCATCCAAGGTCCAGAGAACCAAAGAAGGTTGGGTTAGAATAGCTAGATCAGGGGTGGACTTCAAACGTTTTAGTAAGGGGTTCTCTGCCTGGTTGCTGGGTGGGTGTGGCCATGGTGGGTGTGGCCTAGTTGGCCTCCTGCACCACAATGTGTGTGTGTGAGGGTGTTTTTGCCCTCCCCGGGCTCCGGAAGCTTCCCTCGAGCCTCCGGGAGAGTGAAAATGGCCTCCCCAGGCTCCGGAGGCTGGAAACGGCCCCGTTTCTGGCCTTCCGGTAGGCCCATTTTTCACCCTCCCCGAGCCTCCGCACGCACCCTGCACTTACTTGCATCCAAAATGAGCCATGTGGGGACTCCTGGGAGGGGAGGGGTAGTCGGGGGCAGCCAGGAGTGAGATTTGGGGGTTCTCCGAACTGCACAGAATCTTAGCTAGAGGTTCTTCCGAACCCCTGCGAACCTCCAGTTGTATCTTTTCCCAGTTGTATCTTAATGAGGTTTGCTTGTTCTGGGAGGTTTTTCCATCTTCCAAATCCAACCTGGGACTTCCCTTTAGAGTATTTCTCCACCCTTAAATTAAAATTAATGAATGACTGTATGACTCGAGGGATTTGGGGAGGGTCTCTTTTTTTTCCCCATCCCTGACCTGTGGCCGTTTTTCTCCTGAGCTCCCAGCTGACATCAGGAAAATCAAGAACAGCAGGAGGAATTTACGCAAACCGGTTCCCAAGGACGAAACAAGACACAATAAAGAGTAATTACATTTATCGTTCTCATTGGCAATCGCCACACTGTCACTCAAACCAACCTGTAATAAAACACAGGTGTAAAGGTTATCCCTAGCCCTAACCCCTAATCATGAGCCTCGAGCCAAGCTTCAAAAGAAATCCAGTTATTTCGTAGGAGCTTCACGTCGGCATGTTCCCAAGTGAAGCCACCTCTGACCCTACATCATTTATGCTCCAATTATGACCCTGTTTCCCTCCTCCCCCCAGGGTGTGTCACATTTGCCAACGGAACAATTTCGAGGATTGTAAGAGGTCACTCCCCTTCAGCTGCTGTAGGTAACCCTGGGATACAGTCTTGAGAGAAATAAGCGTGGAATGTGCATCTGTCTTTGGCTGCTTTGCCATTTCGCTGGTTTCCCATCCTCCCGGCCTATGGCAACTCGAGAACAGGCCAGGGATGCTTTGTGAGTTGACAAAAGTAAGGTAAATGTCAACTCTTCTTCTAGAAGGCACTTAAAAGGCTGGGCAAACAGGTAGGTATTTAATAGGCACTCTTTAATGTCTTTTCTGCCTCCAGAATTCCTTATCCCAAAAGAAACCTATACACTAACTAAAGTGCTTGAAATAAACTTAGTTGGGTCACGAAACGTCTGCAAGAAAAGAAACCAGCTCAGAGAGCAACAAGGACCCCAGAGTCGTCCTCCTTCTCTATGCAAACCAGAGGTGGGTTTCAGCAGGTTCTGACCAGTTCTGGCAAACTGGTAGCAGAAATTTTGAGTAGTTCGGAGAACCGGTAAATACCAGCTCTGACTGGCCCTGCCTCTATCTCTTCTCTGCCTCCTGAGGCCCAGCTGATCGGGAGGAAATGGAGATTTTACAGTATCCTTCCCCTGCCACGCCCACCAAGCCACGCCCACAGAACCGGTAGTAAAAAAATTTGAATCCCACCACTGATGCAAACCCCACTCTTCTAGCACTGATGTTACCTAGTTGGGTCACGAAATGTCTGCCCCAAGTTGAGAGACCCCCCCTCCTCCCCCAAGAGCCCCACAGTCCAATCCTGATCCAATTCTCTTCGACTCCACCAGTTCGGAGGCTCCCCTCAAAAGCAAAAAAAATAAAAAATAAAAAATCTGCCACATTTGAAAGACTAAAAATATAGATACCATCAGAGGACCAAAAAAAGGGGGAGCGAGTTCGAAAGCAGCCGGAAAACACCCATTGGGTTTTAGAACTGTTGGCACCAAGGTCAGACCTATACGGTGACAACCCAACAATAAATTTGTTTGTGGGATTCATGGCCCCCCACCTCCATGACAAACGGTGCTATTTTCACCGAGATCAAACAAGCATGTTGCTTGACTAGTTATTGAAGATGTCAAGAGGAAAGCTGAGTGATACAAGCAGAGATGATCTAGTATTTCCTCCACCCGGGGGACCCTTAATTAAAATTAACAAATGACCGCATATGCCTATTTTTTCCATCCCTGACCCGTGACTGTTTTTCTCCTTAGCCGGCATCGGGAAAATCAGGAAGAGGGATTTGCGCAAACCCGTTTCCCACAAGGACAAAATAAGAGCAGACGCATAAGAGAATAAATTACATTTATAGTTTGTCATTTGCAATCTCACGGTTACTCAAACCAACATGTAAAATACTTTGTGTAAAAATAGGTTAAGTGCTAACAATCCTTCCTTCGCTCAGAAGGCGGAGCAGAGGTAGGCGTTTAACAAGGCGTAAGGTCAATGCACCCCACAAACTCCGAGCAGACCCAGTGAAGAGGCCCAGACAATGGGGAATGCGGGATGCTGTGATAACCAGCACATGGGCAGAAACCTTTGCAGGTGTCGTTGACAAAAGGAAGGGAGCAACCAGGTAATGCTGCCCCATTGGACAATACAGCACCTGGGGTCCTTCCTGATGTCACTCATTCTCTGAAACCATCCCCAAGGTTAAGAAGAGCGGCTCTCAAAAGTGACAATCTGGATATAGGTTAGATCAGGAGTCGGCAATCGGTGGCTCTGGAGCCACATGTGGCTCTTTCATCCCTCTGCTGCAGCTCCGTCGCTGGTCGGCTCCACAATTGATAGGGCTTTCGGTTAGGACAGGTAGAGGAAAAAGGGTGCTGCACTAGGAGGAGACTCTATGGTGGGGGAAGTGGACTTCCAGTCGGCTCCAGAATTGAAGGGGAGGGGGGCTTCTGGTCAGGACCTTTGTGACCCTTTGAGTGTTTAAGGTTGCCGACCCATGGGTTAGATTGTCGCTCCTCTTCCTCCTCCACTCTGCAAACCCCACCCTTTCTAAGCATTGATGACGGTACATAGTTGGGTCCAGAAACATCTGCAAGGAAACCACCCAGCTGAGAGACCTCCCACCTCCCCAACGACCCTCACAGTCCAATTTTTCTTCGACTCCACCAGTTCGGAAGCTCATCTCAAGAGAAAAACATCTGCCACATGTGAAAGGGTAAAAATATAAATATCCTCGAGGGCCAAGAAAGGGGGCAGCGAGTTCGAAAGCAGCCGGAAAACACCCACTGGGGTTTTTTTTTCTATGAACTATGGCACCAAGGTCAGACCTGTGAGCTGACAACCCAACAAGAAATACAGTTTGTGGGATTCATGGCCGACCACCTCCACGACAAATGGTGCCATGCCAAACAGGTGTGGGGCTGCCTTTTTCAAGACGCTGATGTTCCACCCAGTTGGGCAAAGAAGGCAGGAGAGATACCAATGAAACTCTTGAGAGGGGCTTGTAGTGGGAGAGTCGAGGAAGAGGAAGGTGGACGAAGAGCTGGGCCTGTGGTTGGCTGTTAAGGGGAGCTGCTGGAATCCGTTTCTTTCTGGGGCGAAGAGGGGGGCTGCAGTTCGATGAAGAGAGCTTTTAAAAAAAAAACAGGAGAGAAACAAAGGAGAAATAGACAATTCGAGGCTAGGAAAATAGAATATTACCGAAAACTGAATCAGGCAATCAGGGTAGCTGCCCCTAACCTATATCTCTCAACACCCGGAGGGCTTTCGGCTATGCTGCTTAGAATTCTGGGAACTGTAGTCTGGGGGGAAGAGGGGGAATCCAGGTTGAAGAAGGCAGGTTGAAGTGACTCTCTACAGGTAGTCCTCGACAGTTCGTTGAGTGACCGTTCAAAGTTGCGACGGAAACTCTATACTAACCAGACTTCAGGTTAACAAGAGTTGGAAGGAGTTTTATAGGTCATCTAGTCCACCCCATCGCTCGAGCAGGAGACCCTACACCCTTTCTGACCAATGGCAGTCCAATCTCTTCTTGAAAGTCTCAAGTGATGAAGCTCCCACAACTTCCGAAGGCAAGTTTTGTTCCATCGGTTGATTGTTCTGTCAGAAAATTCCTCATTTCTAGGTTGAATCTCTCCTTGTTCAGTTTTCATCCATTCTTCCTTGTCTGGCCTTCAGGTGCTTTGGAAAATAGCTTGACCCCCTTCCTCCTCTCTGTGGCAGCCCCTCAAATATTGGAACATTTCTATCCTGTCTCTCCTGGTCCTTCTCTTCACTAGACTAGCCATGTCTTCTGTTCATCCATGGTTCACTCAGATGTCTGTCTGTCTTTCTTCCTTCCTTTCTTTCTTTTTCTTTCTTTCCCCTCCCTCCTTCCCTTCCACCTTCCTTCCTTCCGCTTTGGAAAATAGCTTGACTCCCTTCCTCCTCTCTGTGGCAGCCCCTCAAATATTGGAAGACTGCTATCCTGTCTCCCCTGGTCCTTCTCTTCGCTAGACTAGCCAGGCCCAGTTCCTGTAACCGTTCATCGTATGTTTTAGCCTCCAGTCCTCTAATCCTCTTGGTTTCTCTTCTCTGCACTTTTTCTAGAGTCTCAACATCTTATTTTTTATAATGTGACCATCAAAACCTACCCGTGGCCTCTGCATGGAGGGTCTGTCCATCGGTGCTCCGCATTTCGCCGCTTGCAAAGAACTTCCTGCCTTCGATTTTGTCCACCCTGCTGTCCACCAGGACCACGGAGCCCAATGCCACGGGACTGAAAGAGGGGGAAAAAACCTCCAGTAATGGTTACGAGACGCCGTGTTCCTCACTTAGCAACCGTGGCAAGAAAGGTGACTTAACCAATATTTCGCTTAGCAACCGAAATTTGGGACTCTATTGCCGGTCTTTAAGTCGAGGGCAGCCTGTCTAGACAATTCAAATAAAACTCTATACAAAATACAAACGCTGAACCTTATAGAAATGGCTTGCTTATATTCTTATAGCCAAACCAAAAAAAATGGTGATTTGACGGCAATGCCTTATTTTACCGCAACAAAGTCAAAAGTCAACTTTTTTCCCCTTCCTCACGTCTCTTCCCCCTCTTCCTCCCCTCCGTTCTCCTGTTTACTTTCGTATTCTGTATCTTATTTTATCTTATCACTCAATAAAAAATGTGAAACCTAGAATAAAACAAAATAAAACCCTGGGCCTCAGTTCTGTTCCAGAACTGGCACAGTTCTGGAACAGCTGACCCAACCTGTCCCATTCCGACTTCGATTCTTCTTCAATTCAGTCCTCAATTCAAATTCTCGTTTCTTAAGGCACTGACCTCCTATAGTTTATGTTGAGGTTAGCAGTCACTATCCTGCGGCTGACGGAGAAGACGCTGCTCCCCACCACGCTGTCCAGGACAGCGGCAATGGCCCCGCCGTGGGCGAACCTTGACAGAGGCAGAAATGAAGCAAAAATAAAAACTGAACACCGATGCCTGCGGAAAGTGGGAGCTTGCAAACTCACAAAAGGTGAACGCGAGGAGGGGATTTATCACCGTGGAAAAAACCAGGACGGGCAGGCTGAGCTGTCCAGCGGATGCTCCAAAGAGATCCACATTGATTAACGATTAACCCATAAGCAAAAGGGACGCGATGGCTCAGTGGTTAAGACGCTGAGCTCGTCGATCGAAAGGTCGGTTGAAAGTTCAGTCATTCGAATTGTGAAAAAACATGCAAAGGCCGCCTGGTTTCTACCAGGAAATACGCTTCGGTTTGCCCTTATGCTGTGTCCTAGGCCCAAAAATAAATCTCTCTCTCTCTTTTTTTGTATTGGCCTGGTCTATTCTATTATTATTAATATTACTCCAATAATAAAAAAAATAAAAAGTTATTGGAATAAAACTCCAATAACTGTACAGGTAATCCTCTTGTTAGATGATGATGATGATGATGATTTAGTTTACTTTATTGGTTAGCCCTTGGGCCATATCCAAGTGCAGAGGTCCAGACATAAATTATTACTAAAATATGCTAAAGACAATTTAAAATGGGATTGGATGAAATTTAAAATGAAATTGGAATAAAATCGTTTAAAATGAAATTGGAATAAAGTAGTTTATAATGAAATTGGAATAAAATAGTTTAAAATGAAATTGGAATAGTTTAAAATGAAATTGGAATAAAATACAATAATTTAATATATAAATAAAATACGATAAAATGCAGTCCTCGATTTATGACGGTCACTTAGCAGCCGTTCAAAGTTGCAATGGACCCTCCCTAACAAGTATTTAGGACCCAGGTTCAAACTCCCGCCCCATCACAACTTTCGGCCGTAATGGGGAGACTCCATTGTGGTCGTTTAAGTCGAGGAATAGCTGTAAACATTTGCAAAATCTTTCCAGAAAGACAGTCTGGGCAGGCTCCAAAGATTTTAACAACGCCTGGCATCAAACCCTGATAAAACAATGTTTTAAGTTTAAGTTTTAAGTTTTATTAGATTTCTATACCGCCCTTCTCCCGAAGGACTCAGGGCGGTGAACAGCCAAAAGATAAAAACACAGAAAATACAAAATTTAAAATAGGTTAAAACAGATTAAATAGTTTGGCTAAATTTTAAAAATATCCCATAATATCAAATTCATGTTTAAAATTTAAATTTAAAATTTAAAAATTTTAAAAAGGAGAAGATTTACGCCAGGCCAGCTTGATGGAATAAAAACGTTTTAAGCGCACGGTGGAAGGTGCGCAGATCTGGGATCCTCCGTATCTCCGGGGGGAGCTCGTTCCAGATCGTAGGTGCCCCCACAGAGAAGGCTCTCCCCCTAGGGGCTGCCAGTCGACATTGTTTGGCTGACGGCACCCAGAGGAGCCCCTCTCTATGGGATTGTGTGTCTCATTCTAGGTAGTTTCAAAGCACAGATGAGCGAATCAACAACGTGGGAGGGAAACGGAGGCCCCCTTACTCTGACACAATAATTTTAAGAAAAGTGCCTGAGTCAGAATTTCAGAATAGGAAGGAGGTAAGAAGATGTCAAGCCTCTTCTACTTAAGCCCAGGTCTTATTTTTCACTAGGAAGTCCAACTTTTCCCCAACCTATTTATTCCCAAAAATCAGCGGAAGGCAGGATTTAGCACGAAGCTTCATCTCTCTAGCAGGATTTTGGGCTTGGCCAGTCTAGAGAAAAGGAGGACTAGAGGATGACATGGTAGCAGCCTTCCAATGTTTGAGGGGCTGCCCCAAAGGAGAGAAAGGGTCAAATTGTTCTCCAAAGCACCTGAGGGTAGGACCAAGAAGCAACGGGTGGAAACTAATCAAGGAGAGAAGCAATTTGGAATTAAGGAGAAATTTCCTAACAGTGAGGACAATTAACCAGTGGAACAGCTTGCCACCAGAAGTTGTGGATGCTCCATCACTGGAGGTTTCTAAGAAGAGACTGGACAGCTATTTGTCTGAAATGGTTTAAGGTTTCGTGCCTGAGCAGGGGGTTGGACTAGAAGACCTCCAAGGTCCCTTCTGCCTCTATTCTGATTCTATATTCTGAATTATTTTTTAAAGCTCACCCTGAAGGCCCCTCAAGGTAGGGCCCCATTTGGAAGACGGCCGCCATCCTCTTCTCTGACAGGTTCAGGAACATGGCGTACTCGAAGCCCATGCCTTCCCTGTCGATATTTCGGAGAAAGAGGCGGCGTTTTTGGCTTTGGAGTTCTTCCTTCTGGTGTCCTTCTGCAGAAGCGACCAAAAAAAAAAAAAGGCAATGTCAGTCAAAGTTGGATCCCGCCCCCCCCAAATGAAACTAGAGTTGGTCCTCATCTTACAACTACGACAATTTCTGCTCTAAGCGAGGCAGTGTTGTTTGCCCCATTTTCTTGCCGTGGCTAAAATACGAGTCAGTTGCCGAGCGTCTGAATTTTGATCTCGTGTCTGTGCAATTGTCTCTCGAGTCTTTCTTTTCTTTTCTTTTTGTAAACAAGTTTTATTAGAAATTTTCTTCCATTATACATACTTTATGAACAGAGTGTGGACCGGGTCACATCTTATAGATATTTTTATGATCTATTCCAATCTTCCCGCTTTTTCCATATTCATCCCTTTTTATATAATTTTTTTAATCACAAATTCATAATTTTTCACCATGTCTTGTTTCATCTCTTCCTCCCCCTCTAGTACATGTTACATATTTCCAATTTCGACCATAATATTCTTTTTCCGTATTTCATCTTATCTTAAACTCTTAATACATAATAAACAGTATCACTATCCGCCCTTTAATTCCTAATTTCGTACATCAATTAATTATCTTAGTTCTCCATTTGCTAAATATATTTCTCAAAATCCCTCACTTTTTAACTGTACACAATATATATCATCATACTCAATTCTTGCATTAAAACCCTTTAACTTGACTATCTACATCAGAGGTCTTCAAACTTGGCAGCTTTAAGACTTGTGGACTTCCAACTCCCAGAATAACCACTCAAAGTTATGACAGCACTGGAAAAAAGTCACTTACAACCGGATCCTCTCTTTTATAACTAGAACAACAAAGAGAGAAAGAAAGGGAAAGCAAGAAGGGAGGGAGGGAAGAGGAGAAAGAAAGAAAGATGGACGGAAGGAAGAAAAAAAAGAAAAAAAGAAAGGGAAGAAAAGGGAAGGGAAGGAAGGAAAGAAAGAAAAAGAAAGAAAGAAAGAAAGGAAGGAAGGAAGGAAGGAAGGAAGGAAGGAAGGAAGGAAGGAAGGAAGGAGAAAAGCTTGCCTGGAAGATGATCAGAGTAACTTTGGTAAGATGGCAGCTTCCGCCAGCTGCCATCTTTCGTCATTTCCATGAATCGGTTGAACTGGAGCATCATTTCTTGGCTCCAGCTGGGATTAGGGACAGCCCAATCTTTACTCTTTTCTGATGTGACAAACCAAGCCTGAAAAACAGAAAGTGGACATTAGAACGTGGAACAAGAGGGTCGGGGGGAACCTTGGAGGTCTTCTAGTCCAACCCCCAACATTAGCCCAACATAGTATGTTAGTAAAATAACCGCAGAGGGGAAGACAAGGGGGCAGGGGAGGAATTTAAACTCAACCACTTCAAACATGCCTCATATTTCTGAAGTTCACTTGCCCTGATCATATGGGGAAGAGGTATCAGTTTGGGTCACCCACCTTAGATTCCTTAGATTCTAGATTCCTAGAACTTAGATTCCTAGGCTTAGATTCCTAGAACAAGGACGGGCAACTCCGGCCCCTTTATGACCTGTGGGCTCCAATTCCCAGAATTCCTGGAAGTTGAAATCCACAGATTTTAAAGGGTCCAGAGGTGCTCATCCCTGGTTTAAAACAGGGTGGATTTGATTTAAACCAAGTCGGTTTAAATCACGGTTTAAATCACTAATAAAAAGGCTTGATTTAAATCAAACTCGACTTAAATCATAATTTTAAAAGAGTAACTGTCACCTCTGTCCTGAAGCGGCTCCTCCTGACCTGCTGTTGACTTGCCGAGAGTCCCAATATTGCACAATATACAGCCTCTTGTGACAGAATAAAGCTCCATTTCATGCCGAATAAACTAAATTATTAATGTATCTTAAAGAAGACTTTCTTTAGATAGTTTTTTTTTACTCCAAAAGCATTTCATTAAAATAAATTTGATAAAAATAAAAGAAATCCGATTTAAACCAAAAAAACCCTGATTTTTTTTTTAAAAAATCATTGATTTTTATCCACCCTGGTTTAAAACCTGGCTTGATGATGGGTTGTGCTAAACCCAATGGAAACAAGCCACGATGCATGCAACAAGCTACAGCGTTTATCAGACAAAACCAGAGCCTGCATGAACACGGTGGCCAAAAATTCACCGCAAATCAAAGTTATTCCCCAAACTTACCCACCCCACCCCTCCTCCAATATTCTCAGGGTTGGTTAGTAAAAAAAGATGGACTGGCAATTCTTTTTTGATACTGACCGGTAAATTTCCTTGTAGCTTGTGGGAGAAACGCTGGGGGACCCCCGTGGGGGGGATTGTGCCCTGCGCCCCATTTCTAGGGGTCACGAAGCAAGGAAGACCCCTCCGTAGCCTTGCCCAGTGCCTCAGCATGACTTATGCAATTCAAAGGAGCCCACTTTCTCCAGGTACCCACGATGCAAGAGTGAAAAACGGCAGAACTCCACCTGTCAAAAGGATGTGAGTGACAGTTTAACTACAAATGTTCCAGATCCAGCTTTAATCTTCTCGCTAAACTTAAGTCTCCCCTCTTAACTTATCAGTGATTTGGTCTGTTGTGTGGATGTTTGGGTGGTTTTAGGGGTGGGGAATTTGTGGTGGGTGGGTGGGGGCAGTTTGTGCGATTTTGCTGCATTCCCATATTAAATGTGAAACATTTAACTTTGTTGTTTCAAAGTCGGCAGTTTGGATTGTCGGTGGATTTTTGTATCTTTGCTTTCATGGCATTAATTTGTAGTGCTTGCTCTTGAGCAGCCAGTATTAAACCTTCCGTTTCTTTCTTGATGGTTCCCATCTTAAGCCAGGCCCATGTAAAATGTGTCATCACAATTTATTATTTAATAAATTATTATTATTATTATTATTATTATTATTATTATTATTATTTAATCTTTAGTGAGATTCACAGCCTTTGGGGCTGGTTAATAGCTCAGCAGCTCGAGTCCTAACCAAGGACCTAGGAACTGTTAAGGTATCGTCGGAGGATGTCAGCTGTTCCGAGTAAGGTGGTTTTTTGTAGAGTCAAAATGTTCAAGTCCGACAAATTTAGAATTTCTAAATAGCGGGGTAGCCCTTTGGGTATTGCTCCAAGGGCTCCAATTACAATCGGGACAACACACGATTTCTTTTTCCACAGTCGCTCAACTTCAATTTGTAAGTCCCGGTACTTTGTGATTTTTTCTTGCTGCTTATCTTCAATCCGTGCATCACCAGGTATTGCAATGTCAATGAACCATACTTTTTTCTTTTCAACTCTTGTTATGTCAGGTGTGTTGTGGACCAAGTGCCTGTCAGTCTGAATCCTAAAGTCCCACAAGATCTTGAGTTTCCCATTCTCTAAAACTTTCTCAACCTGATGTTCCCAGTGGTTTTTGCTGTACTCAAATCCAAACTTCTGGCACCATTTCCAGCGAATGATCTTAGCAACGCGGTCATGGCGTTGTAGGTAGTCGGTTTGTGAAATTTTGCGGCACCCACGGATCAGGTGTCTCCTCTTTCTCATGGCAGAGGCGGCATTTGCTGTTGGTGGTAACATGTTGAATCTTTGCCTTCATGCGGTTTGTGGCTAGGGCTTGTTCTTGAGCTGCCAAAATAAAGCTTTCTGTTTCACATCTGGCCCCTTTAAGACCTGTGGACTTCAACTTCCAGGAACATATATACATATATACATACACACACATACATATATATACATACACACACATACATACACATACATACACAGATACGTACACATATACATACACACACATATACACATATACATACATACATATATATACATACATACACATACATACACATATACATACATACATATATATACATACATACACATACATACACATATACATATATACATATATATACATACATACACATACATACACATATACATACATACATATATATACATACATACACATACATACACATATACATACATACATATATATACATACATACACATACATACACATATACATACATACATATATATACATACATACACATACATACACATATACATACATATATATACATACACACATACATACATGTACACAAAATTGGAAGGCTGGAACTTTTGAGGCCAAAGCAAGAAAATGGGGGTTATTTAAGTGACCCCCCCTCCCCCATTGGGAAGCCCAGCAGGCCTACCTGGCAGGGCTGTCATTCCCCTCAGCCGCCGCCAGGAGTCCATTCCCCAACACGACCTCTTGCCCTCCCTCCCCGCGTGACCTCTGACCTGCGACCCTCGACCTCCCTCCCTCGCCGCCGCCCCCGCCCCCCGCGCGTGACCCACCTGCGTCCTCTCAGCCTGCGGAGGGCAGAATGAGCGCGAGGAGGCGCCGGGTCCTGACGTCACGCGAGGAGGGGGCGTGGCCACGCGCCGCGGCGTCCTTCCCTTCGTGGGCGGGGCTGCTGTCTCCGACGCATGCGCGCCGCGCTCTCTTCGCCTTCGGGCGCGAGGCGCGGCGCATGCGCTCGCCCTCCCGTGGGGCGCTCTCGCGCGCCGAGGCGCTTTGAGGTAAGGAAATGTCTCCTCGACTCATGGCGAAGGACGTGATGGAGTCTCGTTGGCTCCCCGTGTCATTTTTGAAGCGATTGTTAATCTCCCGGTCCCACCCGGGCGTTCTTTGCCTCTGAGGGTCGAAGGCGAAGTATCCAATCAGGCGCTGTCCCGCCTCCTCCGTTCTTCTGAGATTCTTCTCTTGGATTGGGCTTTAGCAGTGCCAGTCCGGCCCAACAATGCGTCCAATCATGTTTCACTTAGCGCCTCTCCTAAGCACTGCTCCCCTCCCATTGGATAAACCGAACGCCAATCTAGCGTGGCGTGACGAGCCACGCGCCAGCCTTGCAATATCAAGGATTCCTGACTCATGCGGGTGCTGACGTATGCGAGCGGCTTCTCTGATTGGCCAAGGGGAGTGTCAATCGCAACCTGGGTGGACCCTCCCTTTTGCAGAGCAAAAAAGTGCTTTTTGCCCAAGCAGGGGCCCTTTGCACATGCTCAGGGGGCCCCAAACCTTCATTTAAGACTTTTCTGGCGCTGGAGTGCTTTTGTGCAAGGGGCAAAAATCCCCCTTTTCCCCAAGGGAATGGCATTCCCTGAGCATGTGCAGAGTTCCCCAAGGAAACCACCCTTCTTCCTTTTAAGCAGCTGGCAGCATCTTTCCTTGTGCCAGAAGGGCAGGAAGCCGCAGCCTTTGGCATCAAAAGGACTTGACTTTACAGTGGGAGGACAAAAACGTGACCAGAGGTTGCTGGCAGAGAAGAACCAGCATTAAATCATGGCTTAACGCCCGCCTGGAACTGTCCCCGATGAATCACACAAAGGAAAAAATTAATACGAAGCTCATCTTGTGCCAAGAACATCGGCTCTGCTTGGGTTGCAGCCTCAAACTGGAAAACGGAGAGACCCCCGCAGCTGGAAAGCAAGCCTCTCAGGGAACTGCCTCGGCCCATTTCCTGACCTGCTGATTTTCTACATGCAAGGATTTTTAAAAAATAGTTGCAGAAATGGACAGGAAAAACACCTGGGCCAGTGACAGAAACCTCCTGGAAAAGAGATATTTCAACATATTAGATTAACAGAGTTGGAAGGGACCTTGTAAGTCCAAGCAGGAAACCCTACACCATTTCTGACAAATGGCAGTCTCCTTTACGGCTTGGGCCCTGCAGCTGGAAAGCAAGCCTCGGGGAGCTGCCTCGCCCCAATTCCTGACCTGCTGATTTTCTACATGCAAGGATTTTTAAAAAACAGTCTCAAAGCTGGACAGGAAAAACACCTTAACTTAGTGATAGAAATACTTCCAAACAGAAGGATGTTTTCTTTACAACTTTTACATCTCTACTGTGCATACCAACCAGGGAATTCTGGGAGTTGAAGTCTGAAACATTGTTTTAAGCCAGAGGTCTGCAACCTTAAACACTCAAAGAGCCATTTGGACTTGTTTCCCACAGAAAAGAAAACACCGGGAGTCACAAAAACCCTTCCCGTGCCTGAATATTTCTTGAGCAGCCACAAAACTAGCATATGTAGTTGAATTAAATGTTCTGTTTTCTTCTGAAACTTTTCTTTTCTTGGATTTATCCATGATTGACCTACTGGGGGTTGAAAAGCTCAATACATTGCGTGCCGGTGTGCAAAGTATCCTCAAACCACACAACCAAGGAATATATTTTTTTTTACCTTTCGGGCACGAAACAGCAGATGGTAAATGTCACAGTTTTGTGATGTGATGAAAAGATGGGGGAACCATTTCCATCCCCGTTCAAATCAGAAGTGGGTTTTCAGATTGCAAGGAATAAAAAGGCAAAACGAAAAGATTTTAGAAAGCCCCCTCGGTGGTTATTTGCCGGTTGCATTTCAAAGTCCCTTCTTCCCCATCTGGAAATGTTTGCAAAGGCCAGCAAATAAGAATGACTGGTTTTGCCATGTCCAATTTCTATCGCCTTGGCAACCTTAAGTATTTTTTGGCTTAAACCCCAAGGGCAGGAAACATACAGAGGGATGAATCACCCCAAACCACAACCAGAAAACCGTCCTCCCTTCTTTCAAAAGCTTGCCTAGGCTTGTCGAAATCACAGTTGTGGTTTTGCATGTTGCTCCAGAGAATGGCTTTGCAATCTCCCTAGACTAGAAAATACCGCGTTTCATATTGGGCAAAACTCTCCCCTTCGGCTGCCTGCAAATATTTTCATTTTTAAAGCCTACCAGGGTTGCTACGGAGCTGGGCAGTCTTGACTTCGAGATCATCAATCAAAAAAGAAGAAAAATCCTGCCCTCAGACTGTAACAGGAAGGAAAACAGCCGAAGGTTTTCTAATATTATTCTACTAGCTCAAATATTGCAGATGAAAACAGAGCGTGGGGGTTCGTTTCCATTTATTATCCCATTGAAAAATAAACTCCCATTTATTTGAAAAGTTTCTCTGCTGCCCTGTTAAAAGGAAACCCATCTTGCAATCAAGATGGTTCTGATTGGATTCAGGCACTTTTCTTAAAATTATTTTGTCAGAGTAAAGGAGCCTCTTGTTTCCCTCCCACGTCGTTGATTCGCTCATCCGTGCTTTGAAACTACCTAGGATGAGACACATAATCAGGGTTTGATGCCAGGCGTTAAAATCTTTGGAGCCTGCCCAGACCGTCTTTCTAGAAAGATTTTGCAAACATTTACAGCTATTCCTCGACTTAAAACGACCACAATGGAGTCTCCCCGTTATGGCCGAAAGTCGTGATGGGGCGGGAGTTTGGACCTGGGTCCTAAATACCTGTTGGGGAGGGTTGATTGCAACTTTGAACAGCTGCTAAGCGACCGTCATAAATCAAGGACTTTTATCATATTTTATTTATATATTAAATTATTGTATTCTATTCCAATTTCATTTTAAACTCTTTTATCCAATTCCATTTTAAATTGTTTTTATCAGATCATCAACAACAACAATAATAATAATAATAGAATAGACCAGGCCAGTACAAAACAAAAGAGATTTATTTTTGAGCCTAGGACACAGCATAAGGGCAAACCGAAGCATATTTCCTGGTTGAAACCAGGTGGCCTTCGTGTTGTTTTTCACAATTTGGTTAAGGGTTAGTTTCTCCTGGATGTTGTCAGCTCGGATGGTTAGGCCTGGGACAACGTGTGCCGCTTCTAAGCAGAATGGACTGGCTTTGGACGGGGAAGCAGGCAGGCGAGGGTGTAGCGGGCACCATTGAAGCTTTCCCTGGGCCAAAACGCGCCGTCAGTGCTTGGGAAGAGCCAGCTGAGTCTGCCCTGTTCAGAACTTCTTCCCCGTCGGCTTCATTTTCTTTATGTAATACTCGTTGCAGCCGTTGGTCAACCCGGCAAAGAGGGACAGGTAGCCTTCGAAGCTGATTTTGCCGTCCCGGCATTCCTCCAGATTCTTCATGATCCGGTCGATGGCCATGGGGTCCTTCTGGTTCTAGAGTTGGGTTTGAAAAAAAGGGCAGGAGGAGAAGAGATGGTCACGACGGAGAAGGAGGAAGACAAGAGGACGGGGAGATGATCATGATGGAGAAGGAGGATGAGATGGTTATAAAGTTATGGGGAAGGAAGAGGAGATGGTGAAGAGTTTGAAGAGATGATCACGATGAAGGAGAAGGAGATGAGATGATCGGGATGAAGGTGATGAGGTTGAAGAGATGGCCATGATTTAGAAGGAAATGAGGATGAGGTGTTGGTAAAGAAAGAAGATGGGATGATTATGATGGAGGAGGAGGAGGAGATGAGATTGAGGAGATGGTCGTGAGAAGGAGATGAGATGATCATGATAGAAAAGGAGGATTGAATGGTTATGAAGAAGATGAGGTTGAGATGAGCATGGTGGAGGAGAAGAGAAGATGACGATCACGATAGAGGAGATGATGAGGATATGTGAGGATCAAGATCGGAGGAGAAGATATTGAGATGACCACGAAGGGAAGAGATGATGATCATGGTGGAGATTGATGAGAATGACAAGATAAGATGATCAGGATGGAGAACACAATGAGAAGGAAGATTAAAAGTTTATCACGATACAAGAAAGGATGAGAAAGAGAAGAGAAGGAGATGATTATGATGGAGAAGACGATGAGAAGGATGAAGATTATCACAACGATGGTGAAAACAACAAGGAGAGAGTTATAATGGAGGACAAGAAGGAGAGAAAGGAGAAGAAAGGGGTGTCCATTTCACGGGGCGATTCTCTCTCAGAGACGATTCTTTGGAGGACCTCACCCCACCCCACCCCTTCTCTTCACTCACCTCCATGTACCCCGGGACCTCTTTTTCCATCAGCACCCGGAGGTCCTCCTTGGTTAGGTAGTTCTTGTCGCCAGCAAATTTATGGAAGGTGAACATGACGGTCTCCATGGCGTGCTCCAGCTGGGAGGGCATCTTGGCAGGTATGTCAAGGAGGCAGACCGAGTCTAAGGAAGGAAAGAAAGAAAAAGAAAGAAAGGAGAGAGAAAAAAGAAAGAAGAGAGTTAAGAAAGAAAGAGGGAAAGAAAAAGAAAGAAAGGCGAGGCAAGAAAGAAAGAAAAAAGAAAAGAGGCAAGAAAGAAAGGCAAGAAAAGAAAGGGAATGAAAAAGAAAAGAAATGAGGCAAGAAAGAAAGGAGAGAGAAAGAGAAGCAAAGAAAAAGGGAAAGGAAAGAAAGAAAGGAAAGAAAAAAAGATAGGCAAGAAAGAAAAAGAAAAAAAAGAAAAAAGGCAAGAAAGGGAACGAAAAAGAAAAGATGAAAGAAAGTGAGATGAGAAAGGGAAAGAAAGAAAAAAAAGAGGAAAGAAAGTGAGGGAAGAAAGGGAAAGAAAGAAAAGAAAGAGGCAAAGAAAGAGAAGAGAGGCAAGAAAGAAAAAGAGGAAAAAAAGTAAAGCAAAAGGAAAAGAAAAGAAAAAGTGAGTTATTCCTCCCACTCATCAAATCCCAGAAGGACTGGAGAAGCTTGCCCAGCAATGACCCAAACCACGTTGGGAATTTTAGAACAATAGTGCTCAACTTAACAACCATTTGGGGTTTAGCCACCATTGGAAGTTGCAACGGCAATGGGGAAAAGTAAACAACCAGTACTCACACCCGGCAATTTGGCAAACGGCATGTATTTGCAACCGGTTGTAGCATCCCGGAGGTTGCACGATCCCATTTATGACCTTCCCAGCAGGCTTCCAATAATCAATAACGGGGTGGGGTGGGGGGGGGAAGGGTTTCGTTTAACAACCATGTGATGCACTGAACTGCAGTGACCTGTTAACGACCGTGATTAAAATAAAGGCCATGAAATCAGGCTCATTTCACGCTTTGCTCAGCCACGTAAATTCAGATCCCAAACGTGGCCGTAAATCGAGGATTACCTGTACGAATCCTTGACTCGAATCCTTATCTGGAGCAAAAATGATCGACCGGCACGACATCATTAAAAAAAAAAAAAGAATTCACATATTTCAACGGCCAGAGTTTGGGATTATCGCGCAAACTGTCCGAAGAAACGCGAGTCACAAATTTTGCCATTAAAACCCTCTTTTGTATCATCTAAATCTGCTCGAATCAATCACTGGAAGATTTCAAGGAGATACTGGACAGCCACCTGTCAGAAATGGTTCAGAATCTCCTGCTTGAGCAGGGGGTTGGGCTAAATGACCTCTGAGATCCCTTCCAGACAGGAGAAAGTCCAACCTTTACGCTACACAAGTCTCATTCTGACCCTGCCCGGTGTGATAAAGGCCATCTGCTGTAACTCACACAAACACACACCCCACAATCGGATGACTAATTGCAGACACACGTTTCTCGTCCCCTCGGGAGGCTGATCCACACAGAAAGGAATGAGCAGAGTACAAGCCTTGGTTGAAGATTACCTCGACGGATCTTTCTCGCAGTGACTCACCGCTTACAAGTAATGCTCCTAAGAATTTAGGACTCGCCTTTCTGGTTTAAGGAAAGGCCCGGTGGAACCCCACGCCTTGCCTGCTATCACCATTGCAAAGTGGAATTCGGGGCTTTCGCGCCTAATACTGGGGGAAAATAGAATGGGAAAAAGAGGTTTGATTTAGAAAGGAAGAAAGAAAAAGAAAAGGAGGAAGGGAGGAAGAAAGGAAATAAAAAAGGAAGGAAGGAAAGAAATGGAAAGGAAAGGAGGAAGGAAAGAAGGAAGGAGAAGGAAGAAAAAGGAAGGGAAGGAAAGAGGAAGGAAAAAAGGAAGAAGGAGGAAGGAAGAAAGAAAGGAAAGGAGGAAGGAAGGAAGAAAAAGGACAGAAAGAAGGAAAAGAGAAGGAAGGAAGAAAAAAGGAAGGAAGAGAAAGGAAGGAAAGGAGGAAGGAAGGAAAAAGAAAATGGAAGAAAAAGAAAGGACAGAAAGAAGGAAAAGAAGGGGAAAAAAGGAAGGAAAGAAAAAAGAAAGAGAAAGAAATAAAGAAAAAGAAAGGAAAGAAAGAAAAATCCAGAGATTTCTGCCTTGGGGCCAATTAGCAATTGAATGTGGTCCATTTTGGGAAAAAATACTTCGACCTCACCTCCCACAGCAAGGCGAAATTAAACTGGGCACCTTGGTTAGAGGTGAATTTCATTGCCATATGGCTTTATTTTTATTTGCAAAGACCGGATGCTTTTCTCTGTCTCTCCATTGAATGTTTCTTGGAAAGGTTGATTATTTTGAACGTTGTGATACACTGTGACCCTGAATGCTTTGTACTGTATCCGCTTGATTTGGCCTTCAACACATTGTTCTTTTGCAGGTTGTTAAAACCGCCCCCTCCCCCTCCAGTGTTTGCAAAACCACAGCCAGGCGGGGTTGCACCAGAGAGCTTTTAGGGGGTCAAATCCCATCACTTCAGCTTTAAACCGGGGGGGGGGGGGGGGGAAACATTTTCGCTCAAGACTTTCGCTATCCCAGGGCAGCAAACGGGACCCAGTTTAGTCCCGCCGTCGGAAACAATCTCCTTGCAAAACCAGATCGTCTCCGAACAGAATTGCGGTGCCCAATTTCTCCCCTTGCAAGAACTACATTTTTCCTCCATCCACCCACCCACCCTCCTGCAAAATTTCTCCAGCCTCTTGCTGCACAGAAAGCTGCAGAATCACCCTGAGATTAAAATTGTGTTTTGTGTGTGTGTGTGTGTGTGTGTGTTTTGCAGCCTGGCACCCTCACACCGAGGGGAAGCAACGGAGCTTCGCCGCAGTGACCAACGCCTGATTTACTCCCGGTTGTTCCTTCCAGAGGGGCGTTCCTAGAAGCTGGCTTTGAAAGGGTGCAGAGGTAGAAGTCCCCTCCTCGTCGTTTGCAATGAGTAAGCAAAGCATTAGTGATTTGGGCATTATGCCCACCGTCCCCGCCTTTGCTGCAATCCCAGCGGTATTTTCCTGCCAGCCGTGCATGGGTGTGTCCCTGACTCCGTTAGTATTTTTCAGCCCTCGGAACTGCAGTTGAACTCAAGTCTTTTGAGCCGAAAGGAGGGAAAAAAACCAAAAATAAGAATAGTATATACAGCTCACAAAGAAATCCATTTCACAATGGAGATATAAAAAAGCAGAAGAAATCCGTTGGCTTTTTTTTTTCTTTCTTTTCTTTTTTTTAGTTCCCCTCCGGTACATTTCTCGCTGCGGAACATGGTTGCTCTCTTAGGGACTAGCAACTTGGTTCTTTGAAATCTCTCCTCGTAAACGAACTTGGGGGATCATCCTTCCCTTGTTTTTGGAGATCCCTCTGGCTAAAGATCTTTTGATTAAACGAGGCCCACGTTAAAGCAGCTAAGAGGCAATTTTGACATCAGAAAAAAAACGTTTTCTGTGAAAAAAAATTAGCTACATATTGGTTGATATTTAAATAAATTGGATATTGGTCGATATTTAAATAAGTTGGATATTGGTCGATATTTAAATAAGTTGGATATTGGTTGATATTTAAATAAGCTGGAGATTGGTAAATATTTAAATAAGCTGGATATTGGTCGATATTTAAATTTGGAGGGAGCGTATATGCAATTCATTCGTGTACGCTTCCTTCCTAAGTTTAAATTCGTCTCTGGCCTAGTTCTATCTAAGAAGCCTAACAGCCAGACTCTCCTGTTGGTTAAAACTGAGTTTTTTCCCCTCCTCTTTTTATATCCCAGCAAATACTTCCATGCCCCTTTTTCCAAAGCACAGCAAATCACTCTCTCCTGTCTCAGGTTGCTGCTTTAGGTGGTAGAGTGCTCTTAAAAACGTAGGCTCTCTCTCTCTCTCTCTCTCTCTCTCTCTCTCTCTCTAGCTCAGAGGTAGTAAGCCTGTTGGTTTGGAAAATCGCCTAAGTTAGCATCGCATCTTGCTGTGCCTAGGTAAGGTTTTACAGATTACAGATGAACAGAGTTGGAAGGGAACCTTGTAGGTCATCTAGTCCAACCCGCCACCCAAGCAAAAGACCTTACACCCGTGATGGTGAATCTATGGCACGCGTGGCCATATAGGTGGGCACACGAGCTCAGCTCCGGCACGCATGTGTGTGCCAGCCAACTAATTTTCGAGCCTTTTGGGCCCACCGGAAGTCGGGAAACAGGCTGTTTCCGGCTTCCGGAGGGCCTCTGAGGGGATGGGGAAGACTGTTTTCGTCCTCCCCAGGCTCCTAGAAAAGCCTCTGGAGCCTGGGGAGGGCGAAAAATGGACCTACCGGGCCCCCCCATGCCATCGCGTGCCAAAATCGGGGGGGGGAGCATGGGGGGGCCTGCGGGATGCATAAATTATGGATGTAGGTGCGTGCGTGACACCCCCCCCCCGGCTTTTGGCACGCGATGGCAAAAAGCTTAGTCATCACTGCCCTACACCATTTCTGACAAGTTTTGTTTTAAGAATCCTTTCTTTGGCCAAGTGCGATTAGACACGGGTCTAATTCTAGATTCGGGTTTTCCCAGATGTGCCAGTTTACCTACTCTAGTAAATAGAACTTTGGAAAATGTTTGCTTCAGAGTTTTTACTTGGGAGTTGGGGGGGTTTTCTGGAACGCTGACACACGTCTTTGCTTGTTTTTTAAGCTCCTGAAAATTCACCGGGCCCCTTTTCTCCCGCCACTTTCTCCCATCTCTTCTCACCCAGGGATTAAAATTACGCCTTGAAACTTTGCAAGAGGAAAAAAAAAAAAGAGAGAAGGCAAAGAGGCATAGCTCATTGTTTACATCTGTTGGGTGATGGTTTCTTTCTCCACCTCCTTCATAAACATCCACCCTATGGGATTGTAATGGAGTCGCTCTTTTGGCCACGAGTGATGGTTTTTCCGAGCTTTGGAGGACTGGGTGTGGCTCTTTCCTACCCAGAAACTCTGAAGTCTGCCTTGCCAGACATGAATTCTAGCCAAGCCCTGGAGATGGAGACAGTGAGATTGCTAAACAGTCAGCAGGGAGGCCTTTGAGCTTTTCCAAGGACATCTTGCAAAGTCCCTTCATGGTGCACAGAGAGAGAGAGAGAGAGAGAGAGAGAGAGACAGAGAAAGAGAGAAAGAGAGACAGAGAGAGAAAGAGAGAGAGAAAGAGTGAGTGAGTGAGAAACAGTGAGAGAACGAGAAACAGAAAAAAACAGAGAAATAAATGGAGGGAGGGAAGGAAGGAAGGAAGGAAGGGAGATAGAAAGGAAAGAAATAAGAAATGGAGAAAGAGGGAAGGAAGAAAAACAATAGAGATAAAAAGGAAATATGGATAGATAGATAGATAGATAGATAGATGATAGATAGATTTGCAAGCCAAGATTCCTACTTACTTACTTACTTACTTACTTACTATTTGGACTTATATGCCGCCCTATCTCCAGAAGGACTCAGGGCAGCTCACAACAATAAAACACACAAAGTCCAATCCTTCCTTTAAAAATACCCAATAAAACTATAAAACCATAAAAATCCCCTCTAAAACCCCTTCAGTCCAAGCCAATTTATGCTTATTTACAAGCTATAGGTATGCCCTATTTTTGCAAAAGCGACATGCCAGGGTTCAGGAGGCCGAGCCAGTTTCCCTCTGGGAAGCTCACAAGCTGGATGGAGAGAAAGCAACCTTCCCTCTCCGAGATTTCCCAAAAACTGGGAAGGTAGACTGCTCCCGAAGCTGGGAGCTCCCTTAACCGACGCAGCGTAATCACTTGGCTGGCCCGTGAGTTTCTTTCGGGATCGATTGGCTGAATAGAGGCAGTCAAGCAAACATCGAAGGAAATATTATAAATAAATAAATAGACGTGGAAAGGGATGGATGGGGCGGGCAAGTAAGCTCAGTTTCCCCCCCTCCCCAAGTTTTGAATTATCTCAAGCCAGCGGCCTGCAAAACCGCTGCCGGTTATTATCTTTGGGTTGAATTGGGTGCTATTGATCCTAAAAGATTCCAAGATTATTTGTCAGTGATAAGACGCCAAGGTCCCTTCCTTGCTGAATAAACATTCTTAGCTTTTTGACATTTTCCTGCTGGAAGTCATGTATACTAACCAAGCATGCTAAATATTCTCCTTTATTGGCACCAACTGAGCTGTGGTAGTTTTTAGGGACTGTCCCATTTTCAAAGATCAGTTAGATTTGATGCCCTTCTGATTTCTGCCCCAGGTTGATTGCCCCTCCCCTCCCCAAATCAGCCTTTGAAAGGACCTTAGAGGTCATTCAGTCTAACCCCCGCCTGGGGCGAATACTAAGAAACTGTCAAAACTTAAAACCAGCATTTTTATTTTTTATTTTGGAATGGCTGTAGAAGGCGGGGTAAAATATATATTTATGTTTCTGTTTTCTACTTGTGTCTAGGGTGAGACAATATTAAGCCTACGGTGGGGTTTTCCCTAATGTGGTTAGGGAACTCATGGCCACTAGATGCTGCCATATAATCCATGAACTCGAATGGCTTCCCAAAGAGCAGGGGGTGGAAAGAAAATTCCTACATCGCCTCTGCCAAAGTTGGAGAATTCAGGGGTGCCTCCACCAATAGGCGCAGTCTATCTTACAGCCCCCAAACGGGGAGGAAGCC
Source organism: Arizona elegans (assembly GCA_022577455.1). Taxonomy (NCBI): domain Eukaryota; kingdom Metazoa; phylum Chordata; class Lepidosauria; order Squamata; family Colubridae; genus Arizona; species Arizona elegans. Next base: position 2,402,941 of record JAKOOJ010000036.1, read on the forward strand.
AGCTGCAATACCCCATTTGTGGCCTGTTCCCACACATGGAACACTGGAGAAGGGCGGTATATAAATCTAAATACACCTAAACCTAAACATGGAGGAAAGTAGCATCTTGATCTAGCTGGGCGTGGCATGCCAAAGTGGAACCTCCATACACAGAGCAGTCTACCTCTAAGAATCCCTAAGGAAAAACCTGGAGATCGGATCGGGCAAGGCGTGGCCACCCCAGATGAAACCTCCATGCACAAAAGCAATCTACCTCTTAAGAACACCTCTCCCCCCCAATGCATACTGCAGGCTGGCTCTGAGAAGCAACCCCCGCTTGCTTTAAGTCTGGATTTTGGGTGGAACCTTCGTACATAGAGGCAGTCTACCTTTAAGAATCCCCCCCCCAAAACCCTTGGAGACTGGATCTAGCAAGGCGTGGCAACCCCAAATAGAACCTCCATGCAGAGAGGCAGTCTACCCGCTAGCAACTCCCAAGGAAAGCTGGATCTAGCAAGGCGTGGCAAACCTCCACGCACAGATGCAGTCTACCTTTTGAGAACCCCCTCCCCTTCAAAAAAAGAACTGCAGGCTGGCTCTGACAGCTCGCTTTTGAGTCTGGAATTTGGGGCCTCTCAGCCCGCCTCCCCAGATTGCGGGGGGGGGGGGACCACCCTTGCCAAAGAAAATGTGACTTTTCTTTCTGAAGTCTTCCAAGCCCCACCCAAATTGCGTTGTAAAATGGGGAGGGGGGAGGCAGGGCTGGGTGATTCCCAGATGGAGGGAGCCTCTCAGCTGATCTGGCCTTAAGCCATTTTATGTAGGTCAGGGAAAGTCAGAAGAGAGAAGGAAACTCCCTGCCCTTCACACGTTCAAGCTAGTTTCGCCCATGAGTCTCGGGTTGGCTGGCATCAATCTGCTGTTTCCTGCTTCTCTCTCCCTCCCTCCCCGAAAAAAAGCTTTCCACTTGGCAGTTTTACCAGCCATCTCTGGGTGAGCCCCCCTTCCTTCCATCAGATCACAGCCGAAACTTCAAAACTAGTCTCTTCCCTCCCCACCGCCCCAGACATCTGGCATCCTTTCCCTTCCCACCCCCCAAAAAAACCTCGCTAAGAATTTTGAAAAATTGGGGAAGCAGATTTTTTTTTTAAAAAACCAGAAGCTTAAAATCGTTGCAAGAAAGGAAGAAGTTTTGGAAGAAAAAGCAAAAGTTTTTTTCAGCCCTCCCCCCCCCAAAATACCTCTCCCCCACCCCACCCCACCCCGCCACACCCAAATCCAACTGCCCCCCCCGCAAAACAAAAAAAAAAAAAAAAGGCAAGGGAATTTGAAGTCCTTTGCAACTTAAAAAAATTGGAGCGACCCCAATTGCAGAGGAGAAAATTCACGCTTCTGCAATCCATAACGGGAGCCTCCGAAGCGCAGGGCGAAAACCCGGCGCTTTTGTGAGCCCCTGAGGACTAGCACCCTGTCTACTGCACGCCACCTTTGCAGCTCAGGCAGAGCGCTCCCTCCCCAAACCTTTCCCCGGAGGGGGCGAAAAACTTAAAAAAACTTTTTAAGAGGCGATGCCCAAGTTTCCGACCTTAACGCCTTTGCTAGTAAAAACAGCCGTCTCTGCAGGATTTCGCCTCGGGCTGTTGGCCCATGCATGGCGGGGTGGGGCGATGGAGGGGAGAGCATTCCGGCCTTGCCCAGTACAGGGTGGCACTCATCCCCATTCTCGCCTTCCCCCCCCCCCAAGAGAAAAGCGCCTCTCCAAAAAATGGAGAGACCACCCCAAATCCGTTGCCAGCATTGCGCACAAAGCGGACCCACCAACCGCGCTCCTGGGCGGTCTTTCATCAGGACAACCGGGCACACGTACGCAGTGCCCCCCCCACCCTCCGGGGCCACACCCTGAGCCAGAAATGCGGCTTTTCCGAGCCCCAGCCCAGCTTCCCATTTCTCCCCCAAAACCAGCCCAAAGTTCCTCCAAAAAGACGCAGAGATGATGGGGACCCCCCCCTCTCCATTTCCCTTCCCTCTCCTCCCCATGGAGGGGGGGAACACCTACCCCACCCTGCCTTTTCAGGACCCAGAGGGGCGCAGTCAATTCTTTTTTTGGGGGGGTTAGGGGGCTCCCCGGGATAGCCCTGCGCCCCGCTTTTACGCGCGCCTCTGGCTTTTACGCGCGGCCCGTTACGCGCGGCGGAGAGAGAGAAAGACTCACCCGGGGAGAGAGAGCAGCCTGGAGCGACGGCTGGCAGAGGCAGAAGTGAGGCTGGCCGGCCACCGCCTCCGCAACTCTCGCTGGGCTGGGCTAGGGCTGGGCCGGGCCGGGGGCGGAGAAGCTGGACTCGCATCTGCAGACGCGCGGGAGAAACCCCATGTCTTGGAGATGCGCCAGAGAGAGCTGTGTCTAACTGGGCGTCGGTCGGACCCTTTCAAGAGAGGCTCTTTCCTGGCCCAAGGGGCTTGGGTGGGCTGCCGAGTCTAAGTGACAAATGATTAAAACTAATTCCTAATTTTAATTTTTTAATTTAATTTTAATTTAATTTTTTTAAAAAAATGAATGTAGATGTTGTAAAAATCTTCTCCAATGAGAATCTGCCCCATACTTGGTACTGAAGGATGGATGGAGGGAGGGAGCCCAGGATCATCTTGCCGCTAGCCCTGCGAGGTGGGCCCTGAAACAGGTGCTGGGCTGTATATATGAGGGGTTAATCGTCTCTTCTCCAAATGCCTTGAGAATGAGAGCTGTCTTTTATATACCTTGGATCTTGGTTTATCTTGCTTTGTTACAAGAACGTAAGTGTGACTCCAGATGCAAGTCCAGTTTAAATCAATCTCCCAACCTTGGCAGTTTTTAAGACTGGTGGACATTCCCCAGTCTGAAGGATTCTGGGAGTTGAAGTCCGCACAGCTTCAAGTTTGCTCAGGTTGCGAAACACCGATTGAAAACATGACTATGTTAGTCGGTTGTCATGATTGCTCATCAATATCCCAGATACGGCGAAGCAACACAAAACACCCAATTTTGCTTCCTCAAAGTTTTCTCTCCCTTCCCCTTTTCTGTCCTCCGCTCCGCTCCCTTTTCGACCCCCTGGCAAACAACCAGGCCGCGAATGTTGGTAGAATCTGGGTTTCTTCTTAGGAAACAACAACCGGGTTTAAATCCTAAAACTTAAAAAGCTCCAAAGTAGACAGAGAGAGTGCTCTTAAACTGGGGTGCTTGAGAGAAAATTGAGGCCTCCTCAAGGCAAGACTTATTTATACAGATAATCCTTGACCTACGACCACAATTGAGCCCAAAATCTCCGTTGCTACGCGAGACAGTCGTTAAGTGAATTTTGCCCCATTTTACGGCCTGCCTTGTCACTGTTGCTAAGTGAATCACTGCCATTGTTAAGTTGGTCACACGGTTGTTAAGTCAGTCTGGCTTCCCCATTGACTTGGCTTGTTGGAAGGTTGCAAAAGGGGGGGGGTCACATGGGCACTGCGGTTGTCATAAATATGAGTCAGCGGCCAAGCGTCTGAATTTTGATCACGTGCTGCAATGGTCATAAGTGTGAAAAACCGTCATCAGTCACATTTTCAGTGCCGTTGTAACTTTGAATGGTCACTAAATGAACTGTTGTAAATTGAGGACTACCTATATCTACATCTACATATCGGTATCTGGTTTTATTTTATGAGGATATATATATATATAGATAGATAGATAGATAGATAGATAGATAGATAGATAGATAGAGATGATAGATGATATAAATAGATAGAGATAGATAGAGATAGATGATACAGATACATAGATGATAGATATAGATGTAGATATAGATAGATGATAGATGATACAGATAGATAGGTAGATAGATAGATAGATAAATAGATAGATAGATAGATAGATATGATGAGAGAGAGATGATAGATTATATAGATTGATACAGAGATAGAGAAATACAGTAGATAGATAGATAGATAGATAGATAGATAGATAGATAGATAGATATTTACAGACATTTCTAAAATTCTGTTTTCCCTTTGTCATTATGGGATACTGAGTGTAGATTAATGAGAAAAAAAAATTGCATTTCAACAATTGTAGAATCAGGTGGCAGCATAACAAAATTTACCAAAGCGCCTAAGGGGCTCTGAATAGTTTCTGAATGCACTATATATGTTTATTAATGTGTGTGTATAAATTGGAATTGACATAAAGAGAAAAGAGAGGAGGAGGGGGGGGTCAAACAAGTCTCCTCAGCCCAACCAAGAGCTACAATTATCCTGCATTCTTTGGGTTTTTTTCCCCCCTAACTTTTCCTGCCCTGCCCACCTGTTTTTCCTCCTCCGCATTCCTGAATTCCATCCGCTAGATGCAAACTCACGTGTTATTCTGGGCGGCTTCATCCCTATTGTTGCTTGCAAACACACAACACACACCCTGCTCAGACATTTAAGGGAGGGTGGGTGGGGGGGAAGGCATTTTTACAGGGTGCAGGGTCAGGAAATTATGCAGTCTCGGTAGGAAAAAAAAAATCAACAACAGCTTGCCTTCAGAACAAGAAGCCGCAGAACGGATGGAAACTAATCAAGTGGAGAAGCAACTTGGAATTGAAGAGAAATTTCCTAACGAGGAGGACAATTAACCAGTGGAACCGCTTGCCACCAGAAGTTGTGGATGCTCCATCACTGGAGGTATTTTAGGAAGAGACTGGCCACAGATTGCTGACTGTTGGACTAGAAGACCTCTAAGTCCCTTCCAATTCAATTCTATTGAGCAAAGCACTCCTAGTAACTTTGGAGGAAAATCCCTCATCCTGTCTTTCTGTTTTCTGGCTCCTGATCTCTTGCCAAGGTGATCCCCACTTCTTAATATTACAATCAGCCCGAAAGCGTTTCTCCTTTTCCGTTTTATAGGACGTTGGTTGGTTTAATTTGCCGCCCCGAGTCAAATAAATCGGATAATAAAAGAAAACCACTTTGATTCGCTTAGCAAACATTGGCAAGGAAGGTCACCCAACGGGGCAAAACTCATTGAAGAAGCGTCTCGTTTAGCAACGGATATGTCGGCCTCAAATTGTGGTCGTAAGTCGAGGAGTACCTGTTGAGACCACCTCAGGAGAACAAAGAGAGGAAGGGGAAAAAAAAAGAGGAAAAACTTGCTTGGGCTTGTTCGGCAGGCTTTTCAAGAGATCTTGTAGCTGCCTAGTTATCGCAGTTCACAAAACTTTTCAGGAACGGCACTTGAAAAATGGACAATATTCAAATTTTTCACCTTGCAAACCCCTGATGCTTGCAATCAACTAAAATGGATTAAAAATTGATTTATTTACCTGCATCGTCAAGCGCTTGTATTTTTTACAGTACTTTATTTTGCATTGTCTATACAGGTCCGTTCTCGACTTTAAATGGCAGCAATTGAAGCCGACATTTCGATTGCTAAGCAAATTGGTCGTTAAGTGAGTTTTTGCCCTATTTTACGACCTGGCTTGCCACGGTCGTCGAGTGAAATCGCTGCAGTCGTTAAGTGAGTCACACGGTCGTTTAAGTGAATCCGGCTTCCCTGTTGACTTGGCGTGTCAGAAGGTCGCAAAAAGGGGATCACGTCACACAGTGGTGAAATCTGAACTGGTTTACTACTGGTTCACTCACAATGCGCAGCACGCACCAAATGCGAGGTGCACATGCACAGTGCATGCCAAAAGGAGGCATGTGGTAAGTAGAACAGCGCATGAGAGGGGGAGGGGTGATCAGCTGTAGCATGCAATCATTTTTTTTTCTTTTAAAAGCATTGCTTTCAAAAGTTAAAAAAACGCCTCTGACGATCGCGCTGCTCAGCTGTGATCGTCAGGCTTTTTTTTAACCTTTTAAAAGCATTTTTTTCTACAACCCAAAAAAATGCTTTTAAAAGCCTCTGACGATCAGGCAAGTCAGCTGGGATCGTCAGAGGCTTTTTTTTAACCTTTTAAAAGCATTTTTTTCTACAACCCAAAAAATGCTTTTAAAAGCCTCTGACGATCAGGCAACTCAGCTGGGATCGTCAGAGGCTTTTAAAAGCATTTTTTTACAACCTCTTCGGCTGATTTAGATTAGCTAGAAAGCAGGAAATCCGACCATTCTAGCTAATATAAATCGCGCCTGACAGCTGATCATCGGAAATACCAGTTTGCCCGAACCGGGAGCATTTTTTACTAGCAGTTCGGGAGAACCGGTCTGAACCGGTAGCATTTCACCCCTGGATAGGACCACATGGTTTGAGGTCCTGGTGGCGGTGGGGGGGGAGAGGAAGAGATGCTGAGAGTGCCCCGGTTTTATGCCCTCTCTTGGCTTTTGAATTTGAGCTTGTATTCTGATTGGCTGTCAGACTCCCACGGGGCCATGCAAGGGCAACTCTGTAGGCTGTCCTGAGTCCCAAACTTGGTTGACTCTTGCTGGGTGATGATGTAATGAAAAGTAGATCTTTGTTACGTAGACTAGACTGGCCCAGGCCTTAATGGCCCATTGACAAAGGGTGCGTGTGAGTTTTTGGATCCCTTTTAGGGGAAATATTCTGCCCTTTTAATATTTCCTAAAATATTTCATTTTCCTAGGAGAGGGGTGGGTGCTAACTTCCTACATATGGTTGCCAGAGCAGGTGATAATATTTGAGGCACAGCAGTAGAGGAAGACTACAAGAGGAGGGAAGAGGAAAGAAAAACAAAAAACAAAGGCAGACACCCATCTCAAGATTGGGTTTTTTATATGTGTGTGTGTGTAATCCCAGCGGGTTCTATCACTCAGGGAGAAGTGTGTGATGCAAACATCTTGACTAATTTGTGCGATGTGCCAAGGTTGAGTTGTGCAATGGAGATTTCGCATCGGTGGCAGGGGCCTTAAACCATGTTGCCTTGGAAGGCAAATATTTGTGGATTTTTCTGCTGCTGGGTGGATCTAGAATCACCTCCCTGCACCTGTCAGTCCATGAACCAAATTAGGTGCAGCCTTACCTGGTATAGCCCCCCCCTTTTTTTTTCTGGGAGGGCTGTACCACTGTGGGAACTCTGAGCCCAAGGGAAGCCCGTCCGGACGCCCTTTGCCCCCCAGAAGGATGAGAAAAATCCAGGAGACAGGAAGAAGCAGTGGGAAAAAGGTTGAATATTTCTTTCTAGCACGAATGGGACGTCGGAAAGGAAGCGAGGCCAAAAATTAAATAAATGAAAAATTGCAGTCAAAGTTCAGGAATGTGTAGTGGGTAAAAAATGGGACATCATGACATCCGGGAGGGTGGGCCGAGCCTCCTGCAGCCACCGCTACCGTTTCGCCCGAACCGGATAGAACCGGCTGAATACCACCACTGGGGTAGTTGTATAAACACGGGCGAGGGCTTCTCAACCTTGGTGATTGAAAGATGGGTAGACTTCAACTCCCAGGATTCCCCAGCTGGCGTGGAATTCTGGGAGTTGAAGTCCGCCCATTTTCAAGTGGCTGTGGTTGAGAAAAACAGCTTTAAATAGATTTCATTTGATTTCAGCCTGTGGCAGGTTGGTGCCGATTAAGAGGAGGAGGGGGAGGAGGAAGAGGAGGCGGGAAGAGGGGAAGGAAGAGGAGGAAGAGTGGGAGGAAGAGGAGGAGGGGAGGGGGAGGAGGAGGAAGAGGAAGAAGGGACGGAAGAGGAGGAGGAGTGGGAGGAAGAGAAGGAGGGGAGGGGAGGAGGAGGAAGAGGAAGAAGGGGAGGAAGGGGAGGGGAGGAGGAGGAAGAGGAGGAAGGAGGAGGAAGAAGAGGACAGGGAGGAAGAGGAGGAGGAAGGAGGAGGGGGAGGAGGAGGAACTACAAAGCACCTGATTTTTGCAAATACCAACTCTTGGTGACACAGCCATTATTCACCGCTGGTGACAAATAGCTGAAACGGAATTCTTGGTATAGAGAATGTTGGAGATCCGGTTATGTATCTGGGTGTGTTTTGCCAGAGTTCAAAATGCATGTTGGAGGACATAAATTATAGATATTTTATACTTGCGTACTGCCCTCTAGTGGTTCAACCTGGTACGGCCCATTTAGGAAAGGTGCGCATTACATTTTTAAATGCCAGTTTTTCAGAGTGTACAGATTTTTTAAAAAAGTGAAATTTGTGAATGTGCCCCATTTTACGACCTCGCTGGCCGCAGTTGTTCAATGAATCACTGCAGTTGCTAAGTGAGGAACACGATGGTTGTTCCCACTGGACTCGGCTTGTCAGAAGGTCACAAAAGGGGATCCCTGTGACTGTCGTAAATGTGAGCCTGTGGCCAAGCATCTGAATTTTGATCATGTGATCCTGGGAATGCTGCAACGGTCATAAGCATGAGAAAGGTTCCTAAGTCCCTTTTTTCCGGTACCGTTGTAACTTTGAACTGTCAATAAATGAACGGTTTAATTAATTTAATTTAATGAATTAAATTTATATGCCGCCCCTCTCCGAAGACTCAGGGTGGCTCACAATACATTTTAAAAAATAATCATTAAAAAAAATATTGTAAGTCGAGGACTACCTGTACAGTATTTAGAAAAGATTTCCTGCTGGAAAACATGTCTGACTCTCCTTTAGCGTCAACCCAACCAGCGGAGGAGTTTACATCGTGTGAGGTGTTAGATAAAGGTAAGATTTACAAATAGGTAATAAATAAATCAAATAAAATCCAGTCCGGCTAGACGTCTTAAAGGCCTGATCGTCTGTTCACATCCTGTCCTGCCAGGTAGAATGCTACCTGCCCTGTTGCCTGCTCCTTCCCCAAACACAGAGGACTAGCACCTTTATTTTTAAAACCCAAATTGTTTCGGAGTCGGGGTTCAGATGTCTCGAACGATTCCTTTTCAACCAAGGCTAACTTTCCCAGTCCTGCAAATACGTGACTCCGTGTGACCAACGCAGCTCTCTGCTCCTATGTGCACTGACAAACCAGGAATCTGCTTTTAATTCTCGATTTTATTCAAATTTTAACAAGGAAAACAGAAAGAGTAAAGGATGTTGTACACATCCTTCCCTGATTTTGGAATGCTTTGGATGACAAGGTTTGAAATCGCTCGGATGCCTTCACAGTCTTTTGTGGGGCTCGGGCGCAGATGCCATGTGTTCATGGCAGGCCGTGGCCAAGCCTCCGATGAGGTTCAAGAACTCAGGAAAGTCCAGCTGCCCATCATTATTCATGTCCAGCTTTTTCATCATACGGTCGACGACGCCCGGATCTTTCTGGCTCTGCAAAGGATCAAAAAAAAGATCATAGGAGACCAGTTTTTTGGAACCTTCCAGAATGAATTCCTTGAGGGATAATGGGTCAAAAATCTCGTCAGACCACGCCTGGAATCCTGCGTTCAGTTTTGGTCCCCAAATTCCAAAAAAGAGGTTGAGACTTTGGAAAAAGTGTAGAGAAGAGCTAACTAGGAGGATGAAAGGCCTTGAGACTAAAACATAGGAAGAACGGTTGCAGGAATTGGATATGGCCAGTCTAGTGAAAAGAAGGACTAGGTGTGACATGAGATGAGTCTTCCAGTATTTGAGGGCTGCCCTAAAGAAGAGGGGGTCAATTTATTTTCCAAAGAACCTGAAGGCAAGACAGGAAACGATGGATGCTAATCAAGACGAGAATCAACCTTGAACTAAGGAGAAACTTCCTAACAGTGAAAGCAATTAACCTGTGGAACTGCTTGCCACTAGAAGTTGTGGGTGATCCAACACTGTTTTCGTCCTCCCCAGGCTCCAAGAAAGCCTCTGATTGAACCCTCCTTCGCCTTGTTCCCATAACAGTGAAAACATCGAACTAGGCCTCAGTGCCTATCCCGGGGTTGCAATTCTACATCCCCACCACCGGGGGGAGCCCATACCCCACAAAGCAGGATTCCTAAACTGAATTCTTTGGAAATAAATGGTTTCCCAAGTATATCGAAGAGATACATAAACCGTAAAACATACCTTTGTGAAAGAGGCCAGCTCTGTGTCCATGAATGTTTTGAATTCTCTTTTGGAGAGAGTACTGCTGTTTCCGTCCTTCCCAGCATAGCGCTGAAAGACGGCCAGCAGCGACTCGATGCAACGCTCGGTTTCGGTGGGACCCACGGGGTACCTGGACGACTGCAGAAGTGAAAAAGTTGCATTTTTAAAAATGTGCCCCTTTCACTTCGGGTTATCGCAACGACGCACGCTTCACTCAAAGAAGCATCTTGTTTCCAACGGGAGCCCGAAGGGAGAGGAGAGGCGAGGGCTTGGCCCGAATGAAATCGACTAATGAACCGGTGGAATAATTTGCCTCCAGAAGTTGTGGGTGCTCCAACTAACTATCGAAGACACGAATTGCCGGCAAATCATTAATTCTCAGTGGTGCATTTTGCAAATTTAAATAATAGATGGGGAATAAGTGCTATGTTAAACCCATTAGCTGCATTTTGTGAGCCTAGAAGAGTATTTTTCAACTTTGGCCTTCGAAAGAGGGGTGGATTTCAACTCCCAGAATTCCCAGAAGAGTGTCTGATAGATTCTGGGAATTGAAGTCCATTCCTCTCTCCCAGTGCCCAAGGTTGAGATATGCCGGCCTTAGAACATGGATTAATTTCAGAAGTAATGAAGTTTGGATGAATTTCAGAGCTAATGAAGTTTGCCTGCCTGCCCCCTGCCGGAGTTGCTTTTAAATTTTAAGAGGGTCTTTCAAATAAATTGACCCCCAAGTGTGGAAATCCAGGATAGGCCCAGGAGAGGAGAGGCACTCCCATTAATATCCCAACAGCCAATTCAATGAGGGCACTCTGCCCATACCCAGAGGCTGTTCTTTCATTTGCAGATCAAAACTTGCTCGTTTGCCCCCTAGCGGCCTCGGCTGGAACTTGGTTTTTGCTTGCAACGACAAAACTGCCCAACAGGAAAGACGTCAATTCTTGGCTCGAGAAAGAGAGAGTGCTCTGGTTTTTTTTTTTTTTAAAAAAAGATATAACGTATTTGGCAACATAAACTCCTGGGAACCAAAAGCCGCAGAACAAACTTACATTCTTCTCCAATCTTTCTCCCGGTCCCAGTAACTGCTTAGTTGCATTCACACAACACTTCCTGGTTACTGAATGAACCACCTTTGTGGTTTCACTCAAGATGTTTGGTGTTACACTTCGAGTGTACACAGATAGAGGTGCTCCATCACTGGAGATTTTTAAGAACAGATCGAGCCATCATTCGTCTGACATGAAACAGGGTCTCTTGCTCGAGCAGTGGGTTGGACTAGAAGACCTCCAAGGTCCCTTCCAACTCTGTTATTCTGTTAGCCCATCGGCACATCCCCCACTCCACACGCAGACAAACTTACAACAATCTCAAATTAGATGAGTAAATGGTAGATAGGCCCCCATCCAGGTTTTAACCTGGTCGAATTCAGCATAGGGTGAATTTCCTTCTCTTTAAAATACTAACGAATAACGTCCAGCGTAGTTCACCAATATATTTTGCCTACAAGAATGTGTAACTCAAGATTTGGGGTGTGTCTTGGTATAACTCTTCTTGCCTAGTCCTTTGTTTTATTCTCCTTCTGCACCAGTAAGCGTTTTCTCCTACTACTACCCCTTACAAGCTGACTTTGTGAAAAATCAGCCAAGAAGATTATTTTGAGATCTTTTTTTTCTATGGCTGATAGTTACCAATAGAACCACTCCCCGAAGTGCAGGAATGGTGATTTTTTTTTTTTTTTTTTTTTTGCAATCCACACTTAGCAAAGATATAACAAGAGACCTGGAGTAGGGTCTCTAGAGGGTCTCTAGGTAGAAATCCTCCCCCCAGGATCGTAGGGGAAGGCAATTAAGCTGTAAGACCCCACCTCTCTCTAATTCCTGCCTGGCCCGCAACTCAAACTAAAGAGCTACTTTTCTCCTTGGCAGTGTTTGTAGGCCTCGAACCCTCGTGCGGCAGACCGAAGTCCAACCGGTTAACAATCTGACTTCTGCCTAAGTCTTCCCCTGTTGAACTTCGCTCCCTTGGAAATTTTTTGCAGAAGGAACTCTGAGCCATTCTGGAATTTGAGAAAGCTTGTCCCCCGGTGCAGCCACACCCTTTCCCGCTAAAACAAAACGGAAAACCACAACCCAAAATGACTTGACCACCTGCTACACTCTGCTCCTCTGACCTTGCAGGAAAGGCAAAACCAAATTTTCTATCCTTGGGCGAGGGGGATACACATATATATATTCTGGTGAAAAACTCACATCCTCGGTGGCATGGACACCGACCACGTTTTGAAACACAAGAGATGTAGGGAGGGAGGGATAGAGAGAGAGAGAGAAGGATAGATTGAGACAAAAGAAAGAGACAGGGAGAGAAAGAGAGAGTCAAAGAGAAAAGGATAGGCAGAGACAAAAGAGATAGAGAGACAGGGACAAATAGAGAGACAGAGAAAGAGAAAGAGAAAGAGTAAAAGAGAAAAGGATAGGCAGAGACAAAAAAGACAGAGACAGACAGAGAGAGAGTCAAAGAGAAAAGGATAGACAGACAAAAAAGAGAAAGACAGAAAGAGACAAAGAGAGAGAGAGAGACAGACACAGAGAGAGTCAAAGAGAAAAGGATAGGCAGAGACAAAAGAGACAGAAAAAGAGTCAAAGAGAAAAGGATAGACAGAGACAAAAGAGATAGGGAAACTGAGACAAAGAGAGGGCGAGAGAGAGTCAAAGAGAAAAGGATAGGCAGAGACAAAAGAGAGAGAGACAAAGAGAGAGAGAGACAGACACAGAAAGAGAGAGAGAGAGAGAGAGGAGAAGGGAGGTGGAGGTGGACGAGAGCCACGCCTTGGTGGCCTTCTCCGCTCTCCAGGCTGCTGGTGGAGGAATCCTAGCACTCCACTTCCCATCATCCCCACCCACTTAGGGGGTCTGGAGCAGGGGAACTGGAGTCCCCACCCAGGCTGAAAAGTCTGGAACTGTCCAGAGGGGACACCAGGAGAAAGAAGTCGGATTCGGTGAACTTTTGGGTCATTCCAGCTGTTGCCCATTTCTCCTCCTTCCCACGGTGTCATTTTTTCCCCTTCTCCTCCAGCCAATTTTCCCTAGCTCTGTGTTTTTTTTTGAGGGGGGGGCTTCCTTTCCTCTCCCCCACCTGTTGCAAACAGAGAAAGAAACACCCCTCCCTATTTCTGTCTTGGCATACTTCAGAGGAGGCATCCTCCTCCAAGCCAAGGCCTGGGCACGCTTACCATAGCTTTGGTCGGCAACTGGCTGGGCAGAGAGGAAACTTGGCTGTTGCTGGTGAGCTGGTTGGAGACCGGAGTGGTGAAGGGAGGGTTTGGCCCCTCCCCGGTTGAGCCACGCCTGTCTCTTCCCCGCCTGTTCAGGAATTTTGGCTAAACACACACTCAGACTAACACACAAGCAAAAAAAACCCTACATGCCCCACCTTATTTCATTCACTCAGGAATGTGCTTAAAGGGAAGTTGGATTTCTTTTCCCGGTTAACCCACTCAGGCCCACTCTCTTTTTAAATTTTGCAGAAATCACCAACAAACAGGTGAGAAACCAACTGGTTGAGCTTTCCCAGCAGTTAGGAATCAGCTTCAAAGACTTCCCAGCTGGTTCGGCTGAGAAAAAATAAATCTCCCTTTGTGTATAGTAGGCCGATATTCAACTGGTAGCGATCTGTCTTCAGCCTAAGCTTTCAATCTATTTCAATAATGAAAAGAAGGACTAGGGAAGACATAATAGCAGTCTTCCAATATCTCAGGGTTTGCCCCAAAGAAGAGGGAGTCAAGCTATTCTCTAAAGCACCTGAGGGTAGAACAAGAAGCAATGGGTGGAAACTAATCATGGAGAGAAGCAACTTAGAACTAAGGAGAAATTTCCTGACAGTGAGAACAATTAATCAGTGGAGCAACTTGCCACCAGAAGTTGTGAATGCTCCAACACTGGAAGTTTTTAAGAATATTTTTTTGAACCCTGAAATAAGCACTTGGCCTTATTTTTGGGGAGGTCTTATTATTTTGGGGCACGTGGAGCAAGATGGGGGCTCCTCTTGCCATCTTACCTGATTTCCAGCTCTGTGTTTAAATATTTTTGGGGAGGGCTTATTTTCGGGGGGGGGAGGCTTATTTTAGTACATGCGTTCAAAAGCCTGATTGGGCTTATTATCAAGGGATGTCTAATTTTCGGGGAAACAGGGTATTATCCAGGTGAAACGCAAAAGAAACTCAGCAGTCTGGATGCTTGGAAGTCCGTTCCACCCCTCTCCATTTTGAATTTCTCCCAAAATCTGGGAGCCAAATGTTAAAATACATGGAGGAAAAAAACAAATTTGCCTTGTTGTCTGGTTTTAATCCCCCCCCTTTTTAGAACCGCATCTGCCACTTTCCAAATGTGGGCAAAGGGTTTTGCGATGCTTCCGAGCAAGCAGAAAAACGTGAAGGAAAAAAAAATAACATTGCCCACAACAAAAAGAGGAGTTCTGTTTGCAAAAAGGAAGGATGCAAAAAATGTGGATTTTTTTTTTTTACAGAGTTGGGCCGAAGCCGACGCGAGTATTTTCAGAATTCGGTTTTTGGATTGAACCGGAAATCAAACCCAACGGCCTTACGATCAAATTTCTTCCCCAATTCCTAATTTATACAGTGCTGAAAAAATAACAGGAAACCAGTTTTCTGCAGCGCTTTAATTTTCCTTTGTGCAAAGGGGCCGCAGAGGGGTGAGTCATCCCCCTACTCCTCTGAGTAAACGCAGAGAAGAACAGAAAAAAAAAAAAGTTGGAGACAGACATTTTTTCCCCGTTGTCTTGTGCCAAGAGACAGGCGCTAACTTTGCCACATGCCAGCTATCACCGCTTCTCCTCTTCTAGAATACACCTGGAGGCTTTTTCCGTAACTATGAGGACTAGAGCCTTGGCGTTTCTAAAAAGAGATCCCTGTACCCAGGGCTGAATTCTGTGTGTTTTCCACTCTGCTTTCATCAGGACTGGATATGAGTGTAACTAATGTGCAGTTGGGATTTTATGAATTAAAGTCAGTATTTTCTGCCGCCCCTACTTGCAGGAGAGAAAGAAAGAGAGAGAGAGAAAGAGAGAAAGAAAGAATGAAAGAAAGAAAGAGAACAAAAGAGAAAAATAAAGAAAGAAAAACAAAACGAGAAAGAAAGAAAGAAAAACAAAAGAAAGAGAAAGAGAGAGAAAAAGAGAAAGAAAGAAAAAGAAAGGACATAAATTATAGATATTTTATATTTTGTACTGCTCTCTAGTGGTTCAACCTGGTATGGCCCATTTAGGAAAGGCGCATTACATTTTTTAACACCGGTTTTGCAGTGTACAGATAGAAAAAAAAAATGAAATGTGTGAGTTTGCCCCATTTTACGACCTCGCTGGCCGCAGTTGTTCAATGAATCACTGCAGTTGCTAAGTGAGGAACACGGTGGTTGTGAACCCAGCTTTCCCCTGGACTCAGCTTGTCAGAAGGTCACAAAAGGGGATCCCTGCGACTGTCGCAAATGTGAGTCCCTGGCTAGGCGTCTAAATTTTGATCACGTGATCCCGAGAATGCTGCAACAGTTGTGTGAAAAATGGTCCTAAGTCACTTTTTTGGGGGCTGTTGTAACTTTGAACTGTCACTAAATGAACTGTTGTAAGTCGAGGACTACCTACCTGTACAGTATTTTGAAAAGATTTCCTGCTGGAAAACATGTCTGACTCTCCTTTAGCGTCAACCCAACCAGCGGAGGAGTTTACATCGTGTGAGGTGTCCCTTCAGAGAGTGTCAAATAAATCTATACAGTTACCTTGAGGTAAGTTAGATAAAGGTAAGATTTACAAATAGGTAATAAATAAATCAAATAAAATCCAGTCCGGCTAGACATCTTAAAGGCCTGATCAACTGTTCATACCCTGTCCTGCCAGATGGAATGCTACCTGCCGTGTTGCCCTGCTCCTTCCCCAAACACAGAGGACTAGCACCTTTATTTTTAAAACCCAAATTGTTTCGGAGTCGGGGTTCAGATGTCTCGAACGATTCCTTTTCAACCAAGGCTAACTTTCCCAGTCCTGCAAATACGTGACTCCGTGTGACCAACGCAGCTCTCTGCTCCTATGTGCACGGACAAACCAGGAATCTGCTTTTAATTCTCGATTTTATTCTAATTTTAACAAGGAAAACAGAAAGAGTAAAGGATGTTGTACACATCTTTCCCTGATTTTGGAATGCTTTGGATGACAAGGTTTGAAATTGCCCAGGTGCCCTCATGGTCTTTGGTGGGGCCCGGTGGTGGGCGGGGATGCCACCTGCGCATGGCAGGTCAATGCCAGACTTCCGATGAGGTTCAAGAATTCGGAAAAGTCCAGCTTCTCATTGTTGTCCCTGTCCAGGGCTTTCATCATACGGTCGACAACGCCTGGATCTTTCTGGTTCTGCAAAGGATCAAAAAAAAAAAAAAATCATAGGAGACCAGTTTTTTTGGATGAAAAAACTGAATTCAAAATGAATTTCTTGAGGGATAATTGGTCAAAAACCTCGTAAGACCACGCCTGGAATCCTGTGTCCGATATTGGTCACCACGTTACAAAAAAGAGGTTGAGACTAAAACATAAGAAGAATGGTGGCAGGAATTGGATATGGCCAGTCTAGTGAAAAGAAGGATGAGGTGGGACATAAGAGCAGTCTTCCAGTATTTGAGGGGCTGCCCAAAGAAGAGGGGGGTCAATTTATTCTCCAAAGCATCTGAAGGCAAGACAGGAAACAATGGACGGACGCTAACCAAGGCGAGAAGCAACCTGGAACTAAGGAGAAACTTCCTAACAGTGAAAACAATTAACCTGTAGAACTGCTTGCCACTAGAAGTTGTGGGTGACCCAACACTGCAAGTTTTTAAGAAGAGATTGGACAACCATTTGTCAAACGGTATAAGGTTTCCAGCCTGGCACTTGGACTAGAAGACCTCTTTTATTCTGTTATCTCAGCATTTTTCACGGGACACATCCTGGTAAGAAGTCTGACTGGAAACAGCACCCCAAATAGCTCTTTTTTTTTGGTTTGCTTTGAAATTGTTGATAGAACCCTTCTTTGCCTTGTTCCCATAACAATGAAAACATCGAACTAGGCCTCGGTGCCTATCCCGGGGTTGCAATTCTACAACCCCACCACCAGGGGGAGCCAATACCCCACGAAGCAGGATTCCTAAACTGAATCCTTGGGAAAGAAAAGGTTTCCCAAGTATATTGAAGAGAGACATAAACTGAAAATCATACCTTTGTGAAAGAGCCCAGCTCTATGTTCATGAATGTTTTGAATTCTTTTCTGGAGAGTGTGTTGCCGTCTCCATCTCTCCCAGCATAGCTCTGGAAGATGGCCAGCAGTGACTCGATGCAACGCTCGGTTTCGGTGGGACCCACAGGGTACTTAGACGACTGCAGAAGTGAAAAAGTTGCATTTTAAAAAATGTGCCCCTTTCGCTTTGGGATATTGCAACGATGCACGCGTCAATCAAAGAAGCATCTTGTTTCCAACGGGAGCCCGAAGGGAGAGGAGAGGCGAAGGCTTGGCCCGAATGAAATCGACTAATGAACCGGTGGAATAATTTGCCTCCAGAAGTTGTGGGTGCTCCAACTAACTATCGAAGACATGAATTGTCAGCAAATCATTAATTTCGCTAATTGTCAGCGGTGCATTTTGCAAATTTAAATAATAGACGGGGAATAAGTGCTACGTTTAACCTACCTTTTTCTGCTTTTCAACAAAATAACATCTGCAAAATCTCCCACCACTCCTTCGGAAACAACTTTCTAATTTTTATGGAGATGCTGTGAATTATTTGGGGAGTGGCTCACTCCTGTGAGTAAAAGAGCTTGTTCGCTCACTCTGGGGGTGGGGGGAAAACTCCAGTTCCCATTGTCCCCCATCTGGCTGAGAATAAGGGATAACCAACTAACCTTTAAGAAGAAGCGAGGAAGTGAAAAACTAGGGCAGTGATGGGTAACCTTATCCGGACCGAGTGCCCAAAACGCACATGCCCATGTGAAAATGCACGTGCACCCGAACCCACTAAATGCAGTGTGTGCCCCCCCTGCACATGCCCCACTTCCACGTATACATGTATGCCCCTTCATGCCCTGTCCCTAGCCCCCACGTATGCATGGCAGAGATCCGGAGACCAGCTGGCTGCTGGGAGCTGAACTGGGGCGACGGCTCACATGCCATCAGAGAGTGCACTGTGTCTTCGGAGAAAAGCGGCATACAAATTGAACAAACAAATAAATAAATAAGAGAGATTTATTATCGACAGAAACCAGGAATCCTGGCTCTGTGGTTTTTTTGGGTGGGTGGGTTTCCTTCCCTCCCCTCCCCCCTTGAGTTGCAAACAGAAACCCCTCTGTCTTGGCATACTTCAAAGGCATCCTCCTCCAAGCCAAGGCCCAGGTGCACTTACCATAGCTGTGCTTGGCAATTTGCCGGGCAGAGAGGAAAGTTGGCTGTTGCTGGTGAGCTGGTTGGAAACCAGAGTGGTGAAGGGAGGGTTCAGCCCCTCCCCGGTTGAGCCAACACCTGTATCTTCCCCAACTGTTGAGCAATTTTGGCTAAACGCACACTCAGGCTAACACACACACACACACACACACAAAACCCACACGCCCCACCTTATTCCACTCACTCAGGAATGTACTTAAAGGGAAGTTGGTTTTTCTCTCCTGTTAACTCACTCACTCACTCACTCATTTCTCTTTCTAAATTTTGCAGAAATCACCAGCCAACAGGCAGGAAAACAACTGGTTGAGCTTTCCCAGCTGCTAGGAATCAGCTATATTTCGGATTTGACGACTTCCCAGCTGGTTCGGTTGAGAAAAAATAAATCTCCCTTTGTGTGTAGCAGGCCAATATTCAACTGGTAGCAATCTGACTTCAGCCTAAGCTTTCAATCTATTTCAATAATGAAAAGAAGGACTAGGGGAGACATGATAGCAGTCTTTCAATATCTCAGGGGCTGCCCCAAAGAAGAGGGAGTCAAGCTATTTTCGAAAGCACCTGAGGGCAGGACAAGAAGCAACAGGTGGAAACTAATCGAGGAGAGAAGCAACCTAGAACTAAGGAGAAATTTCCTGACAGTGAGAACAATTAATCAGTGGAACAACTTGCCTCCAGAAGTTGTGAATGCTCCAACACTGGAAGTTTTTAAGAAGAGATTGGGTAACCATTTGTCTGAAATGGTATAGGGCCGTGATGGCGAATTTACGGCATGTGTGCCACAGTTAGCACGCAGAGCCGTATCTGTGGGCACACAAGCGTTGCCCTAGCTCAGCTCCTGTGCACATGCGTGTGGCAACCAGCTGATTTTCAGGCCTTCCGTGCCCACCGGAAGTCGGGAAATGGGCCATTTTTGGCCTCCGGGGGGTGGGGGTAGGGGTGGGAAGGCTGTTTTCGCCTCTGGAGCCTGGGGAGGGCAAAAAATGGGCCTTCTGGGCCCACCGGAAGTCTGGAAACTGGCTGTTTCCGGCCTCTAGAGGGCCTCCTGGTGGGTGAGGGAGGCCGTTTTCACCCTCCCCAGGCTCCAAGAAAGCCTCTGGAGCCTGGGGAGGGCAAAAAACAGGCCCACCGGTAACCTTTTTGCCGTTGTGTGCCAAAAGTCGGGGTGGGGGAGTGTGGTGTGGTGGTTGTCGCATGTGCTGTGCGGGAGTGCGGGGGGCATTGAATTTTGGGTGTGGGCATGCGTGCTCACGACCCCCCTACTCTCCCCTCCTACCTTTTTTTTTTTTAAAGGGGTTTCTTTTCAGAAGAATTTTCTGAAGATAAGCTGACTTCCTTCTCCACCCTCTTACAAACTGGAAAAAGTCCAGCGGAGATTTTTTTTTTTTTAAAAAAATAAAGAACTGCATGGTTGTGTGCTAATGAAAAGGACTGGGCAAAAATTCAGTAAGTGTTCTTTAGCAACCAAAAGGGAAGGTGTGTGTGTGTTAAACAGAGCCTGTGGCAACACCCAGGGGAACACAATTGCAGTGGTTGTGAAAGACGAAACCTCCCAGTTGCGTTTTTGCGGTTGTGTCTGTCCCAACCTTCCCCTTTGCAAGTTGTGACTTGAACATGAACTTTAAAAAAAAAAAAAAAACTCTCATTGGCTCTTGAAACCAGCATTTCCACTGAATATTTAACCCTCTTGAATCCCGGCTGATTTTTCTGCGCTCTGCCCCTCCACCTTGTGGCCAACAGAGGAATCTCCCCCACTTTAAAAAATAAAATAAAAAATAAGTAAGGAAATACTGTGTGACGAAAGAAACGGAAGGAAGGGGGAAGAATGGATGCATTCAATCAGAAGGAATTTATTGATATTTAGAAGAAAGATTCCTAAGGACACCGAAGGGTGGGGGGGTCTACATTCATCTAGATTTGCTTCTTGATCACTCCAGGCAGAATTTGGGGTTTGATTTCCTCATTGTGGGACGTGGTGGCTCAGTGGCTATGACGCTGAGCTTGTCGATCAGAAAGGTTGGCAGTTCAGTGGTTCGAATCCCTAGTGCTGAGTAACAGGGTGAGCTCCTGTTACCTGTCCCAGCCTCTGCCAACCTAGCAGTTCGAAAGTACGTTAAAAATGCAAGTAGAAAAATAGGGACGACCTTTGTTGGGAAGGTAACAGCATTCCGTGCGTCTTTGGTGTTGAGTCCTGCCGGCCACATGACCACGGAGATGTCCTTGGACAGCGCTGGCTCTTCGGCTTTCAAACGGAGATGAGCACTGGCCCCTAGAGTCAGGAACGACTAGCACATATGTGTGAGGGGAACATTTACCTATTACCTTTCCTCATCTTGTAACCTTCTGTGGAGTTTGGAAGGTATTTCAGAATCACTGAAGAGCAAAGGGGCTGATCGAGACCCTGATTAGAGGAAAACCCAGATGATTACAGAGACCCCCTGCCCTTTTCTCACTCTAAGTTTACATTTTCATGGATACATCCAAAGGGAAGAGATCAGGACCCCATAATACCCTTTGCTGGGTATGGCCTTGGACCAAAAGGATTGATTTAGAGATGATTAGATTAACTGATTAGAAGAAAACTCAACAGGATCAAAGAACATCTGCAGAAAGAAAGGAAGACATGAAAGCAGAGTGGGCTCCAAGGTCGCATCTTCATCCCAACTTCTAGGGTTGCTCCTGCTTCTTCTGGGCCAACAGATATTCATACAGCGGGTTACAAATCATGCACGATTTGCTTTCTACCAGAGAACTGCTTGGCTTCTCCATGATGGTTTGTTGGTCATCATCCTCCAAAGGTGGCTGAGATTCCTGGGCCCATGAGCCACTTCCGTCATCTTCCTCCACGTTGGGTTCCTCCATTTCAGGTTGAGGAGCTTCTCCTTCACGGTGGACTTGCTGCTGGTTGAGAGCAACAGGTTCTTGAGCTTTGTCTCCCTCTTCAGCCGGAGATAATTCAGACTCACCTTCAGTTTGGGGGGCTGGTGTGGGATGGTATCCCTGGATCAAGCTTTCCTGGCCCTCAGTGATCTGTCGTTTGCTTGGTTGGGAGATAGCTCTCTTGCTTACAGGTGAACCTACCTGTCGTTGGACTCCAGCTTCTTGGGCTTCAGTTTGATGGTATTGCAGCCACCTTCTTTGGGGACCTCTCCGTTCTGGTCCAGACAAACTTTGGCTCTCTCTTGTGGCCTGGTGGCTTTGTTCTGCCTTAGATTCTCCAGGCTTCCTTGATGGTTGAGATTCACCAGACTCTTGTGGCCTTTGGTCTCTCAGCAGATCAAGTTCACGGTCAGCAGTTTGGTTGGAAAGAGAGGTGGCTTCACGTGGCTGAGTGCTGTCCCCCATATTATCTTGTGTTACTTCAGTATCCCTGAAATTAGGATCAGAGGACTGCACTGTCCTCTGTTGCTCACCATCCCTTGGGTCAATTTCATATGGGTTGGAAGGCTTCTGACCATCTTCTACTAGGTCAGTTTGTGTGCGGCTCCTATATCTCTGGTCAACAGACTCATGTGATGGCATTCTCCTTGGTCGTTGATCATCTTTAAGGCCAACCTCATAGGTTGGGGATCTCCTCTGGTTGATCTGTCTTGTACCAGAGTCATGGGATGAAGTTCTTCTTTGGTCTTCACCTTCTCTTGAGCTAGCCTCATAAGTTTGGGTCTGCCTCTGATTAATATTTTCATCATCAGAATCGTGTATCGAGGTTCTTTTCTGGTGCTCAGTCTCTCTGTGGTCAACATCACGGAATTGGTAAACATCTCTAATCTCAACATTGCTTCTCGTTTGCCCTTCATCTTCTCTTTGAGCAATATCAATTGCCCAGATTTGTCTCTGGCCATTGCTTAGTCTATCATAACTTTGTCTCCTCCCTTCTCTTTGTAGAGTATGTCTGGACTCATATATCTGTTGTCCACTCCGGTCATATTCTCCTGAACTATCAGATGGAGAAAAACTATCCGATTGTGTTGGTCTGGTGACTGCTTCTCTTGATTGGAGTTGTTCCCTTTCATCAACTCTTGAGTCAACCAGCTGAGGCCTTCTCATCTCCCTTTCTCTGGATTCTGAGTAACATAACTGAGGCCTTCTCCTGTCTCTCTCACGGTCCCAGGTTTCATGTTCATCATACCGTTGCCTCTCCTGGTTGTCTTCTCTCTTGGGTGATTCACGAGGCTGGAGCCTTCTCCTTCTTGCAACATCTCTTCCTAGGGAGTGAACTTCATAATTACGGGGTCTTCTCTTATTATCTCTCCTAGGTTCTTCATATCTTTGTGATCGGACATATCTGATATCCCTTTCCACAGGCTCAAGGGACTGGGATCTCCTCCTTCTAACTTCTGTTACTCTGATATTCTCCTGGCTGAACTCCCGGCTTCTCCGCTCTACGTCCTCAGGACGTTGGGATCTTCTGACCTCTTCTCTGCCTTCAGACTCATGAGATCGGGAAAATCTGTCCATGTTCTCAAGCTCAGAAGAATAGGGTCTCCTCCTTCTCTCTTGTTCCCTGTGTTTCAGATCTTCCACTTCTGGTCTTCTGGAAGCTTCACGTGATCGTGGTCTGCTCCACTCATCTTCATCACGTCTCCTTTCAGATCTTCTGACTTCTTCCTCTTCTGCCCGGATTGCTCTATGGACATCTTCTCTCGATTGAAAGACAGAGCGTCCTTGACTCCTCCTCTCACTCTCTCTGTGGTCAGCTTCTTGGAACTGTGGTCTTCTCTCACCTTCTCTGGACAATGGGCGATGCTCCTCATATTCTTCTACTGGGCTACGGTGACGAATACGATCTTGGCGCTCATCAGCCACATGGGGTTCAAAGGCACGAGACCTCCGCTCACTGTGCATTTCCAGCTCCCTCCTTCCATCTTCCCTTTCTCGCCGTTCACGAGACGGACGACTTCTTTCAACATCAAAATCTGCACGATCCACTCGGGCTTGAGAACCATATCTGAAGAGTCTTCCTTCAGTCTCTTGGCCCCGGCGTTGCCTCCCATCTTCCCTCCTGGATATGACTATTGGAGAATACAGGTCTTCTTCATCCCTCTCCAGGAAACCTTGAGCTTCACGTCTGTCATTGTCATTTCTTCTCACAAGTTCTCGGGACTGGCGTGGAGAGTCTTCTTCCAGTGCTGATTCCCGTTGTCTCCGTTGACGGGGTTCTGGTATCTCAATATCCTCCCACTCTTCGGGCTCAAGGCGTCGTTGTTCAGGCTCTTTTTCCTGATGTTCCTGAGATGGACGGTCTCTCCTATCACCATCTCTCAACTCACGATCATGTCCTTCAAAGTTGCTATCTTCTCCTTCTTCTTCTACTTCTTCTACAGGTTCAATGGGAAGGTAGCGTCCCACCAGCTCCCCCCGTCTTCCTTCATCCATGGAATGTAGGGAAGTCCTATCCGAACCTTGTCTCTCATGGACAAAGTCTCCTCTCCTTTCCTCATCCTGAAGCTGCTGATCTCCTCTTTTGGATTCTCCTGGTTCTCCTTCGCGTAGGGCTCTGCTACTCTCGTCCCGAAGAAGATACTCTCTGGGCTGCAGGTACCTGTAACAACCCTTGGCAATTTGGAAGACAAAAATCAGGTACTCATTGAAATCCACCAAGCTGTCTCCATTGACGTCCAGCAGCTTGAAAGTGAGCTCAATCGTCTGAGGGTCGCAAGGATTCTAGAAGTGACAAGAAATAAAAAAGAAAGAGGGGTGTTTTTTAAAACATTTTTCACTCTTAAGATGATCATTTATGATGTTTTAAATGGAATGACATCCTAAGATAGGTTGTCCTGACCAATAGGATTGCTGAGTGGTTGGCTTACCCAACAGAGGGCATTGCCCAACGTTGTCCCTCATCCCCCACAGTTGGTGCTCACCTCCAAGACTTCAGCAAACTCTTTCTGGATAAGCATCTTCATTTCTCTCCGGTTGAGAGCGAGGTTGCCATCCTGGCATCGGGCATACTTGTGAAAGATTCCGACGATGGTACAGACACTGTCCAGAAAGTAGCTCATCTTGAAGTCCCTTTCTGCAAAGACAGGAAAAAGGGACAATGAAGAAGGACCTCTATCTTTCTAGGGTGTCATCCCTTTCAAGAACCTCTAAGGGACTGCTTAACTTCCCCATCTTCTCCTGTCTTGATGCCCGCCCTCCAAGTTTTCAACTCACCCAGCTCAGCAAAATCAGGTGAGCAGCCTCAAGAGACAAAAGTGTGGAAGTGCCAGGAAACCGAACCTCTTTTATAGGTTGGCTAATTGTACAATGCAAGGCGACACCCTCTTCAGTGGATGATCTGATTCATCTTCAGCCCCAGCTCGTTCCACCTCTGTGTCTTCTGAACAAATTGCTCGGCGACTTGTATTTCCACCTCGTCGTTGTCATGTTCCCCAAAATGGAAGCCTAAAATAGCATTTGCTGTCTTCCTGCAATTTTAAAGGAGGAAAGAACCGTGCCTTCCATACCTTGTAGGGTGATCATCAACGTCTCCCAGCTTCTGAGGTGCCCATGTCTGGTTTTATCTGGACATCATACAATGTGAGGGTTGGAAGAGATGAATTCCATAGCACATGCAGGTTTCTTAATTCGTCTTAAGTTCAAAAACTAAGGTTGGTTTCCAGAAGGAAGGGTGTTTAAGCTTGGGCAGAAGAACACAAGGTCTTGTGACAACATCAGGATTTATGGTTTGATCTGGTGCAGAATTCCATGGATTATGGTCCAGAAGAGACCTATCAATCAACGGCTTTTAGCTCTATTCATTAGCTTTCCTCCAGGTTGGGAAGCAATATATCCCAGAATGATAGATCTTGTAGGCCAAGAATGGGTGAGGTCCAATTCTCTGTCATCATCAAGCAGGAGAACCTCAAGAAACTTCTGTCACTAATGGAGGGAGTCAAACAAATGGTGAAGGACAGATTTATCTTCCCAGGCTTCAACTTCTTATTTTTCTTGCAAAAAAACCTACAAGGAGAAACAGAACCAAGTTTGAGGGGTATGAATGTTCTCCAGGAGCCCAAGCTTATGTGATTGTCCCCTCCCTTTCCAATTTTTAAAATTAACCTTAACCTTAGCAACTTTAAGGTAAGTGGACTTCAACTCCCAGAATTCCTCAACCAGCAGGTTTGGAGACAGTTTGGGACAAGAAAATGTTTGGGACCAGGTCGAGTTTTGAATCCAAGCTTGGCACAACCCTAATGGTTATGGTGAAGTAATAGTGATAAGAGAAGATATGGGAAAATGTGCAATAAAAATTATAGTTATGAGGTACGTTGTACGGTGCGTTTCCCCACCTTAATCAGTTGGATGTGCTCAGTGGTGGAATACATCCTCCACAGATGGATCCCCAAAAGAAGGGGGCATTTTTTTTTAGAGGGCTGAAAAGTTCTCAAGAACTTTGAGGGCAACCTTGTTTGCCCAACTACAAATGTTTTGAGCAAGGCGAGTCAACACTGTGACTATTTTCAGAAATATTCCTTTTGTTTTATTTCTTCAAAGTTCTCTGGTCCTTACCCTACACCATTTATCACTTTATTTTAAGGGTCCCTGCCTTGTTTGTTCAACCTGTCGAGGTCACCTCCTTGTTATTTTTCGTTCCCTGCAGAAAAGGATGTGAGTAATTTTTGTCCTGTAGCCGCTTGTTTTAGCGGCTGGGGTAATTACACCTCGGATAATGATACCTTAACTCATCTAGTGGTTAAATTTAAATGGGTGTCTTCTCCAAACGGAGAATGCAGCAACTCTGGTGGGCTGCAAGCTCCAGCTTTTGAATCAAACTCTTGGGCCCAAAACAGACCTGGTTTGATGATTCCCATGAGAAGATCAAGACCATCGGATCATTTTTCTTGCTGAATTGAATTGGGGCAACTTCTCTGTCCTTGTAAGAAGTCAAAATGAACCTCTCTTCCTTTAGTTGTTTCTCCAACCTGTAGCACACCCAAGCTTGTATTAACCAACATCACCTTTATGAGCACAATCGGCTCTAGGTTGTGATTTCAGGAAGATATTTCGATGAAACAGCAGGCTGTGACTCGGTGCCAGTATAACATGGTCATCTGATGCTTTCTCAAGGTTTCAAGACCTTCCCCCCAAAAAACTTCAAGGTATGGCTAAGCATGGATGATGGATCTTGTCCGGAGAACCTCCCTTCAAGAGGCCAACAGTTGGTTGAACTTTTGACTTGAAGGATTTGGGGGGTTGCGTGTGCAAGGATAACTGTTGACCCCCAAAGCCCATGATGATGGTTAAAAGCCTTCTGGATGTTTCTTCACCCCAACTCCCAGCATGCTTATCCAGTGGTGGCTTCTGGGAACTGGAATTTGGTGGAACCTGAAAAATGTGGAGTCCCACTGCTTTGAATGTCAACATGCCAACTTCGATGTTTTGGATCTGGTAGGGTTTGAGGAGCTAAAAAACATAGGACAGTTGTACAAATGAAGCTTGGCCCCAACTATTAGAAGGTGGAAAGATTATTCAAGCTGAATGTCAGGGTTCCAAGTAACCCACTTCTTCCCCCCAAAATATTTTTATAGCAAAGCCCTTTCCAACAAAAGCGTCCCTCACAGTTGCTCTTCATGATCTGCCGTTCTGAGAGAAGCTAGGAAGTTAACCATCCTTACTCATTTCTCCCAAATCCCCAGATCTTTTTAGAAAATGGAATTTCAATGCAGGACAAATGCAATGTTTCTCCGAACCTCTGAGCTTCCATGCTTTAGTTTAGACCAGGGGTCTGCAGCCTTAAATACTCAAAGAGCCATTTGGACCCGTTTCCCACAGAAAAGAAAACACCGGGAGCCACAAAACCCTTCCCGTGCCTGACTATTTCCTGAGTGGCCACAGAACTAGCATATGTAGTTGAATTAAATGTTCTGTTTTCTTCTGAAACTTTTCTTTTCTTGGATTTATCCATGGTTGGCCTTATCCATGGGGGTCAAAAAGCTCAATAAATTGTGTGCTGGTGGGTGTCACACATTGGCAGTTGTGGCGCATATTTTGAGTGATAGGGAGCTGCAGCAGAGGGGTGAAAGAGCCACATGTGGCTCCAGAGCTGTGGATTGCTGACCCCTGGATCGCATCCTTGGTTTATTCAGAACAATAAATACGTGAGGTGCTCCCTTCCTCTCCTTCTCAAGAACTATATCCCAGAAGAAAACGACGGCCCTAAAATTAGTATTATTACCCCAAGGGTGCGGGCTGTCATTTGCTCACGGTGTTATTTATCTTAAAAAAGATTTGTTTTTTAAAAAAACCCACGTTTTGAAAAGCAGGAATGATTAGTCAAAGACTTGTTCTACCAAGGAGTTTCGGGTAGCCATCAAGTCTGAGTTGCTACAGGGATCTCGAATAAGGATTACTCCAAGCAACACTTGGGGAAGGAAAATATGTTATATCCTAAAGAAGGAAAGAATGGGGAATTGAACAGATTTCACATAATTTTACCGTCGGTTCGCCGCACACAGAAAATGTGAGCGTGTGTACATGCTTCGCTCATGTGCGTGCCTTCCACACATGCACACCTTCCACATATGTGTGCCAAGGGTGGATTCTACTTACCTTTACTAGCGATTTGCAGCGGGGCTGCACACGCTCTTCTCTGCAAGCGCAGAAGCATTTTCATGACGTCGGTGTCGATGGGTGGAGCCTCCCGTCGGTTTTACTACTGGTTCTATAGAACCGGTGCGAACCGGGGGAAATCCACTACTGATGTGTGCCTTCTGCACATGCGCTTTGCTCGTCTGCACGGCTTGCATGCATGCGTGCAGCTTAGAAAACATGACTCATAGGACAGCATAGCGCCGGGGTGAGTCGCCACTACCGATTCACCCGAACTGCTCTGAACCAGCTGAATACTACCACTGGAATTGAAGCCTGGTTTGCATACAAGATACAAAATTTGACACTTGCTCCAGATCTATGAAAAAGACGCTTCATGCTTCCAACTTGGTTGCTATTCCGTGCTCCTTCTCTTAATCATTATTTGAACAAAAGTGCGCCTAATTTATATTCCCCAAAGTTTCTGAAAGTTAGAGTTGACTTATGACAACGATTGGAGCCAGAATTCCTGTCACTGAGCAGAACGGTGAAGTGACGCGTGCCCCATTGTACGACTTTCATCATAGCTCAGCAAATCATAGTGAAATGAATTCGGTTTCCACACTAATTTTGCTTTGCAACTCTCAAACCTGAGATCACACAACCTGGGGACACTGCAACCTTACACATACATACTGGTTGCCAAGTTTCTGAATTTTTGTCACGTGACTGGGGGGATGCTGCAAAATTCGTGAGGACCAGTTGCTTTGTTCAGTGCTGTTATAACCTCGAAAGGTCACTAAACGAGTGGTTATAAATCAGCTGTTACAAAATAGATTTGGGAGGGACCTTGGAGGCCTCCTAGTCCAGCCCTCTGCTCAAGTAGGAGACCCTATCCCATTCCAGACAAGGGGCTGTTCAGTCTCTTGTTAAAAAACTCTTCTCATTAACCAGTAAGGGTTTCTTCCCACCCACGTAATATTTAATCGGAGATCTAACCCAGCAAAGATAGAATTCCGGTTATTCCCTGGAAACTGATGTTATTTTGGTATGTTTATTTTAAAAAAGACAGCTATAAGGGGGTAAGTTGAAATACAAGGATTAACAACCTGCTTGAAAGAGGCGAGGTGTTGCAAACCGGGCTGGGCTGGACATAAATTTATCTATCATCCAAGCAGGGTGTCAGCATCTTAAGAAATATATAAAAAGGAATCGCATACCTGCTATTCTCCAACAGTTCCCTGAAGGCTTCCAACCGTTGAATGTACTGAGCTGGGTGAGTTGAAAACTACGTTGCTACGTCGGGAAAGAAAATTAAACTTGGGAGATTGCTGAGAAATTTAGAAAGCGCAGGACCAAGCTGGAAAGAGGAGAAGTTGGGTTGATTAAAAAGATTGAGGAGTCATATTTTGGGGCAATGTAGCTTAGCAAAGGGGGAGAAGGAAAAAGGCAGGGAGGATGGAGACTTTGCGTTGGTGAGTGAAAGGAGGTTAGCCTATCCTGGGACTCAAATATGGGTGTTGTTGTGGTCCGCCAGAGGCCAGCGGAGCCGGTAGAAGATTCAGACAGTGAGGAGGTTGGGGAGGAACCTGGGCCCACTCCTTGAGCCTGGGGAAGGCTCTGATGAGGACTCTGTGTTGGAGGCAGAGAGGCGGCCAGGGCAGCATGACAGTTATCAGCTGCCTTTGGAGGCAGACATCAGTGAGGCAGACGAACAGCTGAAGCCTGTTCCCAGTGTGCGCATGCGCAGAGTTGCTAGACGAAGGGAACAGCTAAGGAACAAGGGTCAACATGGGAGTAAGGCCACAGGCGGACGATGAATGGCCCCTCCCAGAGGGAATAAAAGAGGAGCAAAAGGGGAGTGGAGTTTGCAGGAGGCAGTTAGTTTGCTTAATTGGCTCGTGACTCTCGGAGACTCCTTGCCAAGTTTTGAAGATATCGGCCTGGCAGCTCTCCAAGCCAGATAAGGTCTGTGTAAATTCACCCTTGAAAGACTTTGCTGAATGTAAATGAGAGGAATTCACAGTAACTTAATAAAAAAGGGATTTTTGTCGGGATAAGGAGTCTGCTTCATGGTTTGGGAACACCTAGGTCAAAACAGGTGCAAATTTTCTTTACCTTGTTTCTGCAGACAAAGTTTCTGACATGGCTGGTCTCGTGGACAGTATCTGCACCATCATCGCCGTCTTTCAGAAGTATGCCGACAGGAAGAGTGAGCGTTCTTCCATGAAGCGAAGGCAAATGAAAAGACTCATCCAAAAAGAGTTTGGTGACATTCTAGAGGTAAGGAGGTTCTACCGAAACGTTTGAAGGCTAGTTTGAAACTTTAGAGGTTGGGTGGGAAAGAGTTGTCCAGTCTTGAAAGTAAAATCTTTCTGGGTTTTTTTTCCCCCCCAGAACCCTCGTGATCCTCAAATTGTCAAGCTGACCTTCCAACTGCTGGACGTGAATGGAGATAATCGCGTTGACTTCAACGAGTTCCTCTTCCTCATCTTCGAAATGGCCACCGCTTGCTATAGTGTCTGGCATCTCCAGGAGTGTCTTTCATACAGTGAGGAAAGCAGGAGAGCTGTGCGTGACGAGGAACCACGTGGGAATGAAAGCAACTTCCGGGAATTCCTGGAGAAGGAGAGGAGAAGAGACGATGTCCGTGAGAGACGAGGTGCCGATCGGACCCCCCTTCAATCCACGGAAGAAGGCAGACGAGGAGAACTTTCCAGTGAACTTCGAGAAGAAGTAGACCGCCACTTTGAAGGACATGATCGTGAGTTGAGAGATGGTGATAGGAGAGATCGTCCATCTCAGGAACATCAGGAAAGAGAACCTGAACAACGACGCCTTGAGCCCGAAGAGTGGGAGGATATTGAGATACCAGAACCCCGTCAACGGAGACAACGGGAATCAGCACTGGAAGAAGACTCTCCACGCCAATCCCGAGAACTTGTAAGAAGAAATGACAATGACAGACGTGAAGCTCGGGGTCTCCTGGAGAGGGATGAAGAAGACCTCTATTCTCCAATAATCATATCCAGGAGGGAAGATGGGAGGAAACGCCAGGGCCAAGAGACTGAGGGAAGACTCTTCAGACATGGTTCTCAAGCCCGAGTGGATCATGCAGATTACGATGTTGAAAGAAGTCGTCCGTCTCATGAACGGCGAGAAGGGGAAGATGGAAGGAGGGAGCTGGAAATGCACAGTGAGCGGAGGTCTCGTGCCTTTGAACCCCGTGTGGCTGATGAGCGCCAAGATCGTATTCATCACCGTAGCCCAGTAGAAGAACATGAGGAGCTTCGCCCATTGTCCAGAGAAAGTGAGAGAAGACCACAGTTCCAAGAAGCTGACCACAGAGAGAGTGAGAGGAGGAGTCAAGGACGCTCTGTCTTTCAATCGAGAGAAGATGTCCGTAGAGCAATCCGGGCAGAAGAGGAAGAAGTCAGAAGATCTGAAAGGAGACGTGATGAAGATGAGTGGAGCAGACCACGACCACGTGAAGCTTCCAGAAGACCAGAAGTGGAAGATCTGGAACGCAGGGAACAAGAGAGGAGGAGGAGGAGGCCCTATTCTTCTGAGCTTGAGAACATGGACAGACCTTCCCGATCTCGTGAGTCTGAAGGCAGAGAAGAAGTCAGAAGATCCCAACGTCCTGAGGATGTAGAGCGGAGAAGGCGGGAGTTCAGCCGGGAGGAAACCCGTGCAACAGAAAGCATGAGACCCCAATCCCAAGAACCTGAACCCAGGGACCCCAAGTATGATAGATCTCAAAGTTATGAAGAACCAAGGAGAGATGATCTGAGGAGACCCCGTAACTACGAAGTTCGGTCCCAAGAAAGAGATGCTGAACGGAGGAGAAGGCTACAACCTCGTGAATTAGTTGAGAGAGAAGACAACCAGGAAGGACAACATTATGAACATGAATCCCGGGACAGGGAGAGAGATGGAAGACGTGCCATGTCCCTTGAAGGTGAAACCAGAGGTGAAGATCGGAGAAGGCCTCAAGGAAGTGCCTCCAGATATGGTGAAAGGGAGAGACTTCCAGAAAGAGATGCCCGAATGAGACGTACAGGACGAGACATGGCGAGTCCTTCTGAGGCTGGTCGGAGAGAGCTTGATCCCAGCAGCCCACAGCAGATTTCCAGACGCAGAGCTCCTGAACTCAGAAGATCTGAGCCCCGTAGCCTTATGCCAAATACGAAGGACTAGGAAACAAAGGTTGAAGCCAAAGTAAGCAGCAGTCAGGTAACTAATAGTTCTCCAGACCTTGAGAAATTACATCTCCCAGTAGTTCTGGTCCATCTTCTCTAAGACGAGAGTTGCTAGGAACTGTCATTTGATCAATATCTGGAGTGGCTCTGGGTTCCTGGACCTTCTTTTGGAATCTTTGACCAAGAAGCCAACCGGTTTCTTCATAGTTGTAGCCTTACTATAGTCAATAACGTAACTATATTTTCCCCAACTATCCTAGCCATTCGACTAACGTTGAAGGAACTATGATCAAGAACAAATTGAAGACATCCATCAAGAGCATTCCTCAAGGTGGACTAACGGAAACCAGCCTGGTTCTTCCTTGATGCTGAACGTACAAAACGAAGGTGTTCACCGTTGATCAGACGACTGTCAACTCCATCGGATTGTTGAACACCAAAAGTTCTCTGTTTTCCCCTTCCCCTTTCTTCTCTGATTTTTCTTTAACTTTGGATTTAGGGTAAACTTGGTGGATTCATGGGTTCTTTGGTGGGCTACGTGGTGATGGAAATGAAACAAGATAAATAAAGAGCAGTTTCTTCTAAACAAAGTCCATGTTGTTTGTGTTTTGGGTTGACTTTTAGTTCTCGGGTGGACACTTTGGGGTTAGAAATAGGTGAAGACACAATCCATCTTGTAGAAAATGATGGAAATTTTACACTAGAGGCAGAAGAAAGTAACAGTTGGAAACTTATGAAGGAGAGAACCAACTTAGAACCAAGGAAAATTTTCCCGATAGTAAGAACAATTAATTAGTGGAACAGCTTCCCTCCAGAAGTTGTGAATGCTCCAACACTGGAAGTTTTTAAGAGTTTGGACAATCATTTGTCTGAATTGGGATAGAGTCTGCTCCTTGAGCAGGGGGTTGGATTAGAAGACCTCCAAGGCAGGGGTGGATTCCAAAATTTTTTACTACTGGTTCTGTGGGTGTGGCTTGGTGGGCGTGGCATGGCTTGATGGGTGTGGCTTGGTGGCCGTGACAGGGGAAGGATACTGTAAAACTCCATTCCCACCCCACTCCAGGAGAAGGTTACTGCAAAATCCCCATTTCTTCTCGATCAATTGCGATTCGGGAGGCAGAGAATAGATGGGGGCGGGGCCAGCCAGAGGTGGTATTTACCGGTTCTCTGAACTACTCAAAATTTCTGCTACCGGTTCTCTAGAACTGGTCAGAACCTGCTGAAACCCACCTCTGCTCCAAGGTCCCTTCCAACTCTGTGATTCTGTATCCTCCAAGCATGGAGAACAACATTCTCTAAAGCAAGGATTGACAACTTGAAGATGCATGGACATCAACTCCCAGAATTCCCCAGCTAGCACGGGCTGGGGAATTCTGGGAGTTGAAGTCCACATGCCTTCAAGTTGCCATGGCTGAGAAACACAGCTCTAAAAACATCCCATGCCTAATATATTTTGTTAAAATAATCTGCTACCTATTCATTGACCACAAGATGGTGCACAAAGATCATCAGATGTTGTTTCTCTAACTAAAGCCATGTAACTGTTCTGGGTTTATAGGTAAAGGTAAAGGTTCGCCTCACACATATATGCTAGTTGTTCCCAACTCTAGGGTACAGTGCTCATTTCTGTTTCAAAGCCAAAGAGCTAGCGTTGTCTGAAAACATCTCCATGGTCATGTAGCCGCCATGATTCAACGTCAAAGGCACACGGAATGCTGTTACCTTCCCACCAAAGGCGGTCCCTATTTTTCTTCTTGCATTTCTTACCTGCTTTGGAATTGCTAGGTTGGCAGAAGCTGGGACAAGGAACGGGAGCTCTCTCCGTTATGCAGCACTAGGGATTCGAACCACTGAACTGCCGACCTTTTGAACGTCAAGCTCAGCGTCTTAGCCACTGAGCCACTGATGATTAAAGGCCTAGAGACTAAAACATATGAAGAACGGCTGCAGGATTTGGGTTTGGCCAGTCTAGAGAAAAGAAGGCCTGGGGTGGGGAACATGATAGTAGTGTTCCAGTATTTCGGGGGCTACCACAAAGAAGACGGAGATCAATCTATTCTCCAAAGCATCTGAAGGAAGACAAGAAGCAACGGATGGAAACTAATCAATGAGAGAAGCAATTTGGAATTAAGGAGAAACTTCCTGATTGTGAGAACAATTAACCAGTAGGACAGAAGTTGTCTTCAGAAGTTATGGGTGCTCCATCACTGGAGGATTTTAAGAAGAGACCGGACAGTCACTTGTCTGAAATGGTCTAGGGCCGTGATGGTGAACATATAGCATGTGTGCCACAGGTGGCACGCAGCGCCCTCTCTGTGGGCACACAAGCCGTCACTCCAATTCAGCTCCACCATACATGCACATGCACCTCCCACCAGCCAGCTGGTCGTTGGGTCTCTGCCGCACATGCCCGGGGAGTGGGGCATGTGTGGGGGGCTGCGTGTGCATCTGTGGGGTGTGTGCTGGGGGTTGCACGCAGACGGGTGGGGTGCATATGCAGCGGCTGTGTGTCCGGAAAAGGTTTGCCATCTTGGGTCTAGAGTCTCCTGCTTGAGCAGGAGGCCAGACTAGAAGACCTCCAAGGCCTCTTCCAGCTCTATTCTGATTCAAACCAAAGCGGATTCTACAGCATTGCCGAGAGTAAACCAACTCTGATCTATTTGATTTCATTTTAATTGTACAAAACCAACAGGGTTAGGCCAAAATGTAGACTGGATTAAACCGAATCCAAATGAAGTACAGTGGATGGAATGATATCTAATATCTCCTGGAGTGGGATTTGGGGGTTCACCAAACTGCACGGAATCTTAGCTAGAGGTTCTCCCAAACGCTGCCGAACCCCCAGCAGCCCAGCCCTGGTATTAGCCTCCAGCCCCCTAATCATCTTGGTTGCTCTTCTCTGCACTTTTTCTAGAGTCTCAACATGTTTTTTATAGTGTGGTGACCAAAACTGGATGCAGTACTCTTACGTGTAGTCTTACTAAAGTTTGGATGGACAACCAAAGAAGTCCATGAGTAGATACATTCCCCCCCCCACGCCCATCCAGAACTCCCAGCTGAAGTATTTTCAGTCTCAAGGGTCCAAGACTTCAGCCTGAAGTCTTCTAAGCCCAAGTGTAGACCTTAACAATTTATTCTCATGAGTAGGACATGTCTCTTGAGTCAACCAACTCAGGAAGAGTCCTACTTCATAGGTGGAGACCATCAGACAACGGTTAGATAGTTTTTCTCGATCTTGACCTTGTAGTCTATGATTGAAAGGCCAACCCAATCTTGAAAAGGGTCAGTTTGGGTGATTGCTACTTCTTTTCAAGCACAAAACCATTGTGTCGTAAAAAGGAAACGTGCCACATATGCTTGCAAATATTCTTTTATTGTATCACAGAAAGAAGCAGAAGTTTAGAAAGAACGATTTAGATTGGTTAAAATACACAAGAAATCCATTTGATGCTTAGCTATGCATTTTTGACCCTTTACAGTTGATTGTCTACATCACACTTTTAGGTTGGGACACAGTTGAGCTGAACCGTTCATTCTACAGTACAATATGGTAGACATCTTAAGGCAGTGTGGTTCAACTTGGACCACTTGAAGATGAGTGGACTTCAACTCCCAGAATTTCTCAGCCATTCATGGTGGCTGGGGATTTGTGGAAGTTGAAGTCCACCCATCTTAAAGTAGCCAAAATGGAGAAACACGGACCTAAGAAGATCTGGAACATCTATAGTATGAACAGAAACTCAACCATTTCATGAACAATTTTGTTATACAATTCTGATATTCATTGGATCATGGGGACATTCACTCAATGCAAAGCTGGATCCTTTATTGCGTTATGGAACGATTGGTGATAAGTATTATTGATTTGGTATAGAAGATAGCTGGAGATGGAGGCTGTATCCAATAAACCACCCATCCTGAACTTCACATGGTCCTTCTTGTGATACCAAGGCTAGGTGGGCCTATTGGGAGACAGAGACGAGAGAGAGAGAACATGGCTACGAAGTTCTCAGGATTCTTCTCAAAGATTCCTTGCACGTAGACAGGTTTGAAGCAAGGATCCTGGTTGTTCATAAAGAAGCAAAGCAAGATCTAAACTACTTGAGATCCACCGATTTTAATGCAGCTCACCCATGGCATTTACTGCAACTGGCTGTAGGCTGTGCTTCTCCACTCACATTTTGTAAGATGTAGTTGGTGAGCAAACCCAGGAAAGTTTTCTCCAAAGCTGCCACAAGTCCTGGGTGACTTGGATTGATCTTGGTGGATCATCTGTGTTTCCATGGTTTTGTGGAGAATTTCTTGGCTTTCTAGGAAGTGTTTATTGCTTTGTAGACCAGGGAGGAGGGAATTGTAATGGCCTCTGTTTCAGTTGGAACTGGGCAGGTTGGAATGGGCGTCTGGGAGAAGAACCTTGGGAAAATTGGACAATTGTGATCTCTCCAGGCTCACCACGTGGGTATCTCTCAGCTACTTGAGGCCTGTTCAATTCTTGAGACACAGCTCTCTGCTCTGATGGACCATGTTGGCATTGTCCTAATGTTGTGGGATGCCTTTCCTTTTCTTGATGAGGTCGGTAGACTGGCATTTGAGGTTCTTGACGTCTACTTATGACCTGCCCTGGAGCTTCAACTTCTTGGTCCTGTTGGACAACTGAATGCTGCTCAACTCCTTGAGATTGACGTCTGTGTTGGTCATTCTGATGCTGTCCGAGTGTGACAGAACGGGATTCTTGGTCAGAAATCTGGACCACCTGGGGATTCCTGAGGTGGCCAGATGCTGATCTTCTTTCTTCAACCTCCACTTGCTGGTTCCTTCCTCCAGAAGGCCTTTGAAGAGTTTCTCGCAATGGTTCACGGGGGACTTTCACAGCTGAGATTTGTTCCATCTCTACAGCTGATTGTTGACTTCTTTCCTGCGCTGATATTTGGGAGGTCACATCCTCCTGACATGTGCTGCTCTGCTCTTCCATCAGACGTTGTTGGGATGATTGCTGGGGAACACTCTGAAGAACATCTTGACTTGCTTCTTCATCTGGGCTGAGGGGTTCCTGAAGACAGCGACGCCTGGGGGGAAGAGCACTTGGATGCCCCTGGGCATCCCCCTGCTCGGTTCTCATTTCTGCTGAAGAAGTTTGACAGGTAAGATTTCCCCTTATCATGTCCTCAATTGTTCTCTGAACTGATTGCACCCTGGGTGTTTGTGTTCTTGGGCGAGTAGAAGCCGCTTCCTGTTGGGACTGCTCCTTATTGTCATATTTGGTCTCCACTCTGGTCCTCTCCCTCTCCTGTTCCTGAGTCAGTTCCTCTGCGTCTAACATTTTCTTAGGGGGCACAAGTTTTTGGCAAGGACGAGGAGACACTTGTGAGGTTTGGGTCTCTTGCTGCTGTGTGCTGATGTTATCTCTCTGGGATGGTCCATCTCTGGACACTTGTCGAGGTGGAATGTCTCGCTGTTGTGTACTGGAGATATCTCTCTGGAATGGTCCATCTCTGGACACTTGTTGAGGTGGGATGTCCTGCTGTTGAGTGCTGGTGACATCTCGCTTGGATGGTCCATCTCTGGACACTTGTTGAGGTGGGATGTCCTGCTGCTGTGTACTGGAGGTATCTCTCTGGAATGGTCCATCTCTGGACACTTGTTGAGGTGGGATGTCCTGCTGCTGAGTGCTGGTGACATCTCGCTTGGATGGTCCATCTCTGGACACTTGTTGAGGTGGGATATCCCGCTGCTGTGTACTGGAGGTATCTCTCTGGAATGGTCCATCTCTGGACACTTGTTGAGGTGGGATGTCCTGCTGCTGAGTGCTGGTGACATCTCGCTTGGATGGTCCATCTCTGGACACTTGTTGAGGTGGGATATCCCGCTGCTGTGTACTGGAGGTATCTCTCTGGAATGGTCCATCTCTGGACACTTGTTGAGGTGGGATGTCCTGCTGCTGAGTGCTGGTGACATCTCGCTTGGATGGTCCATCTCTGGACACTTGTTGAGGTGGGATGTCCCGCTGCTGAGTGCTGGTGACATCTCGCTTGGATGGTCCATCTCTGGACACTTGTTGAGGTGGGATGTCCCGCTGCTGTGTACTGGAGGTATCTCTCTGGAATGGTCCACCTCTGGACACTTGTTGAGGTGGGATGTCCCGCTGCTGTGTACTGGAGATATCTCTCTGGGATGGTCCATCTCTGGACACTTGTTGAGGTGGGATGTCCCGCTGCTGTGTACTGGAGGTATCTCTCTGGAATGGTCCACCTCTGGACACTTGTTGAGGTGGGATGTCCCGCTGCTGTGTACTGGAGATATCTCTCTGGGATGGTCCATCTCTGGACACTTGTTGAGGTGGGATATCCCGCTGCTGTGTACTGGAGGTATCTCTCTGGAATGGTCCATCTCTGGACACTTGTTGAGGTGGGATGTCCTGCTGCTGTGTACTGGAGGTATCTCTCTGGGATGGTCCATCTCTGGACACTTGTTGAGGTGGGATGTCCCGCTGCTGTGTACTGGAGGTATTTCTCTGGAATGGTCCATCTCTGGACACTTGTTGAGGTGGGATGTCCCGCTGCTGTGTACTGGAGGTATTTCTCTGGAATGGTCCATCTCTGGATACTTGTTGAGGTTGGAAGTCCCGCTGCTGTGTACTGGAGGTATCTCTCTGGAATGGTCCATCTCTGGACACTTGTTGAGGTGGGATGTCCCGCTGCTGTGTACTGGAGGTATTTCTCTGGAATGGTCCATCTCTGGACACTTGTTGAGGTGGGATGTCCCGCTGCTGTGTACTGGAGGTATTTCTCTGGAATGGTCCATCTCTGGACACTTGTTGAGGTGGGATGTCCCGCTGTTGTGTACTGGAGGTATCTCTCTGGGATGGTCCATCTCTGGACATTTGTTGAAGTGGGATGTCCCGCTGTTGTGTACTGGAGGTATCTCTCTGGGATGGTCCATCTCTGGACGCTTGTTGAGGTGGGATCTCCCATTGCTGAGTGCTGGTGATATCTCGCTTGGATGGTCCACCTTTGGACACTTGTTGTGGTGGGATGTCCCGCTGCTGAGTGCTGGGATTACCTCGCTGGGATGGCCCACCTGTTGGACCCTGGCATTCTTGGACTTTTTTATAACAGGCTTTTACCACCTTGAAGACCAGGACTGTAAATTCTTCGAAGCCCACTTTGCCGTCACAGTCAGTGTCTAACAGATGTAGCACTGTCTCAATTGTCTTGGAATCGTATGGATCCTGCAAAGAAGAAATCCCAAAAAGATTATAAGAAGATCCATTTGTTTCATCTCAGCTCCTCTCAATTATGCCCTGATACCCAGGAATGGCTTCGCTCGTGTGCTCTATTCTGATGGACATCTAATGGGGTTATCTTTGCAGGGTTTTTTTGAGCCCCTCTCATAATCCCAAAAAATAAATGAGGAAACAAGTTGAAGAATAAAATCAATTTATAAAAAAGATCCAAAAATATTTCTAGGGAATAAACTGCGGATCTGTTGCTCTTCCTGCATTCAACTACTAAGTTCTTAGGAGGACATCACTAGTAACTGGTGCAAACCCTTAGAAAGTTTCTTAAAAAATAATTGTGTAGGTTTAAGATAATAGGTAGAGAGACCGATTCATAGATTCTGTGCATCTGGCTGGGAGCACTAAAAGTTGAAGGATCATTTAGGATGCAAATTTCCTCTTTGGTTGGGTTGACTTGCCGCCCCAGAACATAACATGGTGGTTTGGTTTAGAACTCAGTTGTGGTTCTCCAACATATTTGGAGGCACTGAATGCCAACAAACCACAATCACGTCTAATCATAATCCGCAGCCCAGATTTTGTCCCTTCCTACTCTATGCTTCCAATTCTCTACCATTTCTTCTACTAGACAATCCATCTTGGTCTCCTCCTTCCTTTTGGCCCAAGTTCTCAGCACTCACCACAATGACGTCAGCAAACTCTGTTTGGATCAGCTGTTTCAGCTCTCCTTTGCTCAAGGTACTACAGTCCCCATCATCCTTGGCATACTTCTCGAAAATGCAGATGATGCTGCGAATGTTGCGCAGAAGGTGAGACATCTCTTCACACATTTTAAGGGTCCTGCAATGAAAGAGCAGAGAAAGGACAATGTTGACTTGTGATGGCCATTTTCCATCTTGGTAGTCAAGACTGATTGACGGTCTACCAGGCAGGATTTATCACCACTCCCTAGGCTCCAGCTGCATCTAAGCATTCAAAGCTGGTGCTTTTTCAAGATGTTTTCCTCCCTAGAACAAAGATCCTAGTCCTCATGGACCTCAAGAAACCCCAAGATTGAACTTGGAACAGAGGAAGCTGCAGTCAGTGTCTGCCTACCTTCTTCTGAAGCAATGTGAAGTTTGTCTCAGCCCTGGTCCTTCCACTACATTCCTTCCTTGCTCAGATTTGTGAACAACTTCTATGGGTCCCTCATCCAACCCCATTTCCCCAGGTTCTATATCCAAGGAGCATCAATGCATTTTCTCAGCCTCTTCCTCCAGATCTCCTCCTCTTTCATCCCCTCCTCCTTCTCTTCCTTCTCCATACCCTTCTCCATCTCTTTCTTCATCCCCTTCTCTTTTTCTTCCATCATCCTCTTCTTCATCATCTCCTTCAGCTCCTTTTCTTCATCCCCCTTTCCTTCTTCTTCATCTCCTTTCCTCCTTTATCCCTTTCTCCATTTCTTTCTCCCTCAACCTCTTCTCCTTCATCCCCTTCTCCTTCATCTCCTCCATCCTCCCTTCTCTTTTACCTCTTATCCTCTTCTTCATCTCCTTCAACCTCCTTTTCTTCATCCCCCTTTCCTTCTCCTCCATCTCCTTTCCTTTCCTCCTTCATCCCCTCCTCCTTTTCTTCCTCCTCCTTCATCCCCTTCTCCTCCTTCATCCCCTTCTCCTTCCTTTCCTCCACCATCCTCTTCTTCATCATCTCCTTCAACCTCCTTTTCTTCATCCCCCTTTCCTCCTTCATCCCCTCCTCCTCCTTCATCCCCTCCTCCTCCTTCATCTTCTCCCCCCTACAATACTCAGGGCTTCCATTGCTCCAAAAGGCCCACGATT
Organism: Arizona elegans; assembly: GCA_022577455.1. NCBI lineage: Eukaryota > Metazoa > Chordata > Lepidosauria > Squamata > Colubridae > Arizona > Arizona elegans. The sequence continues at coordinate 2,444,070 of JAKOOJ010000036.1, forward strand.
TCACCTCTTCTCCATCCATCCCTTGACCCATCTCGACCTCCCGCTCCACTCACCTGTTCGCCGAGTTCCAGCCTTGCAGAAAAATCACACGGTTCAATTGGAGAGCCAGCTGGCAACCTATAGCTTTTTATACCAAGCCCTCTTAATCACGGCTCGGTGACGGGAACCTCCCCCCTTCCACATTGCCCCTCTGATTCAGCCCCCAGCTATGCCCAACGTGGCTCCTTCACTCACCAAGCCCGGCTTGTCCAAACCCCCAACCTCAACCTCTCACTCGGCCTTCCACACCCCACCCCACCCACCCAGGGTGAAAAAGAGATTTCCGACACTTCTGTCATTTTTAACGGGGCATCACACCTCACCCAGCCGGTTGCGCAAGGGCAAGACGGATATAACCAGCATTTTTTTTAAACAAAAAAAGTTTACGTTTCAAAGTTGTCATATTTGATGTTTTTCTTTCCCCGTGGCTGCTAAAAAAACGGGAAGGGAGAAAAAAAAAACATAACATTTTACACACCCTTCCACACCTTCTTTTGTTTTCACTGGACCCACACGTGATTTTTCTAACATCGTTCGTCACCCTATAATGCCTGCACGTGGCCAAATCGTCCAACACCTTCTCTTTCTTTGCAGAAATAGTGCTCTAAGGTAGACTGTGTTTGGACCAGGAGGCTCTATTCTTCTTTCTCCGGCCTCAGAAAAGGAGAAGCCAGGCTGGCCCAGGTGCCAAGTACATTCCAAAGATGTGTAGGGCTAATATCACTTTGTGATATATATATATATATATATATATATATATATATATATATATATATATATATATATATATATATATATATATATATATTAATGTAGATATTTCTAGTCCAAACGTTAAGAATCAGAGATGGAATACAGATGGTCCTCGACTTAGAACAGTTTGTTTAGTAACCGTTCAAAGTTACAATGGCTCTGATTTAGGACTGTTTTTCATACTTTTCACACATGCCCACTGCAGCCTTCCCATGGTCACATGACCAAAATTTCAGAGCTTGGCCATTGACTCATTGATGGTCGTAGTTTCCGGGCTCGCCTGATCTCCTTTTGCTTGATCTTCTGGCAATGGGGAAACCAGATTCACTTAACAACCGGGTTGCTAACTTAACAACTGCAGTGGCCGACTTAATAACTGTGGCAAGAAAGGTCGTAAAATTCGGAAAAATTCACTTAACAACTTGTCTCGTTAAGCAACAGAAATTTTGGGGCTCAATTGTGATCATAAATTGAGGACTACCTATAGACTGGAGAAGCAAGCCACCTGTATCTCTAAGACAACATAACAGAAGAACAAGAGTTGGAAGGGACCTCGGAGGTCTTCTAATCCAACCCCTTGCTCAAGCAGGAGACCCTATACCATTTCAGACAAGTGGCTCTTCTTAAAAATCTCCAGTGATGGAGCACCCACAGCCTCTGGTGGGAAGGCGTTCCACTGATTTTAATCCACTGATTTTTTTTTTAAAGCATCTTTCCCACCCACCTCTTTTTCTCACTTCATATTTTTAGGATTGCGCGATGTTAAAAAGAACCGGTTTCCTTGAAAGCAGGCAAGAGCCACGTTGCTTCTGTTGTTGTTTACATTGGCTTATGCTAGGGGAACACAAGGACACCGGAGTTGGGAATTTGACCTTGGGCGACGCAATGAATCGGAGGAGAAAAATGCGTGGCCTTCCTGGCAGAGCAGAGATAGGAAGAAGATTTCCTGGGTCCTGCAGCCAAGTTCTGCCCCACCTCTCCCCCAAGGAAAGATCTCCAAACTCCACTTAACAAGGAAACGAGTGACGTGATAATCTCAGGTGTCAACTGGGCAGGTCAAAACATTGCCGGGTTAATCCACCTGTCAAGTTTCGAGGTCGTCTCAAATAAATTGCATTTCAAACAAAGTCTTTGAATGAAAACTCCTATTTATTAAGCACGACATTTTAGACCCGACTCCATCGAAGCCAACACTGACTTCCAGACCCAAAACCCTCCTTTTCCGTTCCCCACTCCCCTGCACTCATTGGTCATCTTCCAAGTCATTCTACCCTAATCTACTGCTCCAGCTCAAAGAAATTTCCCCCCTCCCATCCCATCTCCTAGGGGATATTATCTCCAGGGAAAATAAATAGGTGAAAAGTCAAACGTCCCTTTCCAGATGCCTCCGCTTCTCCTTCTTATGTCAGTACTAGAGTAAATGCAGCTTGAAGTGCTGACACCACAAGCATAACTACTCTGAGTAATCATAGCTCTTGGTTTTTTTTTTATTTATCTAAACCTTCCTAATTTCAACCAAGTCGAGAAACATGAGGACTAGAGCCTTTGCTTTGCTTTATCAGAGGGAAGTAGATCTCTATACCTCCTTCCTAATTGCAAGCAAGTCTTCTCTCTTGAGAATCATGAGGACTAGCATCTTGGCTTTGCTTCATCCATTTTGTTCCCTCGATCAGAAGAAAGCCGGGCTCTCTATAAACTTTCCTCCTAATTTCAACCCAAGCCTCCCCTCCCAAGAAGCATGAGGGCTAGTGTCTTGGCTTTGCTTCATCCATTTTGTTCCATCGTTCAGAAGAAAGGGGTGTACTCTAGATACCTTCTTCTCAATTTCAACAGGTTTTCCTCTCCTGAAAAGCACAAGGACTAGAAACTTGTTTCGTTTCACCAATTTTGTTTGATCAAACAGGGGAAAGCGGGCATTTCTGGGCATTGTTCCTGGCACAGATGAAAAAGAAGCTTCTGTGCTTGGAAAATATTATAAAATACTTCTGGGCATAAACCTTCGCACCTCTCCAGAAGGCCCACATCAATTCTATCAGCAGCTGGTCACTCAAATGGGGACCAACCAGTTGGGTGAGTTTGTTGTTCTCCTGAAGGATTTTCCCACAATGCATCGGACCGTCCTTCCCTTGGAGCTAAACACCTGGAGAAGCAGCTGGACAGATTTTGCCAGATGGGCCTGAGAAATCACTAAGAAAAGAGGACACATTTTTTAAAAAACATCTGCTCCATGATCCATTTCACCCCCTCCTTTAATTCCCAAGCCTCCTGTCTCATGTTATTATTATATATATTTTTGGGGGGTTCTGCCCATCCAAATCCACGGCCTGCCTCATCCTTGGAAAACCTGTAATTCTGAAAGATAATTCTCCTTTGGGGATTCATTTGAATGGCCTCAGATGACAAGAGCAGAGAAGAGAAGAAGAATGTAGCATATTGGGATTAGACAATCCCAAACATGGGAACGATCTTGGCAGTAAATAATGTATTTGGTATCCTCGGCAAGGAACAGATATTTCTTCACTGTGGACTGTAATTTCATTTCCATAAAAACAATATGTTTGGAAAGAAGGAAGGAAGGAAGGAAGGAAGGAAGGAAGGAAGGAAGGAAGGAAGGAAGGAAGGAAGGAAGGAAGGAAGCTGGAAGGGAAGGAGGGAAGGAAGGAAGGAAGAAAGGAAACATCAAGGAGGAAACCTTCACATTTGCAGGTTTTCAAATCACACAATGAGAAAAGTGTGATTTTCATAATGGAGAAAGTCCAACAGAGGGAGCTCATTACACAAAGTCCTAGCATATAAAGGAGAACATTTGCATTAATTCATATTAATTTGTTCTGGGATTGGAGATACCAAAGCACAACCTATAATCTTCTCTCTCAAACAGGCCACAATGCTGCATTTTGGAATTTTTTTTTTTTTTTTTTTTTGCAAGGAAGGCCTTCCAAACTCCAAATAACTACCCCCATCTGAGCACTTAAGTTTCTCCGAAGTTCAAAAACTCCAGGAAACTCTTTTGGATCTAGAAACCAGGTTTTTAATTAGATTTGGGACAAGCCCAGTCACACTTGTAGAAATCAGCTCACTCTTTTGATGGCTTGGAAGATGTTGAAGTTTTTTTAAAAAGATAATTTACATAGATTTTACGATCACTTGCCAATGCCAAAAAAATAAATAAATAAAAGACAATAAAAGACAAAAAATAAAACGTGAAACAGTCGAAACATTAAAAAAGAAAAAAGCGCATTAAAAAAAGACACACACACAAATATTAACCCCCAGTATAATCATGATCAATACATTACCATGATATTAGTGATATTCATTTTTTTAAAAAACAAACAAACAAATTACAATTAATATTTTAAAAAGGGGAAGGAACGGAAAACCCATTTTCACAAAAGATCATTTTATCCAACTCATCTCCAGATTTCCTAAATGTAGACAATAAATCTGGTTGTGGAGAAGTGTTTGGATTGCACCGGGTGGAAAAATATTTGAATTACGCCACTGATATTTTAAGATAGACTGTACCACGCCAGGGAAGTTTTGTTTGCTGGCTACAAGCCACGTGTCGCAAATCATCCGCAGAAATATTCCATTCCTGGCCATCCGGGCGAAGGGCCAAATTTAAGTAGTTATAAAATCATTGGACAAGCATCTCCTAATGGATGGAGAATCGGGGAGGGGCTGATTAAAAGTTCAATTAGTCAATTAACACCCGCACCCAATGGATTTAATCTGGCGGTCACAGGAAGTGACACTACTTGGGAACACGAATAAAAAGGCAGATGGCAGCTTTGGGCCCCTCAATCCGTCCCTTGGTGACTTTTCTCGACATCTCTGTCTCTTCTCGCAAGCTTTAGGTGAGTCCTTTCGTCGTATTATCCGCAGCACGGTAAATCTTGGATCTTTCCTGTCCTCTCTCTTCCCTTCCTTCTGCAAGGGTGGTGACATCTTACCCTTGCAAATCTTTTTTTGCAGCTTCTGAGTTTGGCTTGGTCAGCAACAAACATGGTTGCAGGAACTGGGGCTGGCTAGTCTAGTGAAGAGAAGGACCAGGGGAGACAGGATAGCCGTCTTCCAATGTTTAAGGGGCTGCCCCAGAGAGGAGGGGGTCAAACTATTTTCCAAAGCAGAAGAAAGAAGGAAAGAAAGAAAGAAAGAAAGAAAGAAAGAAAGAAAGAAAGAAAGAAAGATGTCTGAGTGAACCATGGATGGACAGAAGACATAGCTAGTCTACTGAACAGAAGGATCAGGGAAGGACCATGATAGCATCTTCCAATATTTGAGGGGCTGCCACAGAGAGGAGGGGGTCAAGCTATTGTCCAAGGCACCTGAAGGCCAGACAAAGAATAATGGATGGAAACTGATCAAGGAGAGATTCAACCTAGAAATAAGGAGAAATTTTCTGACAGTGAGAACAATCAACCCATGGAACAGAAGTTGCCTTCGGAAGTTGTGGGAGCTTCATCATTGGAAGCTTTCAAGAGGAGACTAGACTGCCGTCTGTCAGAAATGGTGTAGGGTCTCCTGCTTGGGCGGGGGGTTGGACTAGATGACCTACAAGGTCCCTTCCAACTCTGTTAATCTGCATCTGTAACTTGAGTTTGGAAGAAAGTGGGGAGGATGGTCCTCTTAAGACGAAGACTACCTATAGACTGGAGAAGCAAGCTAGCTGTATCTCTAAGACAGCATCACAGAATAACAGAGTTGGAAGGGATCTTGGAGGCCTTCTAGTCCAACCTTCTCCTCAAGCAGGAGTCTTTATACCATTCTGGACCAATGGTTGTCCAGTCTCTTCTTAAAAAAAACCTCCAGTGATGGAGCACCCACAACTTCTGAAGGCAACATGGTCCTCTGATTGATTGATTGATCTCACTGTCAAGAAATTTCTCCTTAGTTCTAGGTGGCTTCTCTTCCTTGATTAGTTTCCATCCATTATTTCTTCTTCTGCCTTCTGATGTTTTAGAGAATAGGTTGATCCTCTCTCTCTTTCTGTGAGAGGGATCTTGGAGTCCTAGTGGACAACCATTTAAATAGGAGCCAGCCGTGTGCAGCAACTGCCAAAAAAGCCAACACAGTTCTAGGCTGCGTTAAAAGAGGGATAGAATCAAGATCATGTGAAGTGTTAATACCACTTTATAATGCCTTGGTAAGGCCACACTTGGAATCCTGTCTCCAGTTTTGGTCGCCATGATGTAAAAAAGATGTGGAGACTCTAGAAAGAGTGCCGAGAAGAACAAGAAAGAGGATTAGGGGACTGGAGGCTAAAACATATGAAGAATGGTTGCAGGAACTGGGTATGTCTAGTTTGATGAAGAGAAGGACTAGGGGAGACATGATAGCAGTCTTCCAACATCTCAGGGGCTGCCACAAAGAAGAGAGAGTCAACTTATTCTCCAAAGCCCCTGAAGGCAGGACAAGAAGGATGGAAACTAATCAAGGAGAGAAGCAATTTAGAACTAAGGAGAAATTTCCGGACAGTTAGAACAATTAATCAGTGAAACAACTTGCCTCCAGAAGTTGCGAAGGCTCCAACACTGGAAATTTTTAAGAAGAGATTGAATAACCATTTGTCTGAAGTGGTGTAGGGTTTCCTGCCTAAGCAAGGGGCTGGACTAGAAGACCTCCAAGGTCCCTTCCGACTCTGTTATTTTGTTCTATTTTATTTTCCTGAATATGCCCCTGGATTTCTGCAAAAAAAGTCCAAAGTAGATTTAGGGATTTTTTTTTGGCTCTTGTGAAACAAGGCAACAGCCGAGGCACAGGGAGTCGTAACAGTGAGGACTCAACACAAGACACTCGTGTTCAATATGTTTCTTAATTTCCCCCTTCTCTTTGCAGGCTTCTTCACCCTTTGGAGAACCATGAATCAGCAAAAACAAGGTTGTAAGCTCCCTCCCTGCCCAGGACCTTGCTGTCCCCCCAAATGTCCCCCCAAGTCTTGTTGCTCACATTCCAACAAGGGGGTGCCCCCAAAGGGGCCCTGCTGCCCTCCGTCCAAAAATGTGCAGTGTCCTCCACAGAAGGCCCAACACCCTCCTAAACAGTGTTGATGGTTGCCATGCCCCACGGATAAAGGGGAAGGGGCTGAGAAAGAACTTCAACCCATCCTCCTCCGGTGCTGCTTCCAAGCCTTCCCTTCCAAGCCTTCCCATCGTGTCCTCAGGAGGTCTCAACCGACGTCTTCTGGAAATGGTCCTGGCGATCGTTAGATCTTCTCAAGAACATCCAAATTTCATTTGATTTTCCACGGAGCGAACTCTGTCGCTCTCGAAGACATAACAGCAAAGGTTTAATAAAAATACTCGCTCCTCCACCGAACAAGTTGAGTGTTGGGTTTTGGTTTTTCTGTTGGACGAGACACCTCTGTAGAACATCTGGGGATCAGGGTGGGATCTGAGTTCAAATGCAGTCAAGGATGCCACAAATCTGGGCAGGCTGATATTGTCAAAGATGGGCAAGCCGGGAACCCCCTAATACCTTGATAGACCTCTCAAGTCTTTGGCTGACACTTACTAAAGGAAGAGCTTTTTGATGATTCTTCTACAGCACCTGAGATGTTGAAATGATCAAATGCTGGGGCCCTTCAGAAAATTAGTTTTCCCAGTGGGATTCATTTCATTTCTCTGTCTGTCTGAATGTCTTGATCTCTCTCTTTTATCCATCCATCCATCCATTATTTCTCACTCTTTTGCTGACTCTCTCTCTCTCCATCTATCCATCCATCCATTTATCCATTTTTCTCTCTCTTGCTCTTTTGCTCTCTCTCTCTCTCTCCATCCATTCATCCATCAATCCAGAGACAAACAGACAGACAAGCTAAGACCAGATTGGGAAGGCAGCCCTTGAACTGAGCAAGAATAGGGAAGGATAAAAAAGGATAGGGAAGAAGGGAAGGGAGGGAGGGAGGAAGGAAGGAAGGAAAGAAGGAAAGGGAGGAAGAATAGGGAAGGAAGGATAAGAAAGAATAGGGAAGGAAAAAGAAGGAAAGAAGGAGAGGGAGGGAGGAAGGGAGGGAGGGAAGGAGGAAGAATAGGGAAGGATAAAAAAGATAGGGAAGAAAAGGGTAGGAAGGAAGGGAGGGAGGGAGGGAGGAGAAGAAGGAAGGGAAAAAATTACAAGATAAAACTGGGTGAATATACAAGGATTCAAAGCCAGCATTGGGAATTAAAACTTCCAAACTTTTGGCCCAGTTGGATAAACCAGTAAAGTCCGTTTTCTCCTGCATCTCAATTTCTCAACTCCTCAATTCCTCCCCAGCCTGTTGTGAAATATCCGGAGATATTTCCGAAGCATTGCTTAAAAAAAAACCAGACAAAAACGCCCCCCCTCCCCAAGGGACATTCTAAGCTGAACGGAATAGCGATCTTTACAAGTCTCGGCGAACCCAAAACTTTCTTGTGATTTGATCAATTCATTGCGTCTTCTCCTTGAGCACAGTCTGTTGTGGTCCGCCAGCAGCCAGTGGAGCTGGCAGCGGAGTCGGACAGCGATGAGGCTGAGGAAGAACATGGGCCAGTCCTGCAAGCTGTGGAAGGCCCAGACGAAGGCTCTGCGTTAGAGGCAGAGATGGGGCCAGGACCATCGGGGAGTGATGCGCGGACTTCGGAGCCTCCAGGGGCTGACAGTAGAGAGGCAGAGGAACAGGAGGAGCCTGTTCCTAGTGCACGTATGAGAAGAGGTGCCAGAAGGCAACAGCAGTTAAAGCAAAAGGGACGACTCGGGAGTAAGGCCAGGAGATGATTGCCCCCCCCCACAATAAGGATTAAAAGAGCAGCAATGGCTCTTGGGCTCTTTGCCAGAAAACAACCATTGAGAGATTTGCTTCGTGTTTGGATGTATTTCTTTCTTGTCAGCTCTTCTGTTCCTGAACTGTTGCCCAGAAATGCCTTTGGCAGTTTGCCTAATTATCCCAAGGTCAGAGATAAACTGAAGAATGGTGTTTTGAGGACTTTGCTTTCATTTAATTGGGAATAAGCTGACAAGGAGTTAATTCTCAGCAGTTTTAATAAAAACTGTTCGTTTTTTGGAACTGTTTTGCATTTAATATTAACCACGTGGGCCTGGGCCACAACACAGCCAAACAAGAAATAACTTCCAAAGATATATGCAGGAATAACCCAGCATTTTATTGCAACGTCATAGAGGCAGAGAAAAATATCCAGCAAAGAGAATTTTCTGCTTGAACGAGAAGGACAAACACAACCAAATGATATCTGCACGGGGAGACCAAACCAGAGATGGTGTTTCTGGGCTTTGATGCTTTTTTTTTTTTTTTAATAATTTACCTGGCTGCATCAGGTGATAGAGATAATGTCCAGTTGCTGGTAAGAAGATGCTTGAAGGAAAACAGGTATTGGATATGGTTTACCCTGAAATTTCTCGCTTAAATGAAGGCGAAAACAGAAATCAGAAGGACGAGATGAAAGCTCTGGGTTGCTCCAGGGTGTCCTGGTCTTTAGGACGGGAGGACCTCCCTAAACAAACCCTGAATGCAGGCAGAGAGAATTTTGTTTTTTTCATAAACTTGTTTATGAAAATTCAGGTAAGCAGCCACACCATCCAGGTATTTGCGGATTGTTTCGAAAGCAGGGATTGGGGATGGGTCTTCTACAAATCACTTGGAATATTTGGCATGCCCCCCACCCCCACCCCAAAACTAGACACTGATACAACTAAAACTTTGAAACACCCCCCCCCCCCAATAGTGGGAAAGGACAACCAGAAACAAGGATGGATATTGCAAGATTTTTCTTCTTTTGGGCAAACTGATTTCCTTTTTGGCACTATGCCAGAAGTCCTAAACCGGAGTGACTTCAAATCAACCTGGGCCCAAATAAAGTTAAGTATAGGTAGTCCTCGACGTGTGACCACAACGGAGCCCCAAATTTCTGTTGTTAAGTGAGACATTTGTTGAGTGAATTTTGTCTCCGTTTTACAACCTTTTTTGCCCCAAATTTTTAAATGAATCGCTGTATTGTTAAGTTAGTGGCACAGTCGTTAAGCGAATCCGGCCTCCCCCATGGACTTTGCTCATCAGAAGGTCGCAAAAGGGGATCATGTGACCTCGGGATGCTGCGACTGTCATAAATACAAGTCAGTTGTCGAGCATCTGAATTTTAATCACGTGGCCACAGAGGTGCCACAATAGTCATAAAGTGTGAAAAACGGTCATTTTTTTCCCCAGTGCCATTTGACTGGTCACTAAGTGAATGGTTGTAAGTTGAGGATTACCTGTAATTTGGCATGACCAGAAAGGGGAAAAAAAATGTGATGTGTGGGTGCAGTTTTGCATTCCAGTTCCATAAAGTTACTAAGAGCAAAGTCGGTCTTCCATCTAATCCTTTTCAGTACAATAGTCCTCGACTTACAACAGTTCATTTAGTGACCATTCAAAGTTACAACAGCACTGAAAAAAGTGACTTAGGACTGATTTACTGGACACTTATGACCATTGCAGCATCCTCGTGGTCACAACTCAGATGCTTGGCACCTGACTCGTATTTATGACGGTCGCAGCATCTCCGGGGGTCACGTGATTTTCTCCTTTGTGACTTTTCCGACGAGCAAAGTCCAGGGGGAAAGCGGATTCACTTAACGACTGTACCACGGACTAAACAACTGAAGAGACTCCCTTAACCATGGCGGCCAGAAAAGTCGCAAAACGGAGGGAAAAACCCACTTAACAAATGTTTCCCTTAGCGACATAAATTGTGGTCTAACTCGAGAACTACCCGAATAGGTTTTGCACAAAGATACACATTTAAATCCAGCTTTAAATACCCCTGGGGAACCGCCCCCCCCGTGAATGAGCCTGTCAATTTCAGAGGGCCGCAAAGGAGGAATTGACTCCTGTGGTCAGGAAGCAGGGTGAGGTTTCCTGTCAAATAAATAACAGGGACAAAGTCCCAGGGACAAAAGAACCAGACAGGAGTTTTCAAAGGTGTCCACGCCCCATTGGTCTGTCCCTGCCTTTCATTAACGCCAATTAAAGAGAATATTTATTTTTTTTCCCCCACAATCAAAGGCCTTCGGTAGACGAGAATTACTCATCCCAGAATCTGGCAAAACGCCCTGTCTTCTTTTACATGAAGTGAGGTTTGTAAGATGCCAGAAAAAGCGTACCGCCCTCCAGTTCTGGAGAACCGACACCGGGCTTCACCAAAACGGACCCGGATGGTTCTAAGCACACGGTGGAGCCTGGAAACACGCAAGACATCCCCCCATCGCCTTGTGGGCCCGAACAGTTGTCTGAACAGCTGGATCCACATGTGGGAGGAGATGGTGGGGCGCAGGCCTCTGCCGTCCCCGAGGAGCAAGGTTGGGGTTTCTCTGCGCAGGGGGAACAAGGATGCAGCGTCGTGGACCCACACGGGATGGAAGGAGTTTCTGCACTCGTTTCGGTGTGCAGGGATAGGCAAGGCACAGCACAGGGGACGAAGGTGGCCGTGGGGCACGGCACAACCCCAAATGAAGGAGCCGCGCATGGCTGCTTGGCTTGGTACGAGAGGCCGTCGGGTGCACTGCAGGCTTGCAAAGGGGGACAATCACAAGTTTGGATACACTGTGCCATGTCGGTGAAGTTGCACGAATCCTGGGCGTCCACCGAACACTGAGCGACATTGGTGGGTGGAGGAAGGCAAGGCTCTTTGCATTGGTAAGCCATGCTGTAGAGGACTTAGGTCTAGAAAGGAAAAAAGAAAACAACCACATAATGCAATTGTTTGCATCGGTAAAGTGGGAGCGATTTTGTGAAACAAGGCTTCTCTTCCAGGGCAGACAGGAGGAGCCCAGCTGCATCAATGGGGCAGAATAACAGAATCACAGAGTTGGAAGGGACCTCAGAGGTCTTCTGGTCCAACCCCCTGCTCAGAATACAGGATATCAGAGTTCGAAGGGACCTCAGAAGTCTTCTAGTCCAACCCCCTGCTCAGGCAGGAAACCTTATCCCAGTTTAGACAAATGGCTGTCCAGTCTCTTCCTAAAAACCTCCAGTGATGGAGAAGGAAGGAAGAAAAGAAGGAAAGGAAAGGAAAGGAAAGGGAAGGAAGGAAGGAAGGAAGGAAGGAAGGAAGGAAGGAAAGAAGGAAGGAAGGAAGGAAGGAAGGAAGGAAAGAAGGAAGGAAGGAAATAGCAGAATAACAGAGTTTGAAGGGACCTCGGAGGTCTTCAGACAAATGGCCATCCGTTGTCTTCTTAAAAACCTGCAGTAATGGAGAAGGAAGGAAGGAAGGAAGGAAGGAAGGAAGGAAGGAAGGAAGGAAGGAAGGAAGGACAGAATAACAGAGTTTGAAGGGATCTCGGAGGCCTTCTAGTCTAACCCCCTGCTCCGGCAGGAAACCCTAGACCTTTTCTGACAAGTGGCTGTCCAGTCCCTTCTTAAAAAGCAGGTACCGTGTGCTTTGCCAGTTGCCAGTCCTTCCTCTGATGCCCCCATTGGACGCCTCATTACTTAACAAATGTCCTTCTTCCTTTCTCTTTCCTTCCTGCCTCTTGAAATTTATGGCTTGTACAAGTACAACGGATACAATCAATGCCAAAATCCATCCATCCAGTTTCAGGCAGTGGGGAGCAAAGAGAAACAAAGAAGAGGCATTTGATTGTCCCTCTGCCCTGAACAGAGAACAGCCAGAGGTCTCTGTGACACAAGCAGGAACCCTTGCTCTGATTTCTTTCACCAAGCAATTGTTATTGAAATATAGACTGCCTCCGAAGATGGAGGATCATTGTGCCCCCTATGTTAGTGATGTTCAGGAAGGAAGGAAGGAAGGAAACTATGAAGAAAGAGAAGAAAGCCAAGGAAGGATGAAGGAAAGCAAGAAAGGCAGAGGAAGGAAGGAAGGAAGAAAAAGAAAGAAGGGAGAAAGAAAAGACAAGCAGAAGAAAGGAAGAAGGAGGGAAGAAAGAAAAGGAAGAAAGGAGGAAAGAAAAAGCAGAGAAAGGAAGGAAAGAGGAAAGAAAAGAAAGCAGAGGAAGGAAGGCAGGGAGGCAGAAAAAAAGCAATGAAGGAAGAAAGAAGGAAAGAAGGAAAAAAAGCAGAGAAAGGAAGGAAAGAGAAAAAGAAAGGCAGAAAAAAAGAAAAGCAATGAAGGAAGAAAGAAGGAAAGAAGGAGAGAAGAAAGAAAAAGAAAGAAGGAAAAAAAAGCAGAGAAGGGAAGAAAGGACAAAAGGAAGAAAAGAAGAGCAAAGAAAAGCAAGCAAGGGGACGAAGGGACCAAGGAAGAGGACGAGAAAACAAGGCAGGCAGGCAGGCAGGCAGGCACCCAGAATCGTGCTTAAAATGCAAAAAGAGCAAAGAAAGAAAAATACAGTATATAACACCCCCCCGCCCCCCCAAGAGGTGAGTCCAACTTCCCAAGTCGAGACGAGACTTACTCAACTCTTGCAACTGCCTGGAGAGACGCAGGAGCCACAAAAGGCTTTGTCGAGAGGTGTGGTGAGAGCCAAAAGCTCTCTTTTATACACACAGATAGCATTTTTTTCCGCCGATCCATCCTCTTTGCCCCACCCACGCCTTTCATTCATGAATTAGACCAGCTATTAAAACCGTGCATAATAATACAGGACTTGGAAGGACTTAGCATCGGATGTTATTCCCTATGCAAATCCTTTCAATCAATCCCCAGCTGTCACTCAAAAGTAGTAGGGGCGGTCCTTTCAGAAAAAGCTTATTTTTGACACTCGTATGGGACACGTCCCGGAGGCCAGGAGGATGGGTGGCAACGCCCATCCGATCTTCCCCGGATTGATGGACCCGAATGGCTTAAACTGACGTTTTGTCCCAACCTCAACTCTTGATTTTTGGAATCCATCCAAAAGACACAGCATCAGAGGAAAGATGAACGAGGAGGGCAGAGGAAAAAATAACTTCAACCCACATTCCCAGTTTAATCCCATTCTCTAAATCGGCTTTCTAGCGCGAGCAAAGAAAGACGTGCGAGAATCTCTTGAATTTCTCTCGATGGGGTTTTCAAAACGCATCGTTGCCTTCCAACATGGGGGAAACATTTTCCAGCTGCTGTTGAGAAAAACACCCCTGAAGACATCTTGATCCTGGGTTGGAAAAGAAAACCCACAGAATGTAGATTTCCACCCATATTTTATACTTGATTCAGGATTATAAAGCTACGAGCTGATTTCTTTCTTCCTAAGGGCGCCGGTAGGAAAAACTGCTTGGTTTTCTCACACCTCCTAAACCTCTGCAGGAGATGCTCACTCTCTTTTAAAGCATATCCCCCCTACCCATAATTCCCCCCCTTCCAGATGGAATCTCATCTCTTGGTTGAGAAACGGACTCTGCAGAAGTCCTTTGGTAGCATTCACTGCTACCGAAAATTACTTTCCAACATCACACAAAGAGCAACTTTAAACTCTTTCCGAAGAGTTGAAAAGTTTTCTCAAAAACCGTCGGCTTCGTATAGATAAGTACGGTGTTTCCCCGAAAATACGACCTACCCCGAAAGCTTGATTTCTACCAGGGGTGGGTTCAACTTACCTTTACTACCGCTTTGCTCACACGTGCACTTCTGCACATGCGCAGTACACCCATGATGATGTCGTGGCGGGTGGGCGGAGCCTCCCACTGGTTTTACTACTGGTTCTATAGAACCGGACTGAACTGGGAGCAACCCACTGCTGATTTCTACACGTACGCCCAATATAAGCAATACCCCCAATATAAGCCCTAATTAAAAGTGTACTCCAGGGTGCAGTGCATGGGTAAAAATTAAGCTAGGGTGAGGATGAGGGTGGGTGGAGCTGCTCTACTACTGGAGCTGCCCTACTACTTACCTTCAGTTGCAGCCAGGCCTCGCACACTCCGACACCTGCCTTACTGGCCCATTTCTTCTGCAGCCGGCAAGGCTTTCCTGAAGGGCTCTGTAGCCGATAACAGAGCTCTGGATCGATTCAGTTATCGATCTGCAGAGGCCTTCAGGAAAGCCATGCCAGCCACAAAAAAAGTTACTGAAGGCTTCTGATAGCGAAAAGGAGGCCGGGGGTGATGCGCGCAAGTGAGATGAGTCAGTGGACGACATCCTCCCCCCAAAATAAGACCTGGTGCCTTTTTTGGTGGCAATATATATAATAATAATAATAATAATAATAATAATAATAATAATAATAATAATAATAATAATAATAATTTTATTTCTATACCGCCCTTCTCCTGAAGGACTCAGGGCGGTGTACAGCCTATTTAAAAACAGAATAAACATCAATTTAAAATAATTTAAAAGTATTAAATAATTGGCTTAATTTAAAACCCCAAAAATTTAAAACATCCAATTAAAAATTATGTTGCTAACCCAGCCTGGCGGAACAATAGGGTCTTGAGTGCGCAGCGAAATACCCGGAGGTCAGAAATCTTACGTATTTCCGGGGGCAGTTCATTCCACAGGGCTGGGGCTCCCACAGAGAAGGCCCTCCCCCTGGGTGTCGCCAGCCGACATAACTTGGCCGATGGCACCCGGAGGAGACCCTCTCTGTGGGAGCGGACTGGCCTGTGGGAGGCTATTGGTGGCAGAAGACGGTCTCGAAGGTACCCGGGTCCTATGCCATGGAGCACTTTAAAGGTAGTGACCAACACCTTGAATCGCACCCGGAAGACCACTGGGAGACAGGGTCTTATTTTCGAGAAAACACGGGTATTATGAAGCCAAATGTCTACAGCAGTGTTTCTCAACGCTGGCTGGGGGATTCTGGGAGTTGAAATCCACCCATCTTCAAGCTTCCAAGATTGAGAAACACTGGTCTACAGACAGAGGAATTAGCTTCAAAAATGATCTACGACTGCGAAAATTGGATCTGGCTAGGATATCGATATTAAATCTTCCCTGTTCCGAAACAGTCTACCAGACTGTTGCTAGAGGAAAGAAACTGACAAGAAGGGAACTTCCCCCAAGGAACTACATCTGTGAAATCTTTCTTCCTTCTTAACGATCCACCCAGGAAGAAGTTTTAAATATTCATCGGTTGTCTTTCTCGCAAGGAAATGTGGTTGACCTGTTGACTGAACTCGATCATTTTCTGAATCTACATAATGCACGGATTTCAAATGAACTTAGTTTGCATAATAGGCATGTTAAGTCGGCTGGTCTTTCACAAACTTGATTTATTTATATATGAAATTTAGCAACCGCCTGTCTCAACCACAGACCGATTAAATTAAACATGTTGTATAAAAGCCTTCCTTCCTTCCTTCCTTCCTTCCTTCATTCCTTCCTTCCTTCCTTCCTTTATTTCTTTCCTTTCCTCCCTCCTTCCTATCCTTCTTCCCTCCCTCTCTTCTTTCCTTTACTTCTAATCCTTCCTTCCTTCCTTCCCTCCTTCCTTCCTTCCTATCCTATCCTATCCTATCCTATCCTATCCTATCCTATCCTATCCTATCCTATCCTATCCTATCCTCCCTCCCTCCTTCCTCCCCTTTCCCTCTAATCCTTCCTTCCTATCCTTCATCCCTCCCTCCCTTCTCCCCTTCCCCTCTAATCCTTCCTCCCTCCATCCCTCCCATCTTCCCTTCTAATCCTTCCTTCCTTCCTCCCTCCCTCCTTCCCTTCCATCTTCCCTCCCCTCAAAATAAATCTATCATCTATATCTTCCATCTGTCTGTCTGTCTGTCTGTCTGTCTGTCTGTCTGTCTGTCTATCTATCTATCTATCTATCTATCTATCTATCTATCTATCTATCTATCTATCTGTGTCTGGTTATCTGTCATCTATGTTTTCCTTCTATCTAGCTATTATCTATCTGTCTGTCTGACTTGATGTCTCTTCTGTCCATCCATCCATCCATCCATCCATCCATCCATCCACCCACCCATCCCTTTGTTTCCTTTTGGACACAGAGATACGTGCCAGTCCCTTGAAGAATTTCAGAACGCACCAGAGAGATTCTTTCATCTGCTTTTATTTGCTCTGGATGAGCAGGGAAGTGATAGGAAGAGGAGAGAAGTCTGTCCGTCCACTAGCAATTAAAAAAAGGACTCCTCCCTCACAATGAAAGGGGATCCTTTAGAAGACCCGGATGCAGAAATCGCAATCCCAGGATACGGCAGAAGTGGCGAGCAGAGAAACTGTAAATGTGTACGGAAAAAAAAATTCTCTTGTATGGGGGGTCAAAAGAAGAAACTCGGACAAAAATTCACCGAAGAGGGAATTCAACGTGTGTCAACGTGGTTGGCTTTGAAGTTGGGGTGCATCTGTGCGTGTTCAGCATTTCTTCACGTTGCACTGGTTCACGCTTACCGACTGGCACCCCTTCATGCAGGCCGTGTCGTCGCAATTTTTCACACACTTCACGCCCTCGCAGGGATCCACGCAAACCACGGTTCCGGGAGCGGTGCATTTTGTGGTGCACTTGGTGGGCCCCTTGGGGGCAACACAGACATTGCCGCAGGGGTCCTGGCAGACCACCGCGGCAGGGGCCAGCGGCACCGCGACAGGGGACATGCACACAGGGGAAGCGCAGATGGGGGCACAGGGACCTTGGCTCTGGATGGTGGCCACGGATCCACGGCAGGTCACACACTGGCAGCCCTGGGGTTCTGGGATGCAAACATTGCTGTTTTGGCCCTGGTTCTGGCTCACGGTGATGGTGGCACAGGGAGGGTAGCTTTGGGCCTGCACCGGACTCACTACCACGGATCCGCAACAATCGTGGCAAATTTTGGCACACTGGCCCGAACTTTGGCCTTGGGTCACGCAGATGGCACCGGTGGGAGAGGCGCAGACTTCGATGCTCTGTCCCTGCGTTGGAGAGACGCAGACGGTGGTGCCAGGGCCCACGCAAACCGTGGTGCCTTTCAGGCAGGGGGGAGGGAGGCAAGGTTGTTTGCACTGGTAAGACATCGGGGAAGGAAGTCGGCTTGTTCTGCAAAAAGGAAAACCAGACATTTCAGAATAGTTCGTTTGGGAAAGAGGTTAGTTTATTCAACAATCCAGCAATCTCTTTGGTGCAACCTTGTGAGATAACAACAAAAGCACAGGACTTGAACCACAGTTCTTCAAGAGACTCTCCAGATGGTTCTTTGTCTACCCTAAGTTTCTTCTATTGGAGAATGAGTGAGGGAGGATGGAGCCCAGTCAAAAGTTATTCAGAACAGAATAACAGCTTTGGAAGGGACCTTGGAGGCCTTGTAGTCCAACCCGGCTGCTCAACCCTATACTATTTCGGACAAATGGCCAATCTCTTCTTAAAAACCTCCAGTGATGGAGCACCCAAAACTTCTGGTGGCAAGCTGTTCCACCGACTAATTATTCTCACTATCAGGAAGTTTCTCCTTAATTCCAGGTTGTTTCTCTCCTTGGTTAGTTTCCATCCATTGTTTCTTCTCCTGCCTTCTGGTGCTTTGGAAAATAAGCTGACCCCCTCTTCTTTGGGGCCGCCCCCCAAATATTAGAACCCTGCTATCATGTCACTCCCAGTCTTTCTTTTCCATTAAACTAGACACACCTAATTCAATTAACAGCCTCATCCTAGACAGATTTTTTTTCCTCCAGAAATAAGCTGCACTGAATTCCATTAAACTTGCTCCTGGAAAAATAGGTATATTATACCACTGCAGCTTATAGCATGATCATAAATTGCTTGTAACAGTCTGCGAGAATGGCCTTGGGAGACCGGAAGGAGACTGGACAACCGGTGTGTAAAAGGTATCTCAGCCCATAGAAGAGGGAGAGCATGGAATATGTCTTGGAAGGGACCCTTCCAGAGGTGGGCTTCAGCAGCCCACCCTCTGGACCCTCCCTAATTTACCCAAGAGTAAAAGGAAAGGATCGGAGCAACCCTTTCCCTCTTGCAAAATTCTATTCATGGAACTCTATAATAAAAAAATAAAATCAAATTGCTTCTTTGAAGCAACTTACAAGACCAAATTTGATTGACTCAGGGATAATCCTATTGGATCAAAGAGGTCTCACATTGCCAGAGAAGAGCTGAATTCGCAAAACACATTTTATCCCCGGATTAATGAATTATTTCCAGCCGCTGGGAGAGGCTTTTTGCAATCCGCTAACATTCCCAGAAGAAAACCAAAAGGAAGATTAAAATGAGGGAAGCAAAACTGGTTCGCTGGGCCTGATTAAATCTCTGGTATGAATATTGTATGATAAATATATTTTGGGGAAACTCCTTATGGGAGCCCGGCTGATGTTCCTACCATCCATTCTGAAAATGCGTTCCATTTTAGTGAGTTTTGGGCTGAAGGGTTTTGGTGGGAAGTTTCAACGATACTTTTCTTAATTGCCTTCTTTGTATTTATACACAAAGATTGGCTAGGAAACAGCCAGAAAAAGCTTCCAGAACTATCTAATCCAATGATAGGAACACACATCATCTAAAAAAAGCAACAAAATTATCATCATTTTTGACACCTTTCTACAAGGGAGATAAATTCATCCTTCCTTTTCTAGTCTTCAAGGAGAACCATGTTTCAAATCATGCACAAAAGGTGGCCACCTCACATTCAAAGGAGCCACTTAGGTTTCCATCGAGGTGAGTGTGAAGATTTCTTCACAATCAGATTGCCTCACTCTACTTTTCTACCCATCTTTGATGGGACACAGTGGCTCAGTGGCTAAGTTGCTGAGCTTGTCAGTCGAAAAGTCGGCAGTTCAGTGGTTTGAATCCCCAGTGCTGTGTAACGGGGTGAGCTCCCGTGACTTGTCCCAGCTTCTGCCAACCTAGCAGTTCGAAAGCACGTAAAAAAAAAATGCAAGTAGAAAAACAGGGACCCCCTTTGGTGGGAAGGGAACAGCATTCTGTGCACCTTTGGTGTTGAGTCATGCCGGCCACATGACCACAGAGACATCTTCGGACAGCGCTGGCTCTTCGGCTTTGAAAAGGAAATGAGTACTGCCCCTCTAGAGTCAGGAACAACTAGCACATATGTGTGAGGGGAAGCTTTACCTTTACTTTTCTACAACCTGGTTATCCTCTCTCCATCTTTCTTCAATCTTTACTTCCCTCCCCTCTGGGAATGTCTGCTCCAACTAAATTCACCTCCCTTGCGTGTCTTCACTCTGTTTCAGTCCTTTCTTTGCTCCCTGTAATTCTCCATCACCATTCATTTAAGAGTTTGCTTTCTCCGGCATCTTGAAAGGTTGGGTTGATCCTTCATTCCTTTGTGTCTAAGCACCATAAACTGCCCTGAAGACATTGGTGGAAATTGCTACCTTGACTCTTCCCAACCATGTTCTGCCCCCCACTTGATGGCCAAATCCAAGGAATGTTGCCACAGAAAGGTTCTTGGTTGCTAAAGATGTCTCCAGATCCTTCTGAGATGGACATCTTCTTCAGAGATGGAGAACAAGAAGGAGACACTTACCGCAGTGGTTGGCGAGCAGCAGGAATTTCCAGGAATCTGATGTTCTCTTGAAGGACACCTTCCGATCTGGTCTCTTATATATGGCTTGGAGCAGACTGGCCTCCAGAAAGTTGCCCCAGGCAAGAGAGAAACCTATGGTTAGGAGAACCCCAATGAATTCCACCTAGTGCTCTTCAAATTGCTGACTGACCAGCCTCATTAATTTTGGGTGAGCGGAAGTCCTAATGAGACGGTTCATACATGTGGAGTGGGACACATGGAGGCCTGATCTTCTAAGATGAGGTGGAAGTGGTTCAGGCACGTGGAAGCAACGAAGGGCCTAGGCTAGCTAAGAAACACCCAGAACGAGTTACGTTTTTGAAGATCCTCATCTATGGGCTCCTGTTGCTCTTATCCTCAACCAGAAAGACCAAGATCTTCTGTTGGAAATGTTGGTGACTTCCATTGCTGGGAAGTTTTGAAGCTTTTGGGGGCTTGATTGGGAATGGTGGTCAGTTAGAAGATAACTGTGGGGCCCAATCCATTTTACAACTTGATTCTGGAAGGAAACCCAGCCTACCAGCACCATAAATCGGTTCCTTGCTGATATCTTATGTATACAGAGTCAAATAAGTTGACTGCGGACATTAGGAAATGCACATATATGCATGAAACTGCCAGCATCTCATTGCTCAAATTGAGCCAACACGGATGTGGGTTATAAATGATTAAAATTTGGCACACCACCTGCAAAGGGACTCACATTTCCACAAGGGCCATTGGTCACTTAGGAATGTTACCACGGGGGAAAACTTGCCGGTGGAGCTTTGATTCTCTCATCCTGGTTTTGTTACTTGTAGTTTTATTCTTTGTAAAAGAAGGCAGGAAAGGGAGCAGATCAGATGGGAAAACATAATCACAGGATCTAACTGTACGTTAATTGGAAAGCTATCTTTCCAATAAAGTAGAATTTCCACTAGAAAAAGTTGAAAGGATCATGTACCTCAGTTCGAATTTACACGAAAGCTGGGACATGACCAGTGAAATAAAGACAAGGATAGAGAAAGTTTGAACAGCATTCTTCAAATGAAAAAGGTCTTCTGGAGTCACGACATAAGATTGAAAATCAGGCTTGTCAGATCTTTTCTATCCTGCTCTACGGAGTAAAGAGCTGGTCTCTGACAGAAAGCCACTTGAAGAGACTGGAAGCATTTGAAATGTGGATTTACAGACAGCTGTTACATATAAGTTGGGTTGACAAAATCAGAAATGAGGAGGGGCCAAGGGAAATCATCAAAGCCATTAAAAAGTGAAAGTCGGACATGTGATGTGACACCCGGAAAAATACGGCATCCTTCACTTCATCCTCCAGGAAAAGATTGAAGGCAAATGAGGTCCAGACAGAAGAAGAACATCAGGGCTTCAAAATCTAAGGGATCGGTTTGGACAGAACTCAGTAGCACTTTTTCGTGTGGCTGTTGATAAAAATAGGATCGCCAATGTCCAATGATGGATATGGAAGAAGGAAGAAGGAAGAAGGAAGAAGGAAGAAGGAGAAGAAGAAGAAGAAGAAGAAGAAGAAGAAGAAGAAGAAGAAGAAGAAGAAGAAGAAGAAGAAGAAGAAGAAGAAGAAGAAGAAGAAGAATCTGGCAGGTCTGAAAGTACAAATCTCCCATTGCCTCTTTTATAGTCTGAGAAGTTACAGGAGATCCTTTCTTTCTTCCCTGTCCTTTATGTAGCTGTGGGCTATGTTGTCTCTTATCTGATTGTTCCCCAGGCAGCATCTCTTACATCCATCTCTCAAGGTTTTCTCCACATACCATTATCAAAGAGAAGGTTACCAAACCTTTCACTCAGAGACTGACAGGACTTGCTGGATCCAGTTTCAGATCTGGCTGTAGAGCCAGTCCCACTTTTCTTTTGCTGCAGTGGTGAAGTTTTGTGCAAAACAACAGGATTCGAAACTGTACAACACATTTGGCAGAGGGAGCATTTACTCGATTCCCTAAAAGGAATTCTGTGCAATTAAAAATTGGGGTTTATTTCAATGACAAGAAGGCTGGGATCAATTAGTATTTAACAGAATAACAGAGTTGGAAGGGACCTTGTAGGTCACCAATTATATTTAACTGACTATAATCATCTTCTGGGTCTTAAGATAACTACCTTCCCACAAAGTTGCTTTAAAATCATCATCATCCTCATCCTCATCATCACAACAACAACAACAACAACAACAACAATAATAATTTATAATTAAATAATTATTATATATAAAAGTACAATTTATTGACATCATGATACCAGGAGATTCCAGAGTCGAAGAAAAAGAACTGGGGAAAAAAAACCCCATGAAATATCGCGACCTGGCCATCGAAACTACACGGCTATGGATGAAACATGTGAGAGTGATACCCATTGTCATCGGGGCACTTGGTTCCATGTCCAAGAATTTTATAAGATGCATCAACAAATTGCAGCTTCCTGCAATAACACCAGCGGAACTGCAAAAAACTGTGCTACTTGGAACATTGTACATCTTAAGGAGGTACTTGGTTGATCCCTAGGATGCTGGCAGCAAACCGTATCAACCATTAGCACCAGTCAATGGTATTTGTGATGCATTTTTGAATGTTCAGTTGACTGAGTTTCATGTTTAATGAATAATAATAATAATAATAATAATAATAATAATAATAATAATAATAATAATAATAATAATAATCTTGTGGGACTTTAGGATTCAGACTGACAGGCACTTGGTCCACAACACACCTGACATAACAATAGTTGAAAAGAAAAAAGTATGGTTCATTGACATTGCAATACCTGGTGATGCACGGATTGAAGATAAGCAGCAAGAAAAAAATCACAAAGTACCGGGATTTGCAAATTGAAGTTGAGCGACTGTGGAAAAAGAAATCGTGTGTTGTCCCGATTGTAATTGGAGCCCTTGGAGCAATACCCAAAGGGCTACCCCGCTATTTAGAAATTCTAAATTTGCTGGACTTGAACATTTTGACTCTACAAAAAACCACCTTACTCGGAACAGCTGACATCCTCCGACGATACCTTAACAGTTCCTAGGTCCTTGGTTAGGACTCGAGCTGCTGAGCTATTAACCAGCCTCAAAGGCTGTGAATCTCACTAAAGATTAACTAATAATAATAATAATAATAATAATAATAATAATAATAATAATAATAATAATTATAATTATTATTATTCAAAGGACTTATGGATGGATAGAATACGCTCAATTCATGCATCTTTCTCTTTGACTAAACCTAATTGAAAGAATATCTAATTGAAAGAATAGCCTGTCAGGTGTGTTCTTAGATCTAGAAAAATAACAATTATAATAATTTTACAAAGTTGAGTGTTGGTTTTGCATTGGGTAACAATGTCATCTGTTTCATGTTCTCTTTTGATCAGATTCCAACTTTTGCCTATAGCAGAAGTCAAACACAACGAAAAAACAACAACAAAAAACAAACAAACAAACAGGAGAGGAAGAAAAAAAAAACAGTCTGTAATTAAATAGCATTTTTTTTTATTTTTTATTTTGCAGTTCAATGCTTTACCTCAGAAAACCATTAGAACGCTGTTCCCGAGGGCATGTATTTACTTATTCACCCCGGAACAATAAACCAGATATTTAACACAGATATACGTGTCATGGCAACTTAAAAGCTGGGTAAATTTTCTGAGTCTGCAAACAGCGTTTTGGATTTTGATTGCTTGGCATAAAAACCTAGGCGAGACCTGCTTGAAAAGAAAAGAAGAGAA
The DNA here is from genome assembly GCA_022577455.1 of Arizona elegans. NCBI lineage: Eukaryota > Metazoa > Chordata > Lepidosauria > Squamata > Colubridae > Arizona > Arizona elegans. The sequence goes on from JAKOOJ010000036.1 coordinate 2,467,954, forward strand.
GAGAAGAGAAGAGAAAAGAAACAGGTTTGGCTGAAGTTTAAATCGCATGGAATTAAATCTGCATGCAGATCTCTTTAAAAGCAAAGTCAAGGAAATGCATGACTGTCTCAGCGCTAAATCACTCCCTTAGCTGTCACCTTAAAAATTGCAAATTTGACAGCAACGTTTGACGGCAGAGTTTGGCGCCACTCCCAAATTTTGGAAGAGCTGCATTTTGTGGCCACAGATCTGAAATAGCAGGTCGCATTTTAATAGTTTTGGGTAGCTTGAAACAGAGGTGCGCAGGAGAGGATCTACTTAGAGTTTAAGCTTAGGCCCTTTCAAATACAGAGGAGGGATTTGGCGTTAAGTATTGCGTTTGATACGTTAGAGCCACATACAGCTAGTCCTTGTCTTACAACGGTTTGTTTAGTGACTGTTTAAAGTTTCAACTGCGCTGAAAAAGATGACTTGTGACCATTTTTCACGCTTACGGAAGGTTGCAGCATCTCCGTGATTCCATGATCAAAATTCATCTGCTTGGCAAGTGACTCATATTTATGACGGTTTCATGGCCCTGGGGTCGCGTGATCTCCTTTTGTGACTTTCTGGCAAGCAAAGTCAAGGGGAAAGCCAGATCCACTTAAAAACTGTGTCATTAACAACTGTAGTGATTCACTCAACAATGGCGGCAAGACAAATATCTCACTTAGCAAACAGAAATTTTGGGCTCCATTGTGGCTGTAATTCGAGGACTACTTGTATAAAACTTTCTGAGAGTCGTTGAGGCTGCTTGGAGGTTTATCTGTGGCCTCTGAGCGGCCTCAATGACTCTCAGAAAGAGCGCTAATGAACAGATGACTGCTAAGCAATATAAGCCCATCCATCTGCCACCATTCAGTCAGAATGGAAGAAGCTTCTCGGATGAGAAGTGAAACATCTTCAAGGAAAAACTATGTTGTCTTTTGAAAAAAAAAAAGCACATTTGGGACAAAATTAATCCAATAAATTGCACAATCAACTAAGAATCCTCATCCAGATGAAACATTGAAATAATTAATTGATTTGGAGATGAACGTTTTGATTTTGATGTTCTAACTTGGACATTAAGAGCCTCCTTCTATATTTGTGATCTAAGGTAGCCATTATTAGGACTAGTCAAACCATCAATCAAATTGTTTATTACAGCCATAAAACCAGATACGGTAAACTATTTAATAATAGAACTGTCACAGTCATCTGCATATATAAAACAGTCATCTATGTATATGCAATAGTCATCTAGGTATGTAAAACAGAAAAACAATTAATGTAAGATTTAAAGATAATGAGCTGTATAATAAAATAATATTATACGAAAATATTATAAAAATGATGAATAAATAGATGGAGAGCTTAATAAAATAGAGGAAATTTTCTTGGAGTTGGTTAAACAATCACCCTCACAACTTTGTTTTCTGGCTTTAGCTATGAATTTTAGGGTTTGCTAATTTCCCCCCCTTTTAATAAATGACCAAGGCCTGCTTCTAACTTGAGAGCATATGATGAAGTCCATCAGAAAAATAAAGGAGGTGTCCGATGATCAAACGGAATAAAGTAAATTCACCGAGTCATTCTTTTCGGGAAATAAAAATTAAGAGAATTAAGTGGCGTGACCCATCAATTCACGAGTCTCCTAGAATGGAATTCGCTCTGTCATCCGATGGGTGGATCAACAGCGAAGTTCTCAAGAACTTATGTCATTCTTCTGTCAGATATATCAGAAGCAATGCCTTCATATCTTTCTTGGCTGAGGACAAATTTCCAAGATTTCATGTTAATAATAATAATAATAATAATAATAATAATAATAATAATAATAATATTTAATTTACTAAAACCTGTAGGTCATCCATTTTGCTTCTTTATGGAAAGGTATATAGAATTAATACCATGGCCAAAGCTGTCCATAATTTAGATGGTGGTGAATTCTGTTTGCGACATAATTTGGAATAAGCGGGCAGGGAGACAAGGAGGAAGATCAAAGGGATCAAAGCCTACCAGGGATCTGCTGGCTTAGTGATGTCGTGGAACAGTTCTCAAGAAAAAAACAAGACTTGTTGTGGGTGGTTATGTTATTTCCGGAGACGTTTTATGTGGTATGGGTTAATTCCTTTGTGAGTTCATTGTTTCTACTCTTTGTAGTCATTTTCTCTGGGTGCTAAGTAAACAAGGGATGGAACGTGTGCCAAGAACTTTGGTGAGCATCCATGGTCCACATTAAAAGCCAAATATTCTCCAGCCGGATGTGACATAAGGAGAATTCAAGAGTATGGTTTCTACTGAACATGGGATAAAATGTCCAAACTTGAAGAATGTCGGTCAATCCAACCCACCAGGCAGAACTGGAATGGTTGAACTGGATTTTCTTCATTTTCCCTTGAAGATGTTTAGCTTTTCATCTAAGAAGCTTCTTCGGTTCTTCAGTCAGAATTGAAAGAAGCTTCTTGGATGAGAAGCGAAACGTCTTCAAGGAACAACAAAGTCCAGTTGCCTCTTGAAATAAAAAAAACATCTTTGGGACAACCATGATCCGGATGATTCAGAATCTCCATCGACAACTGAAGTTTGTCCATCCTTCATTGATGCTTCGCCCTCAGCAAGGAAGAACTTCTAAGATACAAGGAATGGTTCCATCATTGAACTGCCCACGAACCCTCAAGAATGTTTCCTTAATGGTCCTTGAAGAGCTGGTCTTCATATGTTGCTAGAATTACTCCTCGGGAGAAAATAAAATATGTGAGGCCCTTCAGATATTGTTGTGGCCTGTTAGTGGCCAGCGGATCTAGTAGCAGATCCAGACAGTGAGGAGGTTGGGGAGGAACGTGGGCCAGTCCTGGAGTCTGAGGAAGGCTCTGACGAGGGCTCTGCGTTGGAGGCAGAGGGGGAGGGCAGGGTCATATGCCAGTTATGAGCTGCCTTCGGAGTCAGACATCAGTGGGACAGAAGAACAGCTGGAGCCTGTTCCCAATGTGCGCGTGTACAGAGTTTTCAGACGAAGGGAATAGCTAAGGAACAAGGGTCGACTCAGGAGTAAAGCCACAGGTGGACAATGAACGGCCCCTCCCAGAGGGAATAAAAGAGGAGCGAAAGGGGAGTGGAGTTTGCAGGAGACCATTTAGTTCATTCCTGCATTCTTGCCAAGTCTCGCGGCATCTGAAAGATATCGGCCTGGCTACTCTCCAAGCCTGATAAAGGTTGGTAATTGTGAACTATCTTGAAAGACTGTGGGAGAGGAAAGACTTTGCTGGAGAGGAAGTCACTGTAAATTAAATAAAAGGGGTTTATTGGGAGAGGACTTGGCTTCGTGCTGCTGGAGGTAAGCCTAGGTCAGAACAGATATTTCCTACAACATTCCATCAGGTCTTCTCCTCATTGGCCTAAACATTCCCTGCTCCTTCCAACTTCCCACATTAGATTTCCCTCTCCACAACTTCTTGATCATCTCCAATGTTTTCCTGTGAAACCATTTCTCTAAGATCCAACCTTCCTTCCTTCCTTCCTTTGAGTTCAAGTTGATCAAACACAACACACAGTAAGTTTTTTTTTTTTTTTTACAGCCTTTTATTTGCTTCAGGAAATATTTTAGACAAAGCTCAGATAAGAAGGAGACAATTATATTTCAAGAAGAAGAATATGATCCCGTGTGGCACAGTGCAGTGAAGAATGAGGACTCACTTCTGATAATGTCCTGGGGCTCAGGACACAACTTATGCACTCGGAGCTGACATTGTTCCAAAAATGAGCAGGGGACATGACGATGTCATCACATCCATGTCATCATTCTGACAACGTCACTCACACAATGGGCTGTGATTCGGACATTGTTGTGGCTTCTTAGGGACACTGTGGCCAAGGTGGATGAAAGCAAACAGAGCTTAACCCTTTCCTCCTTCCTTAAAATGGACCCCGATTGGTTGTCAGGACAATATGGCGGGGGGGTTAAGATAATTGGTGGGCACGTGACCAAGGAAAGGGGTCCTTGAAATGAGAAGCGAAAAGAGAAGAAAAAACGCAGAGCAAAGAGAAAGAATGTTCTGTGTCGAGTCGGGATGGTTCGTTCCTGAGCTCGTCTTACGAACAGTTACAGGCCCTGCAACACACGCACGACAAGGTGGGAGCGCTTGCAGCTTGCACAAGATGTAGAGTTACAGGCACGCACGAGGTGGGTACAGGGGCCGGGGCAGGGACAGCACAGATAGTCAACGTTTGGGCAGGGGCAGGCTTAGTGGCCTGCACGGGGATCCCGCAGCAAGAGACAGACTGGCATTGCGATTGAGCTGCAGCCTGCGCCGGGATGCAGATGTTAAAAGTTTGCGGAGGTGGCGAGGCAGATTTGGTCTGCAAGGGGAACCCGCAGCAAGTAATCGATTGACTTTGAGCTGGGGCCGAGGCCGGGACCGCGCAGATCGACACCGTTTGAGGAGGGGGAGAGCTGGTGGACTGTACGGGGATCCCACAGCAAGTAACAGACTGAGATGGGGCCTGGGCCGGGACAGCACAGATCGACACTGTTTGAGGAGTGGGAGAGCTGGTGGACTGTACGGGGATCCCACAGCAAGTAACAGACTGAGTCGGAGCAAGGGCCGGGGCTGGGATGGCACAAACGGTCACCGTTTGAGGAGGAGGAGAGGGAGGTGCGGTCGACACAGGTATCCCGCAACAACAGGCACAGGTGGACTGGGGTGCCGAGCTGCTCGCCGATTTGGTCTGCGAGCTTGATTTTGTGCCAATCTTCAGGCACGCTGGGAGCTCAGGAGGGAGTTTGCACTGGTGAGTCATCCTCAAATTTCAGGGAGACGACGGCTGCCTGAAAAAAAGACAGAGGTGGGAGTTTATTCAGCTTTTTTTTCTTTTGTTAGTGATACTCTTTTTTTTTTTTCAGTTGTCCCAAATCGTCAGCACTGTTTTGTCCTAATTCTATCAGGTCTGGAGGAGGAATCAAACCAGAGGACACCATGAAGCCATAAAAACGTTAGCAATAGCAATAGCACTTAGACTTACTGTATTTTTCCGTGTATAAGATGCTACTTTTTCTTTAAAAAATTTACTTGAAAATTGAGGTGTGTCTTATATACAGGAGGCCAAGGAGAAGGCTGCACATGCCAGATGAGCCTCTATTTTATATGCAACTCTACCATTTCTCTCTATTGTAGTTGTTTCTATTGTAGTTGTTTCCTGTATCGCATTGCCACTCTAGGTTTCAACACTTATTGTTCCTGTGATGCATTTCCTGTTCTTGTTGTATTACTCACTCTAACAAGATGGCTTCTGAACAGTGATGGCTTATAGTGGGCTTACTACAAGAAACTACATGAAACATAGGGGTGTCTTATACATGGGGGTGTCTTATACATGGAAAATACGGTATATACCACTTCACAGCCCTCTCTAAGTGGTTTACAGAGTCAGCCAATTGTACCCCAACTATCTTGTTCCTCATTTCACCAAGCTTGGAAGGATGGAAAGCTGAGTCAAACTTGAGCTGGTCAAAATTGAACTCCTGGTAGTAGGAATACAGAGTTAATTTGCAATGCTGCATTCTAACCACTGCACCACCATGGCAATAAAGGAAGGAAGGAAGGAAGGAAGGAAAGGAGGGAGGGATGGAGGGAGGAATGGAGGGAGGGACGGAGGGATGGAGGGAGGGACGGTGGGTGAGGGAAGGGAGGGAGGGAGGGAGGGAGGAAGGAGAAAAGGGAGGGAGAGAAAGAAGGAAGGGTAGGAAGCAAGCAAGCAATAGCACTAGGACTCATATACCAGTACTTTCCAGCCCTCTCTAAGCAATTTACAGAGTCAGCCTATTGTCCCCCAACCATCTGGGTCCTCATTTTACTGACCTTGGAAGGATGGAAGGCTGAGTCAAGCTTGAGCCAATCAAAATCAAACTCTTGGCAATAGGAATGCAGAGTTAGCCTGCAATACTGCATTCTAACCACTGCGCCACCATGGCTCTTAGTGAGAACTCATTGCCCGCTGCCCACCTCACCATAACCAAATCCATGAGTCTGGACCATTAAGAAGAAGACTTGGAAGAGAGCCAACAGTCCAACAAATCAACCCTGCAACAGCCCAGAGGGCTCATCCTTACAGCTGACCAACATGTAGGCAATTGTCCAAGGGGAATTAGTTTGTTCCTCCATCCATTGTCCCACCCTCTTTTCTTCTTTCCTTTTATCACAGAGGGAATCAATGGTAGTAGAGCAATCTTGAGGCACACGAGAAAGATAAGGGAAGCTGGAGTCCAGACCAGAACTGTAACCAATTGTTGCTGTAAGTTGAAGACTACCTTGGTTATAGAGCAGGAAGTCAAGTGCCCAAACCAGAACACCTTCAGATAACTTGTCCTAGAGTAACTTCCAAATTGACAGGAACGAGGGCCAAAGCAATTTACCCCAACTTTCATCTTGCAAGCTATAGTTAGGGACCTCGAATGAACTGCTCCAGAGGATCATAATTCCAAGAAAAGCTAATATAGATCTCCAGATTCATTTAGAGGAAACATCTACCATTCTTCTGTGCCTCTCTGCAAACTCTCGTTCCTCCCCTGCTCATCTCCTCCATCCACCAGGTTAAAAATTTCCACCAAAAATGTTCACAGCTGTCTCTCCCAAAACATCCCAAACCAAGCTTCTGTTGATCAGATTGGAAGAGGAAGGTCCCAGAAGGGTTGAAACCCAACTGCAGGAAGGTGATATCCCCAAATCTTCTTCGTTATCAAGGCAACACTGTAGGTCCATCCCCAAAACGATTATCCATTGACATCCTTCCATGGTCTTGTGATGATGGTAGAGGTAGAAGATGCAGGAAAGTACAGATTTCCCCAGTAGATCCCAACACTCACCTGGATCGGTATTGATAGAAGCGAGTTGTCAATGAACCAAGCTTAGAATGGCCATCTAGGAGGATCTAATCCTTTTTATATGGTTCTTAAGAACATGGGGATCCGGAAATTAGGAGCCAAGGGCAATGAAGAAGGAATTCAATTTTGGGTGACCCTTCAATTACTCCAAAGCTTCATTACCACAAATGTGGAATGTGTTTAATTGGAAAGCAGAAGACCACAGGGCACTATACCAATGCTGATTACTCATGGTATCTTCCAGAGAACATCCATATCTTCAAAGGCTGGTGGCCATCAACTCAGTTCTTCATCCGGCACCTCCATTTTGGTCTTTTCATTCTTCTCGAAGTGCAGTAAAGAGATCTGCCTGGATAACGTATCTTCCCCAGGGGTGGGCTTCAAAATTTTTAGCAAGGGGTTCCCTGCTGAGTTGCTGGGTGGGCGTGGCCATGGTGGGTGTGGCCTAGTTGGCCTCCTGCACCATGGTAGGGGGTGTTTTTGCCCTCCTCAAACTCCAGAGGCTTTGATATGGGCCTTTGCAAAACTTTTTAATGAAGGAAGCAACAAAATGAAATTTTGTTTTCCCTCAGGGTAGCTTAACTAATCAACCTGACTTTGATTAAAACTCAACCCGATGCCTTCTTCCCGCTGGCCCCTCGCAGGAGAGGTGTCAAACTCTTCAGCAATTTTCCCTTCTCCAGCGTGACACCTGTCATTAACCAAAATGAACACATGGCTGAGAAAAAAAAATCCCTAAATGGCAGCTTGGCCCCCTAGCGTTGCCCTCTGTAGCTGGTGATTTGGAGCTGATACAGAGATTTACGGCGTGCCAAACATTCCCTAAATATCATTCCTCGCAACAAACCAGGAATGGTGACCTTAGATATCCACTAGCAGATGGAACCAGATTGGATGAGTCAAGTGGAGAGGAAAATTGAACTTCGTCGTTCACCCCATATCACACCAGCTGATCGCTAAATCATAAGATTAGTGTCATAGTTACTTCGCTATGTGTGCTTAAATACCTTTTTCTGGGCAATTATTTTTCTCTCCAAACACACATTTTTTTAATGTGCCAACGATGACCTTGGCTCTCCTGCGAACTGTCGTCTAAATTCTTTTCTGCTGGTGTTTGCAGATAATTCGTTTGTTGGTTCTGGAAGATTCTTTCAAGTGAATTGAAACATTAATGGGCAAAATCCAAGAGTTTGGAGATTAGCAGGTTTTAAGATGAGCAAGCAGAAGACAAAGATGCTAAAAAAATAGTAATATGGACATAGAAGATCCAACAGAACTGATGAATAAAAGAGGTTTTATGGTTGAGAAAAATAGTAAACCATTTGGATGTCACTATGATCAAAATAAGAGCTGTATGTTATTTCAAAATAATTATGTTAAGGCATGGGACATAGTTAAAAAAACGTAGGTTAAGATGAGATAAAATATAACTATTGTTGCTGGGGAGAATTTCTGAGATAAAATTTATGTTTTATTTATTTATTTCTGAGATAAAATTAAAGTCTTGCCTAATAAGGTGTTTTTGTTTCAGAGAATATCTGTTTCAACAACCAAGGCACCATTTCAGCAATGGCAGGAGGATATATCTAAATTCGTATGATAGGGGGAAAAAAACCCCATGAGTTAAATTATAAGGTGTAACAGGTTGCAAACAAAAGAAAGGATGGGATCGACCTGATTTGAAATGGTATTTTGCACCTTGTGGTTTTGTTTGGATGAAAGAGTGAGTGTTGCTGAGAAATAAAAGACCTCTAGAGTTGGAAGGGCATGGTTTGAGGTTTGGGTGGCATGGACTTTTGTGGTACATTAAAGTCCATATTGTTGTGGATTTTAAAAATCATGATGGTACAGGCACCATATGGAGAATATGGCATGGCTACCAACCCCAGTTGTGTCTCCAAACCCCAGTTGTGGCTGTAAGCACAAGAAGCATTTTATAGATGAGAAATAATATGGCTAATTTATTGCAAGATACTAGAATTTTGTCAAGGAGAACGTAAGATGATATCAAGAGAAGATTTTGGTGGCCTGGGAATATAACTGTCAATGGTTCTCTTATTTATAATTATTTATAAATACTAGAAAGATGTAAAGGAGACAGAAGAACTTATGAAAATTATAAGAAGGGGTATGAAAAAGAATGGCGTACACACAATGAATATGTCTTTCCTAAAATGTATAAACTTTTATGAATTTATACACAACAGGTCATCAGAAGAAGAAAATGACTGCATGTTGTAAAAAGAGAGGTAAATTTTCAGTTATAACTGCTCCTTTTTGTATCTTTTTTCTTTCTTTTCTTTTTTCGTTTTTACTTTCCCCCACTTTCTTGCAATTTTTGGTTTTTCTAGGATTTCTTTCTTTTTCTTTAATCTTCTCTTTTAAAAAAACACACCAATTTTTTTTAAAAAAGACTCCTGGCAAATGTATTGATGTTATTTTAAGCTGTTTTTTTTTAATGCTGCTGCATCTATTTGGCATTGTTTCCATATCAGTTAGGCACCGATATATGTACATACATACATACATACATAAATACATACATGTAATCCAAATATATATATATATTGGTGCACCTGTTACCTAACTATGTGTACATTAATTTTGGCTAATCTGCCTGTTTGGCAAATGATTTCTTTTGTTCTGCAGCTTTTCTGTATATGTTCTATGTGCCTAAGATTCCCTTTTCATTTGTGTGTCTTTAAAATACACTTTTATTCTGTTTTTTTTCTTTTTTTTTTTTTTTTGTGGTTGGGAGCAGCAATCCGTCTCATAAAATTCTTTCTTTAAAAATGTGGATTTGGAGGCATTTAGTCTCCTGGTCCTTTTCTACAAGAGATGCTTGTTTTAATTTACGGCCAAAATATTTAATTATTTTAAACTGTTTTTAAATTTTGTATGTCCTGTTTTTTACTTTGGCTGTTCACCGCCCTGAGTCCTATTTGGAGAAGGGCGGTATAGAAATTGAAACAAATAAATAAATAAAAATAAATAAATGCTGGGAAATTATTATTTTATTTATGCAAAGAAGGCTCAGCTCGGCCCTCCATACCTCCAGCACCCATCGCTCAACGGGCTGAGAAAGCCGACCACATTTTTTTCACCGCAACCTCTGGAAGATTGTTGTCACCTTGATAACTGTAGAATTGCAGAGAGCTTGTGTGATTGCAGTGTGTTTCTTCCAGAGCTGCCACCTCCTTTGTGGTTTGCTAATGATTGCCCCATGGGCTGTTAATTTCCTCTGTTGCTTGTGGTTGCAATTTTCACACCCGACTTGCAAATAATGCGAATCAGGAAAGGTGATGAAACGGCACATTGTCACCCTGCTGTTGTCTTGAAAAGTAAGTTCTGGGGTGTGGAAGAGGGGAGGAGAGAGAAAAGGAAGGTCAACATGGACAGGGCTGAAGTGGAAAGTTGGTGGACAGGCGACTTTGAGGTGATGGGACGAAGAAGCCCATGAACTGTAGATGTTCCTCTGGTTCTGGAGATATAAAACCCCATTGTAGTCCAGCGTACCCTGAAAGTATCAATCAGGCTTTGGGGTAGCCCCTTACGTGATGAAAAGAAGTCATATTTTGAAGCCATGAGGAATCAGAAATATCTGCTCATATCTCCCCATAGCAGGACCCAAGTTCTGGAATGGTAGGCCTAGGACCCATCCCACACACAAACACACAAAGTATTCACTTAGTCATGGACAGCTTTTATTAAACACAGAAGTGCTTTCAAAAGGAAGATCGAGGAGAAAGGAGAACATGACACCAAAGCCACCAGACCCAGGACATACAAGACTTCCCACAAAAGACTCAGAATTCTCTGCTATAGACATCTAGCCTACCTCATAAAACTACACTTCTCAGGATTCTTCACTACTGATGTATCCTGGGAGTTGAAGTCCCTTTTTCACCAAGAGACTGGAGATACCATGAGGTGGAGTGAAGAATTGGGAAAAGGGATTTGTGTCTTCAGAATTCAGCTGATGAACTACATTGGGAGGACTCTTACTTCTTAGCGAAAGTTTTATTTAGTGGAGGGGCAAGTTTGCGATACGGGAAGGGTGCCTATATTTGGACAGGAAACTCCACATCTCCCTGCCCACTTCAGTATAACTTGGGGCACAGTAAAAGCAGGAGCTTTACAACAGGAGTTTGGGGTGCGTGTGGTAAGGTTGGGCCAGGAAGGGGTGAGTGGGGCTGAAATTGCACTCTTAGTGCCACAAGGAACTGGGCAAGCACATTGGGGCAGCGAAGGAATTGCATTCACACATTTTGTGGCACAGACACATGGGGTGGTGGCACCCTTTGTGGCATATGGGATTGTAGTCACGCCCTTAGTTGCGCATGAGACTGGGCTGATGCAGTTTGGGGCTGGTAAAATTTCCACGCCACATGGGTGGAAGTTGGCACACTTGGTGCCACATGGGGATGTGAGGGTGGCACCTTTTGTGGCATATGGAATTACGGTGGTACCCTTAGCAGCACAAGAGGTTGGGCTGACATAGTTTGGAGCTGGTAAAATTTCCACATCACATGGGTGGATGCTGGCACCCTTGGTGCCACATAGGGATGTGAGAGTGGTGCCTTTTGCATCATATTGAATTTCAGCGGCACCCTTAGTGGCACATGAGACTGGGCTGGCACAATTTGAGGCCGGTAAAAGTTCCAGGACACATGGGGTGCTGTTGGCATATTTGGCAGCATAAGGGGATGTCATGGTGCACGGGAGAGGGCTGGCACATTTTGAGGCCAGGGGAGATTCCGTCTTGCACCAGCTCGCACACTTCGTGGCACATGGACACCGGCTTGCACCCTTCACAGAACATGGGATCATCCTGGCACAGTTTGGGGCCAGCGGAAGTTGCGTGCCACAAGGAAGCAAATTGATAGGCTGGGTACTGCAGGGGACTACGCACAGAGACCCACAAGGGTTATGACACAGGGGAAAGCTCATCAGGCATGGGGGTGCGATGCAGTCAGGCTGGCACTGGACAGCCCACGGTGAGGGTTCCCCAGGGCCGGGGAGCGGAGACAAAAAAACAGAAAGGTTGGGGAGCTCTTTTGCGAAAATATCCCTTTCTTTCCAGATTGCAGATTCCTTTCGATTCCAGGGATCGAAGTCTGTGCCCCCAGATGTGCAGGACATCAATGCTATGGGAGTCCCCAAGTCCTTGGGGAGAGGAGAAGAGAGACCCTCGCATGCCAGAGGGCCACCGGGGACAGACCGGGATGCCGGAGGTTTCAAACCAGCCATCCTGAAGACTTTGTAAACGGGAGGAGTTCTCGAACCAAGACAGGGGGAACCCCCCGAGCAGGACGGCATGGAGGGCGAAAGGCAAGAATCAGTGGGGCTGGTGACGATGTCTGGGGTTAACCAGCCCAGCTTTTTATGGAAGAACATCCTCTTCCCGATTGCAGTCCAGCCTGCGGGGAGGAAAATAGCAGCACTTTCAGAGAAGGTTCAGGTAAGGTGTCTTCAAGGCTACACCTGTGTACAGGTAGTCCTTGATTTATAACAGTTTATTTATTTATTTATTTATTTATTTATTTATTATTTATTATTTAAATTTCTATACCGCCCTTCTCCAAAATAGGACTCAGGGCGGTGAACAGCCAAAGTAAAAAACAATACATACAAAATTTAAAAGCAGTTTAAAATAATTAAATATTTGGTCGAAAATTAAAACAACCCAATTTAAAATCGATTTAAAATTCACTCAAGCCAGCCCAGCTAGTTGGAATAAATGGGTTTTCAGGGCCCGACGAAAAATCCGGAGGTCTGTTATTGTACGTATTTCTGGGGGGAGGTTGTTCCAGAGGGTGGGCGCCGCCACAGAGAAGGCTCTCCCCCTGGGGGTCGCCAGCCGACATTGTCTGGCGGACGGCACCCTGAGGAGGCCCACTCTGTGCGAGCGTACTGGCCGGTGGGAGGCTATTGGTGGGAGGCTATTCACTTAGTGACCATTTCTAACACTCAACATTGAAAAAGTGACATGTATAACCATCGCCTGTGGTCACCCGATCCAAATTCAGACCCTTGGCAATGGATTCATATTTATGATGGTTGCAGTATTCCGGGATCATGTGTTTATTTTATTCTGAAACCTCCTGACAAGCCAAGTCCACGGGGAAGCCAGGTTCACTTAACAACCGTGTGACTAGCTTAACGATTGCAGCAATTCGCCGAACGACGATGGCAAGGAAGGTCGTAAAACGGGGCAAAATTCACTTAACATCTGTCAAGAATACTCATAAATCAAGGAACGTCTGCATCTCAGGGGTGAAATGCTACCGGTTTGGACCGGTTCACCCGAACCGGTGGTAAAAAATGCTACCAGTTCAGGCGAACTGGTATTTCTGACAATCAGCTGTTCCGCACAATTTATATTTGCTAGCGAATCTAAATCGTGCTGCACAGCTGTTCCCCCCTCGCTTTCCTACTTACCTTTGCAGACTCAGAAAAGGAGTCTCCTTTTTCAGCGCTGCATGGCAGTGCCTGCAGTGCACATGCGTGTGAGGTGCGCGTTTGACGTGCACCCCGCACGCACATGCGAAGCAAACCAGTAACAGACTTCAGAGCATTTAATCCCTGCTGCATCTCCGCAACTAAATCAAAGATGGCATGCTTCAAGAATACGGTGAGAAAAATCAGAATTCACCTTGTTCCCCCTTAGGAAGGAAGAAAAATCGGAAGTTTGGCTCAAACAGATAATAAAGGAAATAAATTTCATTAGTTTGATCCGGTTCACCCTCGTCACCTGCTTTGTCCCTCAGGCTTCTTATGTTTCTCATTTCCACTTCAACCCCCAAAGCCTATTTAAATCTCCACCCATGGCACTAATCCATTTAATTGTGGGGTTTTTTGTTTTTAAATGCGGATAAGAAAAGTAGGACAGGAGGTGATCTTTGTCACAGAAAAGGGGCTGGTTTAAGAGAGCTGAGCATGGCTTTAAAAGTAAAGTCGCTTTCCAAGATCTTAGACATTTCCGTCTGCGTTTTCACTGCCCCCCACGCCCCACAAGCTGCTGCAAGGAGAAATGGCAAGCGATGGGGACCTATCCTTGCAATCTTTTCTCTCTGGTATGTCCCCTCTTTTTTTTTTTGGAGGGGGTTTTCTTTAAATCCAAAGGGGCATCTTCCTTCTATCAAAATATCCTAACATGTTCAGAAGAGCCCTCCAACCCAACACCCCACTCATGTTGGAAACAGCTAGGGAAAAAACAGAATACAAGAGGGGGAGGGGGAGAGAGAAAGAGAGAGAGAGAGAGAGAGAGACAGAGACAGAGACAGAGAGAGAAAGAGAGACAGATAGAGAGAAAGAGAGAGACAGAGAGAGACTGAGAGAGACAGACACGGAGAGAAAGAGAGAGAGAGAGAGAGAGAGAGAGACAGACACAGATGGAGAGAAAGAGAGACAGAGAGAAAGAGAGAGAGAGAGAGAGAGAGAGAGAGAGACCCCTGCCACAATTTGCCACTTTGCAATAATGAAGTCAGCTCAAAAGTGCCTCCTTCCAATGCCCCCCTCCCAAACAACCTTTTTAAAAGTTGGAAAAGGAAACTTGAGGGTGATTTTGACTCCAAAGCCCAACAGAGGATTGCAGATAGAGATGAACCGAGAAAAAACTGTCGACCACTGAGAAAACCACCTCCTGATCTTGTGGCTTGTGTTCTCCCTGCTCCAGCCAGAGATTAGAATAACATTTTCCTCCTCCCTCCGTATCCATCTTTCCTTTCGTGCTATGTCTTTTAGACACCCAAGCTCCTAGATGGAGCCTGTCCCTGCTCGAGCGGTAAATTTCCAGCAGCTCTTAGTTTCTTTTCACCTGGGAAGAAGCAGTGAAATAAATCAAGCCCGTGCCAGCTAGGAAGAACCCCAAACTGTGCTCCTGAGCTCTCCCAAAGCAGGTGGATGAAAGAATTTGAAGAACGCCCAGCTGAAGTCACCAGAAAAATTCCGGTGGATGGAATTCCACCACCGACGACATTGTGTTGAAACCCTGGATGAAGTTTAGAAACCCCCTTCTGAAACCTTGATAGAAGCCAACGAGAAAGTGGAAGAAGAAGTCCAGAAATGTGATACTTACTACGTTGAACGTTCCTTCCTGGAGACCAAAGGCAGAAGCTGAAGGCTTTTTCAAGTAAGCTTCTTTTATGGGTTCTTCTTAGCTTCTAGGAAGACAGCACCGTAGGGTGAAAAAGTCAATATACACGGTTACCTGGTCGACTCCTCTAATTTCCACCTTCACCTTGATATTTCAGATGGAAAGCTTCTAATTTGATAGGGTGTGGGCTGTCTCTGGGTTAGTGAGGGTTGCCTTGTGATGAGAAGTCATGTATCTTGTGTTCTCTGCTTCCACCTGACCGATTGTGGAAATGACACTTGGAAGGCATCACACTGATTTTAATGAAATGCCAATTTAGCTGGCCTGTTGCCTGATGCAAAGGTATTTAAGCAGACAACTTTTGGAGGAGTCCATCAAATTCAACTAAAATGCCACCCTGTTGGGGGAAAAAAAATCAATCTTGTTAGAAGTCCTAGAAATGAAATTAATTTCTGGCAGGAAAACCACACAATTGTACAAAATTACAGCCGTTAGTTTTTTCCCAAGAACATTTGGCATCATATAAACCCATTTTTTTTTAAATTTCCAGTTTTTTTATTAGGGTCATACATTTGTAAGCCAACAGAAAAAGTTCAGGGTGGGGCTTGGAGAACTTGCTAAGAATTGGGGATGAGTTCCTGAGACGTGTGATGAATAATAAGGAAGGAAGCAGAGGGATTTTGCTACTTTGCAACAGCAGGTGGAGCTCAAATGTTCCATATAAAACAAAGTTAAAGAAACAGGACAATAAATCCCGAGAAAAATGGACAGCAATGTGATTTTAATAGCATTAAAAATCACGGTATCAGGCTTCTTTGCAGTGACACGGACCTATAAAATGCAGACCCACAGAAAACCAACAGTCTCATTTCTGTATGTGTGTGTCAATTGTTGCATATATATATATATATATATGGAATCACAAGGGAAATTCTGATTAATTCTGATGCGCGCTTTTCAGACCCTTAGAAGAGTCTGTTAAAAGGAAGGAATACAAAGTGGGTTTATTTGACCAAAGTTAAAATAGATATCTTATTATTACTGGTAACACTTAAAGGACTTTTGCTGATCAATGAGCTTTAAGAATTGGTTTATAAATAAGAGATGGACTATCGGTAGAAGAGATCCTTTGTTATATTTTAAGAGAAGGTGATAAGTTACTAAAATCCATTAAAATGTAATGAAAGAGGAAGTCATTTCTTTATGTATTTCTTTCCTTTATGATATTCTTCTTTCTCTCTTCTTTCTATGCATTTCCCCTTTTTCCCCACACTTTCTATTTTTTTAAAATAGTTTGTATTAATCTATTCAGTTTTAACGTTTAATAAATTTTTTTTTTTTAAAAAAAGGCGATTTACGCCTGTCCTTGATGCTCACAGGTCTAGCTAACATCCTGTTAGCGCTGGCATCTCATAATAATAAAGGAAAGGCTCAAATGTTTCCACCTTATTTTATTGGTTTTTTTTTTAAAAGATGGTTTCAAGGGACTGGAAAGCTGAAGAGATAATCACCAGTTCGTGATACATACCAGACGAGGTGAGATCTTTTTCTTATTGTTTAAACATTGTTTAAAGCTTAAGTCAACTTGCCCCTCTGGCTTAATTCATTCCTGGATATTTTTTGACCTCGAATGAGATCACCTTTTATTTCTACCAAATTTAGGGTGGGAAAATGCCTCCTTCTCAGAGTCACCGGCACTTCCTATCTTGATACAGTAGTGTATTTCCATTAAAGATAATGAAGCCAGAGTAATTTTAAAGATTATTGCTTAGAATCATGTCGAATATTTAATATTAGGTTTCGGGTATCCTTGGGCTGTTTCATTTCCGGAACCCAGTTTATGAGAACGGTATAAAAAGTGTTTCTATCTCTCCAGGTTGCTCAGAAACTTGACTCTTTGTCTGTTGAATCCTTCTTGTGATCCTAGGTGAGTGTCTCCAAATCGTTGATGGTGAGAGGTTGGGCGTGGTTGAGTTTTGGGTGGCTTTCTGGAGTTTGGGAGGGGTTCGGTTTGGATGAAGACCCATTGAATTGGTCTTCCTTGGTGGGTTGTGGTTGGGTTTGGGTGGCTTTCTGGAATCTGGGAGGGATTCGGTTTGGAGGAAGACCTGTTCCTTGGTCTTCCCTGGTTCTGAGGATGTCCAACCCAGAATGGGTGGTGGGACATGGGAGATGGTCCTCCACTGTTGAATCCTTCTCATGATCCTGGGTGGGTATCTCCAAACCATTGATGGTGAGAGATGGGTCATGGTTGAGTTTGGAGTGGCTTTCTGGAGTTTGGGAGGGATTTGGTTTGGATGAAGACCCATTGAAATGGTCTTCCTTGGTTCTGAGGACCATCTAGAGAACATCCAACATTAGGTGGATGGGGGGATGACAAGGTCAATGGTCCTCCTTAGGATCCTTGCTAATTTCAGAGAAACGTTTTGGAGGTGGTGATATCCTGAGCTTTTGTTTGGCTGATTGTGAAGCTTTTTAACAAAAAAGGAAATCAAGATTTGCATTCAATCATTTAAATCTTTAGAAGTTGAATTGACTCCTAAGGAGCTGCAAATATTATTCCCTGGGGAAGAGAAATTGGATAGTTGGATGCTTTCTCCCAAAGGACAGTCACAAAGTCCATGGAGAAGTTAACTATTTATTATTGATTTATCATTTCTAAGGTGTCAAATCAAATTGTACTCCCCCAGGATAGAGTGATGATCAAACCCACTTCCCCTGGAGCACCAGTTTATTTCATTCCCTTTTCTGTCCCCTAAAAATCATGAACAATTTCAGTCTCCCTCCAAACCTTGTTATTTTAAAGTTAAGAAGAGCTGTGAGACTATTATGCACCCCACATTTTGCTAAACATGAACCCCGTCCTTCCACATTTAGTCCTCCATGAGATCTAGAATGGTGAAGATGGAAGATCTTACAGAAATGGC
This sequence comes from Arizona elegans, assembly GCA_022577455.1. Lineage (NCBI taxonomy): Eukaryota > Metazoa > Chordata > Lepidosauria > Squamata > Colubridae > Arizona > Arizona elegans. The sequence goes on from JAKOOJ010000036.1 coordinate 2,485,859, forward strand.
CAAAGAGTCTTGTCAGATTCGGGAAGCAGCAATATATATATATTAATAAAAGATGGAAATGAGAGGAAAAGATGCTGCAGAGAGTAAAGAAAAAAACTTTACTACTCAGACACAAATTGTTCAAAGCTTTTCAAGCTTTCCTGGAATGAATTTGAAAACCAGGGGGAAAATGATATTTAATAGCAATAGCACTTAGACATATGCATCACTTTACAGTGCTTTCCAGCCCTCTCTAAGCGGTTTACAGAGTCAGCATATTGCCCCCAACAATCTGGGCCCTCATTTTACTGACCTCGGAAGGATGGAAGGCTGAGTCAACTTTGAGCCTGGTGAGATTCGAACGGCCAAATTGCAGGCAGCCGGCAGTCAGCAGAAGCAGCCTGCAGTACTGCATTCTAACCACCGCGCCACCACAACTCTTAAGGGAATTAGGTAAAGGTTTCTAAAGGAAATGAGATATGACAAAGTCCGACCACATGCCTTACGTTGCTCCTTCTTAAAGCAGTGAACGTTAATCATCCTCACATTTCTTTTTCCTGTCCTCCATCTTGCAGGTCAACTAATGTCGTACCAGTGCAAACAGCCGTGTTCGTGTCCTGCCGTTTGTGTAAAATCCGCTCCTGCTCAGACGCCATGCAGCCCACCCAGCTCCTGCATTTGTGTATCTGAGCCCGTGACAGTGGTCAAGAGCTCCGCCTCCTGCCAAAAATCATGCGCCGATACCAAGGCCCCAGCGGCTAAGTGCACCTCGCCATGTAGCAGTTGCTGCCCCGTTGTCTGTGTCAACTCGTGCGAGTCAAAACCCACCTGTTCTTGCCAAACGTCCGCCTGCGTCGTGCCCACCCAGAGCTGCGATTGTACAAAGCCGTGTCAAGCCACAAAGAGCGATGATCCTTGCCAGTCCTCTGCAACGCCATGTCAAGCCAGCGTCTGTGTGGTGCCATGCCAGACCTGTGCTCCTGCCCCCGAACCGTGCCAGACCCAAACTTGCACCTGTATCCCTATCCAACTTAGCCAGTGCTGCTGTGGTCGGATTGTGCTGATGCCGGTGTCCACCTGCGCTGCTCCCTGTGCCCCATCTGCATCCCCGGCTCCGTGCTGCACTTGTACATGCTGTTGCAAACCATGCTGCAACTGAAGTGCTGTGCGTGGCCTCCGTTGTGCAATCTGGCTTTGAACTCCTAAAGCCAATTGCTTTCTTTCTCCTGGTCATGCATGGTGTCTTTTCTTTCAGCTACGTTCTCACACTTAATTTTTTCCTCCTGCCTACATTAACACACTGTATTCTATATATTTTCTCTTTGGGGGATGAAACTCAGGTTGTTGGACTCTCCAGAATAACCACATAAATCTGCTCTTGTGGAGTCAAGGGCAAAAAAGAAACACGATCTGTTAACACGTTCCATTTCTGTGCAATGCAGAACAACGTACAGAACGCAGAACAACGTACAGAATATAGAACAACATGCAGAATGCAGATGGCAGAATGCAGAACAACGTGCAGAATGCAGAACAACCTGCCGAACACAGAACAACCTGCAGAATGCAGAACAACCTGCAGAATGCAGAACAACATGTAGAACGCAGAACAACATGTAGAACGCAGAACAACGTACAGAATATAGAACAACATGCAGAATGCAGATGGCAGAATGCAGAACAACGTGCAGAATGCAGAACAACCTGCCGAACACAGAACAACCTGCAGAATGCAGAACAACATGTAGAACGCAGAACAACATGTAGAACGCAGAACAATGTGCAGAATGCAGAACAACCCAGAACAACCTGCCAAACACAGAACAACCTGCAGAATGCAGAACAACATATAGAATGCAGAACAACTTGTAGAACGCAGAACAATGTGCAGAATGCAGAACAACATGCAGAATGCAGATGGCAGAATGCAGAACAACCTGCCGAACACAGAACAACCTGCCGAACACAGAACAACCTGCAGAATGCAGAACATGCAGAACGCAGAACAACATGTAGAACGCAGAAGAAACAAACAACACAGGAAAAGTACGTAATGAAGATTCAATGCTGGGAATTGAGATTCAAAACGTGACACTTCTGCTTCAGATTTTTCAAGTTTTTGAAACGTATGAGGGATTAACTTTGGCAAACTGCCATTTCGTTCTGTCATCTAGTACAGGTAGTTCTTGAGTTGCGACCGTAATGGAGTCTGCCCATCACGGTTGTAACTCACAACAGTCCTAGTTTTTATAATTTTATGATCTCTCCCCCCCCCCCAGTGGTCATTAAGTGAACACTGAGGAACCTTCTCTCCCCTTCTCTCCTCTGCTGGCTTTGTGTGTGAAGTTGTATCGAATAAACTTTGCTTTGTTTTCCTTCCCTCTTCGATGTATGTTTAAATCATTCACAATGACTTTCCTCTCCTACCTTTCCACCTGTGGCCTCCATGGCCCTACATCGTTCCTCACAACAACCCTGCGAGGGAGGCTTGGAGGGGGGGAGAAACAGTGTCCATATTCCACAATCAAGTGAGAATCTGAGCTGAATTGTTTCAAGTTCCACCCTACCACGTACTCTTACATGATCAACTTTTGGGGTTCAGATTCATCCAGCCCAACCTTCTACCCCCCCCGCAATCCTGCTACTCTATGGAGTTCAACATTGTACAGGAAATTTGATCTATTTCCCTAGGCACAGGGTTCAAATATCTGCAATTTTTGGAAAAAGGACCCTGCGTAGATTGCAAACTTGCAAGACACAAATTATTTCTTTCTCTTTCTGCTCCTTCCTTCCTTCCTTCCTTCCTTCCTTCCTTCCTTCCTTCCTCTCCCTCCCTCCCCTCCCTCTTCCTTCCTTCCTCCCTCCCTCCCTCCTCTCTCCCTCCCTCCCTTCCCTTCTTCCTCTTTCTTTCTTTCTTTCTTTCTTTCTTTCTTTCTTTCTTTCTCTCTCTCTCTCTCTCTCTCTCTCTCTTTTCTTTTTCTTTCTTTCTCCCTCTCTCCCTCTCTCTTTTTGCAGCTACTTCTTTGCCTACAGCTGCAGTCTACATCCCAGGTTAAACCTTGCTTAATGTTGGCCTCAGTCTCTGTAGCAAACTAACTAGCATTTTCCGCCTTGTTCTAGGTTATTATTTGGCACTGCATTGCCACCTAGTGGCCCATCCGCCAACTCGCCAGTCCCTTTTGCATGAAACTGGTTACAGAAAAAACTGGATTTTGCACACAAGCATGATTTGTTCCTGTGTCAGGAACAGAGGTGGTATTCAGCCGCTTCGGACCGGTTTGTGTGAACCGGTAGTGCCGACCTGTGGGTGGGGTGGGCCTGGCCCCGCCCACCCACCCCAGTGCGATCCCATCCTATATCGCTGTGTTTTTGATGCCACATCCATATGCGGACGGCGTGCATGAGTGAATTACCATGTTGTTTGATGTCACACGCATGTACAGATCAGAGGTGGATTTCAGCAGGTTCTGACCAGTTCTGGAGAACCGGTAGCGGAAACTTTGAGTAGTTCGGAGAACTGGTACTAAAATTCTCACTGGCCCCACCCCCATCTATTCTCTGCCTCCCGAGTCCCAGCTGATTGGGAGGAAATGGGGATTTTGCAGTAACCTTCCCCTGGAGTGGGGTGGGAATGGAGATTTTACAGTATCCTTCCCCTGCCATGCCCACCAAGCCACGCCCAGCAAGCCATGCCACACCCACCAAGCCACACACACAGAATCATCAGGAAATCAAACAGAAAATCAGAACACAACTCAAAAGAAAGAAAGGAAGGAAGGAAGGAAGGAAGGAAGGAAGGAAGGAAGGAAGGAAGGAAGGAAGGAAGGAAGGGGGCGATGTCCAGATTGGATGTTCAAATTAATTTAATTATATTTTCCTTCTAGGGATTCTCTCTTTTTCTCTCTCACACACACCCAGACACATACATACAGAATATAGCTGACCCTGTGCAATCAAGCCACTCAAGACAGGAAACAGTTAGTGAGATGCACCACCGTTTCAGCAAACCTATCTGTCTTTGGTTTGCAAATCGGGAGACAACATCTGATCTGGTCTTATTTTCAAAACTAAATGCCTCATCTGGGTAGGTCATCAGAATGAGATTCCCTTTGCAAAGCTAGATTTTAATGAACCAGAGTAATCCCGTGGAAGGTCTCACGGTTGATAGAAGGCTAATTGCATTTTTATTTAGCCTGAGATAGCATTCTGTGGAGATATGATTTTTAATTTATTTATTATGATTTATTTATTAAGGATCCTGGCAAATAGATGGGGAAGAAATGGAGGGAGTGTCAGATTTTATTTTCCTGGGCTCCAAGATCACCGGAGATGGGGACTGAAGTCATGAAATTAAAAGATGCTTGTTCCTGGGGAGGAAAGCTAAGGCAAATCTAGACAGCATACTAAAAAGCAGAGACATCACCCTGTCAACAAAAGAGCGTATAGTCAAGGCCATGGTTTTCCCAGTTGCAATGTCTGGCTGTGAAAGTTGGACCGTAAGGAAGGCAGAGTGCCAAAGAATGGAGGCCTTTGAACTCTGGTGCTGGAGAAGACTCCTGCGAGTCCCTCAGACTGCAAGGCCATCCAACTGTTCAGTCTTAGAGGAGATCAACCCTGACTGCTCCTTAGAAGGCCAGATCCTGAAGAGGAAACTCAAATACTTTGGCCACCCAATGAGAGGGAAGGACTCCCTGGGGAAGAGCCGAATGCTGGGAACGATGGAGGGCAAAAGAAGAAGGGGACGGCAGAGAATGAGGTGGCTAGATAGAGTCACTGAAGCAGTAGGCATGATCTTAAATGGACTCCAGAAGATGGTAGAGGACAGGAAGGCCTGGAGGATCATTGTCCATGCGGTCGCAATGGGTTGGACATGACTTCGCAACTAACAACAACAAAATTTATTAAGGAAATCATTCATGCTTTCTTCCCCCTTCTTTGAGACAGGATAGGTACAAGGGCAAAAAAGTAATTACGGTTGGAGGAGCAATTGTCCATCTTTGTCATTTTTAAGAGGAGGGGGCTCCACGTCTGGTGTCCATCCAAAAATAAGAGTCATGGACATCTGAATTGTCCATCAAAAATAGAGTCATGCATATTGAGGTGTCCATCAAAAATAGAGTTGTTGGGATATAAGGAGTCCATCAAAAATAGAGTCATGGACATTAAGGTGTCCATCAAAAATAGAGTTGTGGACATCTGAGGCAGGACCTGGCAGAAAAGAACCACTTTCTTCTGACTGTCCAGATGTTCTGATTGTGGTCCCAAGCATAGACACTTTTTCAGGGACCAGATGTCGCTCTTGACTGGTTTTTTGGGGGAAGAGAAGTTGTATGGCAGAGGGTCTAGTCCTCGGGTGTCCAAGATGGAAGGGATTTCCACATTTGGCCAACCAGAAGTGGAGAAGATTTCATGTCCAGCCATCCAGATGTTCCATGCAATGCCATTCCTCTTAGCTAGTACCTGAAGCCAGGCCAAATTAAAAACCAATCTGCTTTGGCACCCTAATTTACTCCTCCAATTTGTGTGTAAAAAAATCTGACTTCAAGGGAATTAGAAGGAACAGGGACAGGGTCCATATTCATGGGCCAGGAAGGGTGGAGAAACACGGAGACCAAATCGGAATATATTATGTAAAGAAGGAGATCAAACAAGTTATGGAGCTGACTCAATACAATGATTCTTCTAGCTTCTTTCTTATCTACTTCCTTTGGTATTTATTTCCTACAAATCAAGTTTTCTGGTCCTCTATAAAAGTCATAAGCTTCTAGTCATCCTCAATCAATCAGATATCGCTTTGCAGACACAGTGAGTGCAGGTGAACCTGGTAAGTTCTCTTCTTGTCTAGGCTGCATCTTTGAATTGGGATGGTCTCTGGTTTGGTACCCATTTATCTTCAGCTAATGATGAGAAAGTATAGCCAGATATCTCAGAGATCTTCTGCTGGTCAGGGGCACCTAACCCTTTTCAACGAGAATAGTTTGAGAATCCCAGCTAGACGTATTATGGTTTCAACCTCTTTAGAAGGTTCAGAAGACCGAAGAACCAAGACTAACCTAGATCCTTTTGCTAAGATCAGATTGTATTTTCCCTTCATTCTTCTTTCTTGAACCTCTCTGTCTTCAACTGTCTTCCTATGTCATGATTCAATGGACTACATCAAACTTGGCAGCTTTAAGGCTTGTGGACTTCAATTCTGGGAGTTGAAGTCCACAAGTCTTCAAGTTGCCAAATTTGAAGACCTCTGGACTACATAAACAGGGTGGTTCAATAATCAGGTTAAGCGTCCTCATTTTCTGTGTTCCTCAACCAACAGGTTAGAGTCAGTTCTTTGTGTTGATGGATGGTTGAAGACCAGAAGAAAAGAAGGGGAGGGAAGGGGAAGCCTTAGAGCTACTGGTTGTACACCCCCAGTTTAGAGAGTGAATTTGATCTGCTATGAGTTATCATTCCTCAAGTATCTCCACCTTTGACCTATCAACCTCCTCATATTTGTATTTGAAGTCCTCCAGGTCGATCTTCAAGCTGAGATGAGGTGAGTTACAGAGACCTTTAAAAACCAGCCACTAAAAATGTGTTCCTCTCTGTTAAACCCTAGAAAGATGTCTTCTAAGGACCAACAGCAGAAAAAGCAATGTGGCGTCTTCTCAACACCCCAAGAACCTCAGAAATCATGTCTTCCCAAAAACAGTTGTCTTGTGAAGCCTCCAGAAACGCATAGTTCTTGCTGTCTGTCTCCCCAGCCTTGTTCTTCCCCTCAGAATCCTGGGTGTCTTTCTTGCCATCCTTGCCCTCAAAAACCCAAATCGTACCAGCAATAAGAAGCTATCACGTTATGGAAACATCTACATGGATCATCGGTGGTTGGAGGAACAAGGCCCTGGATGTACCCCAGCGCCTGCATCTCCCACACTTCCATCTCATCTCTTGGCTTCCATCTGTCTCATCTCTTCTGCAATCTTAGCCAGAAGGAACTGGGGAGGGGGGCTTCCAGAATTGAAAAGATCTGCCATTTCCCCTCCTCAAGCTGTTTTTCTTTCTTCTGTCAATTCATTTTGTTAGTCCTTAATTGTCTAGACTGACGTATCAGTGGCTACTTCTTAATTTATTTTACTGCAATAAACATTTACAATATCCATCTTTGGATCTTCTGTGATTTTCCTGAAAAGCTCTTTGTAAGGTGTGGTGGGTCAATTATAGGGCAGGAGATATCAATAAGGAGCACATCTCGCACTTGGGGGTTTACTGTTCTCACCCTGGTTAAGGAGAACCTTCGAAGGTCAAGAGTAATTCAATAGGAACTGAAAAGATAATCCGAAAGCCAGCATTAGTTGGGTGAAAAACATCTTCGTGAAGCAAAAGGGGTGACGATGGAAAGCATCATAGCTTGTTTACCTCCTGGGAAAGGAGGTGTTTGCAACTATTTGGTCCATTAAAGAAGTCCTTTGAGGAATGGATGTCCCCCTTAAGAGTCTCCAACAGTCTGAAATGGGTTCTCCGGCCTAGAAAACCTACATCTTGCAAGGTTGATCTAGAACTCCCAATTCATTATGGACTTATGGTCCTCATCCATCCCCTGTTTTTTGCTCTCCTCCCAACCATCCAAAACCTAGTCCATTTCTTCTTATTCACAGAAGATGGTGGGCTTGTTTGATCTGAGAATCAGATCTGGTTAATGTGTTATTGAAAACTCCAGGTTCTAGATTACACCAGGAAATGGAGTACTGTCCAAGAAACTTCCCGAAAGCACCCATGAAGCCATCAAGTCTCATAGGAAACTTCCCCTTATATACTTATTAATTAAACTGGGCTTCTGTTGGTTAATGACCACAATACAGTTATTTGGTCTGATTTGAATGAAACTGGGTAGCATCCCATGGAAGCGCCCAGAGACTCCAAGCTCAACTCAATTTAAATATCAGTGAAAAATAACTCAACAGCTGGCATTTCAGAAGCCTTCCAAGGTGTCATGGAAAGCAGACAAACCTATGAAGGGTTTTTCATAAGTGGTGAGAGAGCTGACCTCCTTCTCGGAGGGCAGAACGTCGTCTTAGCAACCGAAGATTGAAGGAACTCAACATTTTATGCTCTGGTTGTAAATGAATGTCATCTAAACACTTCTGGAAGGAAATAAACCAATCCAGGTCTTTGTTGGGCCTTTTGATCCCTTGAGAAGAGGGTTGAGGAACATAATGAACTGAAGACATTGGACAAGAAGGTTTATGCAGAGAAAAGCAGATTTATTGATGACAAAGGACACCTTTGAAGAGCAGATAGTTGGTTATTCAGATATATTTAGCAGGGGTAACATGCAAAAAGAGGCCATGAGATTCACAAATTCAGTCCCAACATTCAGAAGACATGAGAAATCAAACTCCCTCCTAGAATAGGAATGGAACGCTGTTACCTTCCTACCAAAGGTGGTCCCTATTTTTCTACTTGCATTTTTTTTAACCTGCTTTCGAACTGCTAGGTTGGCAGAAGCTGGGATAAGTCACGGGAACTCACCCCGTTACGCGGCACTAGGGATTCGAACCGCTGAACTGCCGACCTTTCAATCGACAAGCTCAGTGTCTTAGCCACTGAGCCACTGCATACAATGAGTTAAAAAAATAGGTTTTAAAATAAATGTGATTCCCCCCCACTCCCAAATAGTCTCTTCTCATTCATTGGGCATGGATGCTTCAAACAAGCAATTTCTTGGTTTCTCAGTCCTCCGTCGTCTTTGGAGTCCTTTGAGTTCTTTCTTGGATGAGATGATCCTGAATCATGTTCTTTCTTCTCTTCCTCTTCTTCTCCCTTCAACTCCTTCTCCTTCTCCTCTTTTCTCAAACCATGCCTGAACATACCCAGTCCTTCAATCGGCAGAAACCTAATGCAGTTCCACCTTATGGGGACTCTTGGTGGCCCTGAGGTGGCACAGCGACCTCATGGTCGGCCTTGAAAGAAAAAAAGACAAAAAAACAAAAATGCAAGCAGAAATAGAACTTGGGGGTGGAAAATCCAGAAGGTACCCAGGAACCGAGGTCAAGACATTCAACCGAGGAAAGAGTTTGGCAGGACAAATCTGAGGCAAAGGCGTTGCTACGGTAGAAGAGGAGTGATGTCTTCTCTAGTAGATCTCAAGGAAGTCACATGGGTATTGTGGCAGGCATTTGGGGTAGCATGGGCGCCCCCAGTAGGGAGGACAGTAAGGGTAATAGGGTTTCTGGGGGCCACAGGGTTTGGGGTAGAGCCATTGAGGTGGGTAGCGTTGGCATGGGTAGGAGGGGTAACATGGTCTGGGCCATTGGGGCAGAGGATACAAAGGATAGCAGGGAGTTGGATACTGAGGTCTAGGAGGTGGACAAGGAGGTAGACAGGGATATTTGGGGCGGCAGTAGCGTGGTCTGTATTTATAAGGAGGATATGGCCTGGGGCAATAGACCCCCCCTTTGGTATGCATTGAGAGATCTTCAATAGCATCAAAGAAGGGAGTCTCAGTCTCTTCAAAGAACTCTGGGAACAGGTATTCGGAATTCATCTTGCAGATCCTAAGAGGGGAAAAGAAAGAGAGAGATGAAGCTAAAAAGGATCCACCCTTTGTTTTGCAGAGATCACGAAGAGCCAACCTTTGGAGAAAGGAATTGACAAGCCAGAACCAACCTGATTGTGGGGAGCAATTTCATTCTTGGTCAACATTCTCGCCAATTGGAATCAGATCGAGATCAGCTCTTGGGGTGATCTCCTTGAAGGAAATAGAGCCATGGAACTGAATGGCAAATTGGGATCAGGTGGATTGATTCCTTGAACCCAGTGGCTCATTCAAGTCAATCCCAATGATTGTTCCAACTGAATCACAAATTGTTTTCAGGTTTGGGCTAATAATTCACCAGTTCCTGATAACAAGGACAATGTGTGGGTCAGTGAGAAGAACACCCAACTTGGCTTGAGAAGTTGAGATGCCCACAGATTTTGAAGACCTTTCCATCAGGCCAAATGCCAGCATATTCCAGTGCTTTTGCTAACATTTGGTCTAGACGAAGAAGGTTGGAAGACTCAATCTTTCTATACTCTTTTTGTGCAACTCTCTTTTTTTCCAGGTACCAGTTTGACCCAATTTGGATTTTGTGAGATACAGAGAACTCACAATGTCCATTTTGGTAGTCAAAATTGGAGGCCACAGCCTTATCCACCAATATGGAAGAGCCTTCTAACTATGGTTCAATATTGTTGTTCAAAATATGGTTCACCAACCACTAGACAACACCACAAATTGCTACTTTTCCTCAAAGGTGGACAAATGAAACAAACTGAACCTACAGATTTACTACAAGATGTTGGTTTTTCCCATGCCCACATGTTTACTGGGCCTTGGAGAGGGAAATAGACAGGAGACATCAAAAGATGATGTTGCTTCTAGAAGGAGAAAGAGCAGGCTCAAATTTGGCCCCTCAAAAACTTCTCTTTTCACAGTTCCCTCACAAAACTTGAAAATCTGAACTATTACAAATTTAGATGTTAAGAACAAGACTTACCTCCAGTTGATTCTTGGGTAGATGCTCACAAACATCAAAACATGGGAAGTTATTTGGTTAACCACCAAACTAACATACAAAGCTTCTTTCCACTTATGTCACCATCCAAATTAATGATCTAAATCTCCTTGAACAGGGCTGTTCAAAGCCCTGGTCAAGAGCCAAAGCTTTAGTGATGGAGTTAAATTTTCTATGTTCATGATCTCTCAAGATGACCATCCTGTCTGAAGATCTCTTGAGAAGATCTTCAACTTCTCACACAACCATCGCTGCCCATTGAGCATAGCCACGAAATCCCTGTTTTAGAACATCTCCACGTCCGCAAAATATGGACATGGAGAACTAGACTGATCCCCAGATAAAAAAGTGGTATTACCTTCTAATCTTCTCAAGATGAAGGAGAGAAACGTCTGATGCTCTGAAACTCCAAACACAAGGAGTCCGCTTATATACTCTTCTTCCAAGCCTCGTGGTGATACCACACAATGCGGAAAAAACTCCAGTCCCACAGATTTTCCTGCAACTGTTCTCCTCAAGTTATCATTAAAAAATTTTGTTTAAATGCTGCTGGCAACAGGCAAATTAAAAGAAACTCGTTCCTCTGACTCTGGAGGAGTCAAAAAAAAAAAAAAAAAGAAGAAGAAGAAGAAGAGAAAAACAACATTTATCTCCTGATCTATTAATTTGTTACTATGTTTATTCGGTATCAGGAGGAAAAATGCGGTTCAGAAGATGCCACAAAGGAATGAGAGCTTCTGCCCACATGGTGAGATACTGGCATCCCTTCCCCAATTTTCAAATGTTTGGATTCCAAGAAGACCCGAGATAGTTGTCAATTCTTCCCAAAGTTTGGGCTCTGTTCATTTTGGAAAGCCACAACATTTCCTGACATTCTACAATTTTGTTCTAAATGTGTCCTATGCCTTCATCAAACCAGACCAGGAGTCGGCAATCCGTGGCTCTGGAGCCACATGTGGCTCTTTCATCCCTCTGCTGTGGCTCCCTGTTGCCAGTCAGCTCCACAATTGATAGGGTTTTCGGTTAGGACATGTAGAGGAAAAAGGATGCCATGCTAGGAAGAGACTCTATGGTGGGGGAACCGGACTTCCGGTTGGCTCCAGAATTGAACGGGGGTTTCCGGTTAGGACTTTAGTGGCTCTTCGAGTGTTTAAGGTTGCCGACCCCTGAATCAGACCATTTTCTTAGGAGGAAAAAAAAAAGACTTTATTAAATTAGGAAGAAATGCCCGTTTCATCATTAGAGTCCTAAGAATCTGAACAAAAATATTTAGTTTATTTATTTAGGAGGAAAGGAACATAAGATCGCGTCAAGCCCAATGCCTTGAAGCTCATTGTTATGAGCAAGATCCATTAAGATGGAAATTCATACACATTTTTTGGGCTCTTGATTGTTTAAGTGGTTAAGTAGCACAAGGGATGGGTGCTGCATTGTAGGGTGACATATTAATTAAGTGTCATTGATGACCCATGAAATTCTCATGAAAACTCTTGACAAAGAGGACTGGAATCTTGCGTTTCTCCATTTAATATTTATTACTGAATACATTTGTGGCTTCACCGTCAGGTGTCCTGAGACATACAATTACGGGTGCTTCCTGCCTCAGCTAGTTTTGGAAAATCCGACTCACAACACGGAAGTTCACAACTGTAGATTCGATCCAATTACAAATAATGGGCTGAAGGAAAGAAACTAAGACAACAGATCCTTTCTGAGAATACTAGAATCCTGGAGGCAAAATAAATATTTGTTTCTCGCATTAAAACTTTCTTCGAACTCGTTCTAGTTCAGTGTAATTTTTTCCCCCCTTCTGTTGTTTTTCTCCTTTACATCGGTCGGACAAAATAATCCATCGCACAGATTTTTCCCAGTTCTGCGTTTTCGATAGTTATCCTTTCACTCCGAGGATTCCCCCGAATGGCGTTAACATTATAAAGAGGTGTTTCCTTTTTGTAATTTTATCGCATGTCATATCTACTTTATATCTACTTTTTCAGATTGATTAATGAAAGGTTTATGCATTTGTATGGCAGCGTTTTCTGGCCTAGATAGGGACCTAATAATAAAATTTTCATTTGATTTGACTAAGGGGTTCACCAAAACTGTAAAACTGTTGTGCTGTTTGGCAAAAGCTAGGAAATATCGCGGTGTGTTTGTAATTAAAGGACAAGGCAACGTTTATGAGAAGATAGTATCTAATCAGCTTGAAGTGTTCCTTGGTGACCCCTGTTCTTGCTTGAACAGAGGGTTGGACTAGAAGACCTCCAAGGTCCCTTCCAACTCTGTGGTTCTGTTATTCCCTTTATAGTCCTACTTTTTTCAGAACACAGCAGAAGGAATCATGAGATGATACCTAAAAGGGGGAAGAGGGAACTGATAAAAATCAGCAAAGTGATCAAATTGATGGCAGAATTTTTGATATATATAACAAAGACTTCTCTCAATTAAGTAGGCTTCCATGAAACTGTGGGAAATAGGAAGGTGGGTTTGAGGGTCCCGTGAGCCAAAATTCTTGTGAATGGTTAGTTCATTTTGGGATTTTCCTGGAAGCAGTGACCACCAATGGTGCTATGGACCATCTCGGCAGTGTCTGTCCATTTTGACCCCAGAAGCCAAGAAGAACAACCTGGAGGCCATTATGGGACACTGAATCTGAGACGAGACGGAATTGCTCAAATCTGCCTTATCAAAAAGGGGTTGAAAGTGAATTCCTTCCTGTGCAGCCCTGTCCAAACCATCTCAAGATGAATACAAGGCACCAAAAAGCTAATTATTTACATTTCAAGTCAACTGAACACCTGTGTCAACCACCCACACTTAGTATACACACCAACCTTTGAGGTTTGCAAAAAGATCTCTTTTCAAGGGGTGGATTAAAGAGGATTACATCCTTCAACCACAACCCAGGTGTGAAATGGATTCTGCTGTGAATGAGCACCCGTGAATGACCCCTGTTCAGAAGAACCCCAAAACTTTCAGACAACCGTTTGTCCAAAATGGAATAGGGTTTCCTTCTGAGTTGGACTAGAAGACTTCTAAGATCCCTTCCAACTCTATTATCCTGTTCTGTTCCACTTTTGGAAAATCGACAACGTTTTTTCAGCCGCAAAAAATGCCGAAGCGGTGTGTGTGAATTTAAGAAGGAAAAAAAAAAAAGAAGGATCAAGAGCTCCAAACCCAGATAAAGATTACGCATCTCTTTTTCAAACAATGTGTTTCTTGCAGAATAATTCCAGAACAAAAGGATTGGAGATAACGCCGTGTTCTTAATTCCCGATTTCCTGTAAGCCTCAAACAAGCTTCTTAAAATCTCTTTATCATCTAATTCTTCCCCGCCCTTTTCTTAGTTCTGCTAAGCTGTCAAATGTCCTCTTCTTAACGAACAGTTTAGTGGTTTGACTTCTGTTTAATTCTGTTCCTGTCACCAACCGAGCCTCGCCCAGCTCTCAACCTCTTTGGGTCATGCAGAAGACAAGTTTTGGGGGGTCATTAGGAACATGGGAATGTCCTGCATAATTGGACAATTTGCGACGCTTAAAAAGGCAGTGTTGCAATTGTTTTGCCTCTCTCTCTCTCTCTTTTTTTTTTATTTTTTAAAAAATAATGCTGAGTGAAAGATATTTTAGCCAGAGGAAAACTATGGAGATAAAAGTTAAGGGAAGGAAAAAAAAGATAAAAGAAAAAGTAAGGAAAACAACTAACAAATAAAAAGAAAAAAGACAATTAAAGAAGTGACAAAGAACTTCTTTGCAGCAGTTACAAATTAAATTAAATTAAATCCTCTTCTTGTGGGTACTTCAGTATTTCTCCTCTGCGGTACATACAATAATCTTGCTGACATTTCAAGATTTTTTTTCCTCAGATGTCAAAAAACGGGAAATGGGGATCTCCCAGCTTAACCAAATGTTTCGTTTAATTTAGCGTTTAATTTAATTTGGTTAGATTTAGTGTTTCATTTAAATTCAATTTAGTTTATTGTTTGGTTTAATTTAGTTTAGTTTAACTTCATGTTTAGCTTAGTTTAATCTATCTTAGCTCAATGTAGTTTAGTTTAATCCGGTTTAGTTTAATTTAGTTTAGTTTAATTCAATTTAGCTCACAGTACTGTATTTTTCAGACTATAAGACCAGTGGTGATACGTAACTAATTTAACAACCGGTTCTCTGCCCTAATGATTTCTTCCAACAACCAGTTCACCAAACTGCTCAGAAAGTTAACAACCGGTTCTCCCGAAGTGGTGCGAACTGGCTGAATCCCACCACTGTATAAGACGCTCCGGATTATAAGACGCACCTAATTTTTGGGGAGGAAAACAAGAAAAAAAAATCTGCCTCTGCCTCCCAGCAATTTGCCTCCTTGCAGCAAACAGCCTGGTCAGCTTCAGCATAGTCTGATTTAGCATGAGCAGATGATGTCAGGGTTCCAACGGATGTCCAAGCTTGAGCCAAGCTTCAAAAGAAATCCAGAAATCCATTTATTAGGAGCTTCATGTTGGCACGTTCCCAAGTGAAGCAAGCTCTGATCCATAATTTCTGCCCTAATCATGACCCTGTTTCCCCCCCTGCCCCCCCAGGGTGTGTCATCAATCATATTCGCCAAAGGAGCAATTTCATGGGTTGTAGAGACCACTCCCTTCTGGCCGCTGTGGGTAACCCTGGGATACAGCCTTGAGAGAGATAGGTCTGGAATGTACATCTGCCTTTGGCTGCCGTGCCGTTTCATTGGTTTCCCATCCCCCTGTCAGTGCTGGGATGCTGACACCCCCCTTGCTTATGGCAACTCGAGAGCAGGTCAGGGATGCTTTGCGAGTTGACAGCTGATTGGCTGTTGGATCTGCCTCCTGGAATAACTCCGATCAGCTGTTCCAGGCTGTGGCTGCTACCACCTATTGCCGCCTCCGCATGTCCCCTTTTTGGCCTCCATGTGTCCTGTTTTTGGCCTCTGTGTGCCCCGTTTTTGGCTTCCGTGTGTCCTGTTTTCTGCCTGTTCCAGGCAGCGGTGGAGGCGATTCCCGGCACCTGGAACAGCTGATTGGAGGTATTCCGGGAGGCCAATCTAATCGTCAATCAGCTAAATCAGGCTGTGCTGAACCTGACCAAGCTGTTTGCTGCAAGAAGGCAGAGGCTGAAGGGTGGGGGCCGGCAGGCAGGTGTGGCTACGGCAACATTCACTCTATAAGACGCACAGTCATTTCCACCTACTTTTTTTTGGTGGGCGGGGAGTGCATTTTATAGTCCGAAAAATACAGTACTTTAGTTTAATCCAGTATAGTTTAATTTAGCTTAATCTAGTTTACTTTCATTTAATGTTTACTTCAATTTAGTTTAGTTTAATTTAGTGTTTAGTTCAGTTTAGCAGTGGATCTGTGATCCTTTCTGAAACGTTGATTCGAATCTCACTGCAACATGACACCCTCCCCCCCCCAAAAAAAATTAATGCACGGAGAGCTCTAGGAGCACCAAATTTTAATTTGATTTCAATTCAGTTCCATTCTAACCCTGCTGTCTTGCTGGGATGCATTCCCTCCCAAAAGGAATAGTAAGAACTAGCACTGATGAGGTTACCTAGTTGGGTCATGAGACGTCTGCAGGAAAACAAGCAAGCTCAGAGAGCACCAAGGGCCCCTCATGCCAACCCTGAGCTACAAATATTCTCCTTTATTAGACACCAATCGGTGGATACTTCTGGAAAAGGAATTGATTTATCCCAGTGATGGCTAACCTTTTTGCCATTGCGTGCCAGGAGCGGGGGTGGGTGGGTCGTGAGCATGCATGCCCACACTCATAATTCTATACGCCCAACCCCTGCGCATGTGTGTGTGACCCTCCCCGCTACCCCCTGCTCCTGACACGCGATGGCATGGTTGGCCCAGTAGGCCCATTTTTCTCTCTCCCCAGGCTCCAGAGCCTTTCTAGGAGCTTGGGGAGGGCAAAAACAGCCTTTCTCACACACCCCCAGAGGCCCTCCGGTGGCCGGAAATGGCACGTCTGCCGACTTCCAGTCCCACCGGAAGTTGGCAAACGGTCCGTTTCCAGCTTCCAGAGGGCCTCCGGGGGTGGGTAGGGAAGGCCCTTTTCTCCCTCCCCAAGCTCCTAGAAAGGCCCTGGAGCCTGGGGAGAGAGAAACCCCCTGCGCAAGCAGGAGACTCTGTGCCATTTCAGACAACTGGCTGTCCAGTTTCGGCTTGAAAGCCTCCAGCAATGGAGCCCCACAACCTCTGGAGGCAATCCGTTCTACTGATTAATTGTTCTCATTGTCAGGAAATTTCTCCTTAGTTCTAGGTTGCTTCTCTCCTTGATTCGTTTCCCGTTGCTTTTTGTCTTGCCTTCAGGTGCTTTGGCAAGTAAGATGATTTCCTCTTTTTTGTGGCAGCCCTTCAAATATTCTCATCTTGAATTGACCGGAAATGTCTTTCAGTTGTCTTCAAAAATGCGTTTTCCCCTTTCCTCGGGCAATTGGCAAATTAGCTGCCTTTGTAAATTGAGACGGATCAGGTTCCTTTGCGAATCACAGTTTTCAGCAGCCTGATAGGGAGAGCGAAGATCAGGTCTTGTAACGTTCCAAGGATGGACTTCAAAGCAAGCTCAGGCGACCAAGAACCCTCAAGACAGGGAGATCTCCGTTCAATTAAAAAAAAAGTATTGGAATAATTATTCCCAACTAGCAATTTAAACATTATGTGGGAGTAACATCCTGAAGTCATCTAGGAAAAAAAAACAAAAAATAAAACCACCAACCCAAGTTCTTAACACTTAAGGTGCTTCCTTTTCTGGAACTCATTTTCTACCAACTGGTATAAAAAGAGGTTCTTGGTTGTGAATGGTGTTTCTTCTCAACTTGGGGATTGGCACTCATTTAGGTAAGTCCCCCACAAAAATGGGTTGATTTTGGTCATCGCTGAATGAAATTATGGGTTCTGGGGACCTGTTGGGATGGTCCTGCATCTTCTTTTAATCCATCTTTAGGATGGACAATTGCTTTTGAGAAGGTTGCTAATGGCGACCTGCAATAGCTTGCTACCAAGGAAATTCTCCAGTAGGTTTTATGGGGTAAATGTATCTTTATTGAATGATGTATCTTGAGATTACCTTGCTGGTTCTGAAGCGGATTTAAATGGAAATCCCACCAGTCAGAAGATGAAAGGGAAAAAGGACAAGATAGAAGAACTAGATACACAGTCCCAGATCAATACTTTCAGGAGAACAGGTCCATACAAACCTGAGGTCTCTATTTTGAGAAGAGTTGAAATGAATCCTGGGGTGACAAGCAGATTTGTTCTTATCATAGCAGAGCTGAAGTTCTGGAGATGAAACTTCTGGCGGGTTCAGATCTTTAGATAATATTTCTCATCAACTTGATGTCCTTTTAAGTTACCTTCCCGAGTGTCTGAGATCCTTTGAGGATGTGCCAACTAGGAATGATGTTTCTTCTATTTATTTTTACAGATTGGTCTTTTTTATTTTAAAAAGAAGAAAAGGACAATGTCTTATCCATACCAGCAGTGCAAGCAACCTTGCCTCCCTCCTCCCGTCTGCGGAAAGGGATGTGCTGTACAATGCAAAGTGCCAGCTTGTCCTTGTCCCTGTCCCTGTCCCTGCGACGTGCCCGTTTGTTCACCCCCAAGCGTGAAAGTTGTCGGCGAGGCCTGCGTCCCCGTTTGCCCTCCCAAATGTGCTCCGTGTGCTCCGAAGTGTGCAGGACCAGCTGTTGACATCTGCGTCAAACCGCAGAGTGCTTGCCCATGTGATTGCAAGTGCCCTGATCCTTGCTGTAAATAAGGCTGTTGGGGGGAAAAAAATCCCAAATCCACCATGACGGAAAAACCACCATCCCATAATAGTTCAGTCTTGACCTCCTCCTTCGCCTTTTTCTGACCTCTTTGGGCATTCAGTTTTGGGGAACGTTGCTTCTAAGTTTCCAGATGTTCGAGCATCCCTCAATTCTTCGAAGTCTCCAGATGTTTGAGCATCCCTCAATTCTTCGAAGTCTCCAGATGTTCGAGCATCCCTCAATTCTTTGAAGTCTCCAGATGTTCGAGCATCCCTCAATTCTTTGAAGTCTCCAGATGTTCGAACATCCCTCAGTTCTTTGCAGTTTCCAGATGTTCGAGCTTCTCTCAGTTCTTCAATGTTTCCAGATGAGCATCCCTCAATTCTTCAATGTTTCCAGATGTTTGAGCAGCTCCCAAGTCTTCAGTTTCCAGATGTTTACAATATCTCAATTCTTCAATGTTTCCAGATGTTTGAGCAGCTCCCAAGTCTTCAGTTTCCAGATGTTCACACATCTCTCAACTCTTCAACATTTCCAGATGGCCGAGCATCCCTCAACTCTTTGAAGTTTCCAGATGTTTGAGCAGTTCCCAATTCTTCAGTTTCCAGATGGTCAAACATCTCTCAATTCTTTGAAGTTTCCAGATGTTCGAACTTCTCTCATTCCAATGGCTGCCTCCTTTCCTTAAGTTGTGTAAGTTGCTGGGATTTGCTGTTGCGATAGGCAGGGATGCCTCTGCTGAAGGAACCGAAAGCTATGTACAAAAATGAGTCTTCAAAGAGCAAAATGCAGATCTTGGGCTTGTAATAAATAAAGACTTTATCTTGTGGCATTATGTGACCTCTGAAGAGTTGTGTTATTTTGTGATGTATTCCTACCTTACAAAATGTGGTGCCGTGCCAAAAAAATAATAATATATAAATAATGAATACATTTCGGGTCATCTAATTAAAATGCAAAGCCGGAATCTCTCCTGGGTCCTAGGTTAATTTTTTTTGCACTCGTGTTGTGTCTTTCTGGGTTGAAAGGATTAGCTGAAGATGTCACTATTGCCCAAGGGACACCCAGTTGGGGATTCCTTTCATGAACCTGGCAGAAGCTGGAGTGAAGGATGGGAGCTCAACCATGTCCCACAGCAGTTCTCGGGTACTCGAACACGGGCTTGCTAACCTCCTGCCCAGTGTCCCTACCACTTGAGTCCCGGCGCTCTAGTGTTGGAATTCAATTTTTTTTACTACCAGTTCTGTGGGCGTGGCTTGGTGGGCGTGGTGTGGCTTGGTGGGCGTGGCTTGATGAGTGTGGCAGGGGAAGGATACTGCAAAATCTCCATTCCCACCCCACTCTGGGGCCAGCCAGAGGTGGTATTTACTGGTTCTCTGAACTACTCAAAATTTCCGCTACCAGTTCGCCAGAACCTGATGAATAGCACCCCTGCCGTGCTCCCTACATTAATTGATTTCTAATTATCCTTCTAGGATCTTAATCAGCAACACAATGAGTTGCCTTTGACAATTTGGGCTTCTTGAGGGGTCAGGTCTGCGCCCTGAAATTGAAGAACGAATCAGAAGATCATGCCCCCGCACCCATCCAATCCACTCCTATTTGATTTGATAATTCAGACCCATCATTTGGTGTGATTCGGATGTTGAAATCAAAAAATCGCCTCTGGATATGAGATTCACATCGTTGACCAGAATCGATTGGTCAGTTGAATGGGGAAAATGGATCTGATGTGAAGATAGGATCAAATCCAACAAAATCTGTTAGCAAATTCCTTGTCGGGCACAATTTACTATTCACTTTTTTTCATAGCACTTTTTAATTCCCTGAGACTTCATAAAATGAATCAAAAGAAGTCCTCAACGTAGGACCCCAAGGAAGTTATTAAGGAAGCCATGCCTTATTCACACCAGAATTCCAGAAAGTTGCCCATTCAAACTCAACCCGGGACCGACCCTGCTTAGCTTCTAAATCCACAAATGGAGCAGGCTGCCACCTGCTGAAGCATTGTGGGAAGAAATGCAATTATTAAAGATCTTTTTCAGCCTTGAGAAAAAGAGTAAAAACCGTCCACCTTAATTCTGCTGGGTTTTAAAAACTCGGATTACCCATTATTATTATTATTATTTAGAAAAATCATATATTATTCCCAGAGAGAGCAGCAATTTACCTGAAGGAAACGGGGCGTTTGCCAAAATCACGTTGACAGATTTTCTTTTTCTTTTTTCTAATGATGGTGGAAAAACAACAACAAACCAGGTTGTCAGGATCCACCTTCATGGCGAGATTTGTCCAAACATGTTTTAACTTTTTTAGTAGAGGGTCAAAAGTTTGCTACCGTCTGGAATGTCAGAGAGGGAAAAAAACCCCATATTTCCCTCTTGAAGGACTGCAATTATTTCCTTTCATGGAAAGCCCTTTCTTTATCGGCCTATTTTCAAGAAGTCCTACAGTTTCTTAGGTTCGGGAGGACCTCGAAAGTTTTCTAGTCCATTCTCCAAATTATTTTACTGTGAGCAGACTTGAAAGTTATTTTGATTGGGGTAACAACTCCGGTGACTGAAGGAAAATGAACCTGAGGTATTTTAATTCCAGGTAGTCCTCGATGTACGACCACAATGGAGCCCAAAACTGGTGTTGCTAAGTGAGAAACCTGTGAACTGAGTTTTGCCCCGTTTGACGACGTTCCTTGTCGCCTTTGTTCACGGAATCGCTGCGGTTGTTAAATTAGTCGCACGGTTGTTGAGTGAATCTGACTTCCCCATTGTCAGAAGGTCGCAAAAGAGGATCATGACCAATAGTGGGTTTCGAAATTTATTACTATCGGTTCTGTGGGCGTGGCTTGGCTTGGTGGGCATGGCAGGGGAAGGATACTGTAAAATCTCCATTCCCACCCCACTCCAGGGGAAGGATACTGCAAAATCCCCATTACCTCCCGATCAGCTGGGACTTGGGTGACAGAGAATAGATGGGGGGTGGGGCCAGTCAGAATTTTTACTACCAGTTCTCTGAATGACTCAAAATTTCCGCTACCGGTTCTCCAGAACTGGTTAGAACCTGCCGAAACCCACCTCTGATCGCGACGCTGCGGCAATAAATAAATAAATAAATAAATAAATAAATAAATAAATAAATAAAACCTCTACATACCGGGGCAGTGTACCTTAGAGCCAGAGGTTCAACCCAGCTGGGAGGAAAAACGATCTCGAAGAATGACATTCCAATAGGTTGTAAATTTAAGCTATTCATAATTATGAGTTCAGGAAGGTTCCTTTCCTTTTTTGTGGGAGCAGCGTTTTCATTTCCGTACCCACCCAAGCTTCTTTCCTCCCTTCACTCCACCAGACAGGCCACAACAAGCTCTGTCAAAGAGGGAAAACCAGAATTATGCTTTGTTAGACCTGCCACCGCTTAAATCTCTGAACACAAATCATCCTGGGTTCCATGTGCTGAGAAAGCCATAGTTCGTCAAATGTATGGCGGCATTGCAAAGCCAGAACTGAGAATCATGTCCCCCAAATCCCTAAATTAAACCTTTCCCTCCCTTAACTGCCTCCTATCCCTGACCACCCACCCCCCAATCCCATGACCGGTTGGGTTCAAGCAAGATGTTTTCAGAACGGTCACTTGAATCGTAGGTTGGTAAGCAACTGCCTTCTTCTCCCAGCTGGGTGACCTTGAGGCAGCATCTCGGGGAGATGCAGCCGTTACTTTCGCTTTCCCCCAAGCATCCATCCTTCCCAGTGTTCACGGTAGATTGTCACCGTATGGTAGTGAAGCACAAGCAAGTGTAAGATGGCAGTTGATAATGCTTGTTGTATGTTTGTCAGCTCTCCCCAACCCTCCCTGCCTCCAACCAACCAAGTCAACACGAGAGACTCCAGGGTGCTTGGAAAAAGATTTATTGACAAGTGGCCTTGTTGGGATCCTGTAGAGAAGCAAACAGGTTGCACTGAGTGACAGAGAAGGTAGAGGACAAATCCGGACTCTCGGAGCAGGCTGGAGAATGTGATGCGAGGTCGGCTGGAAAGCTTGGTGTAGAATCAGATGAACCGGAAGAGTAGAGAGGCGAGTGAAGGTCAAGGACGGCAGAGAGAAGAGTGGAGACTTCCCAAGTCCCTTTTAGCAGCTTGGTTCCTCTGGAGCGATGAGTGGGCTAAGCACCCTTAGCACGGGCCGGATCCTTGGTGGTGAGGTTGGCAATGCCCGTTGTGCTCTGTGCCCTCAGCAGATCTTTAGTACTTGCCCTTGGAGCCCCCGCACTGGTCCCCACTTGATCCCTTGACCTGACCTCCACTTGATCCCTTGCCCTGGCAGACATTGGAGCTTCCGCACTGGTCCACGGGGCACCCCTTGGCCTGGCCTCCAGTTGATCCCTTGCCCTGGCTCACTGGTGAGCAGCCGCAGTGGTCCTCAGAGGATCCCTTGCACTGGCCTCCAGTTGATCCCTTGCTCTGGCTCACAGGTGAGCAGCCGCAGTGGTCCCCAGAGGATCCCTTGCACTGGCCTCCAACTGATCCCTTGCACTGGTTTCCACCAGATCCCTGGCACTGGCTGATGCCAGATTCCTGGCACTGGCCCATACCAGATTCCTGGCATTGGCTGAACCCTGAGGATTGAATCTGGGTCACCCCTGATCCCTGCATCTGGCTCACACCGGATGACTGGACCTGGGTCACCCCTGAGCCGTGGCATTGGGATGGTGCCGAATCCTGGCACTGGCTCATCCCTGAGCCTCCGCACCCGGCCGATCCCTGGCTCTGTTGCATAGCTGGTACTTGGCTCTGGCCGCCTTTGCATTGGTTGGTGGTCTGGCCCATTGGGGGGAATCCCTGAGGCTGCTTGGTCTGCTGCATTGTAGATTTGTTTTTTGGGTGATCTGGAAGAAAAGGAAAGCCCATGAAAACCTCTTTCTCAATCATCAAAACCGGCCCTGGAATCCTCCAGGAGAATAAAACGAATGATGTCCATTTGAAGGATCACTTCATCTTCAGGAGAAGGTATGTTTCCCCTCAACCTCCATGCTTTTCCTCTCCTTTTTTCCCTCCTTACCACCTCCCTTCCTCCAAAATTCAAAGGAAAGCTATGTTTGCTTCCATATCTTGGTTCACCAGAGTTAAAGAAAAAAAAAAAGACTTTAGACCAGAGGTCTTCAAACTTGGCAGCTTTAAGACTTGAAGTCCACAAGTCTTAAAGCTGCCAAGTTTGAAGACCTCTGCTTTAGACCCTTCCTTCTATGCCAGTCCTCAGCTGCTCCTTCCTTCTGTGCCAAACCCAAGGAAGATCCACCACTTTGCCCGCTGCTCAAGAGACAACCAGCCCAAAGTCAACTTACCCAACACAAAAAGTGAACTTTGTCCCGGCAGACAGGAGAGGAACGCTTGTTGGATCTGGAGCCGCATCTGGTCTTTTTATACCCGTTGAGGTCCTTCCACTTCTAACCTACCCAGGAAGTCAACGTGAGCGACTGAAGACTCATCCACCTTCAACACCCCTCTTGTCATCACGAGATCTTCCTCAAATGGATTTTTTGTGATTTTTAGCTCTTTTTCTCCAGTAATTAAACACCCTGTTTTGAAAACATGTCCGATTTAATGAGGGCGTGCAACTTTCCTTCAGAGAGTGACGAGTTTGAGTGATCAAGTCAAATGTGGTGGCCACCAACATTGAGGTCTTCTCGCTCAACTACTCCTCTTTGGCCTTTTCACATATCATCAATCCAGGACCATTTTTTTCCAGTCGTGGTCTCCTGGGATGGTCAAAATCTGTTCAGAGTGAATGCTGGGTGATTTTCAAAGTTCACATGTTGGTCAAAAGCTAGCTACTTAAATATCCTACAGCAAGACTGTCCTTCCAGGACAGGATTTTTTTGGGGGGGGGGGTGCTAAAGGGTGATCTGAAAATGCTTTGGCAAAACATCAAAAATGTTTGGGAGAAAAAGAAGAAGAAGTAGGTAGATGAGCTGCAGGAAGAAGACAAAGTGGGAAATAATAACAACATTACTTGGATAATTGCTAAGTTTATGATCGGAGTTGATACATCTAAAGAACATCACCATATTATTTGCTCTTAGGTTATTCCTTGAAGAATAAAATAACAACCATCACCACAACGGGTAAAGATTTCCTTCGCACATACGTGCTAGTCGTTCCTGACTCTAGGGGGCGGTGCTCATCTCCATTTCAAAGCCAAAGAACCAGCACTGTCCGAAGAAGTCTCCGTGGTCCTGTGACTGGCATGATTCAATGCCGAAGGCGCACGGAACACTGTTCCCTTCCCACCAAAGGTGGTCCCTATTTTTCTACTTGCATTTTTTTTTATGTGCTTTCGAACTGCTAGGTTGTCCCAGAAGCTGGGACAAGTCACGGGAGCTCACCCCGTTACGTGGCACTTAGGGATTTGAACCGCTGAACTATCGACCTTTCGACCGACCAGCTCAACATCTTAGCCATTGAGCCACCACGTCTCCACAACAAAGGGCACCTTAAATAGCAGATTGGTGGTAGGGGAACATTTCATAACCCAACAACAATTCTTGTCTCTTTTCCAAGTTGGCTTTAATTTGGACCACTTTTCCTCCAGTTGAGGTCACCTTAATTAATTTAGGTAACTAAGCCCTCTAAGAATTTGCACTTAGATTTAGGGGGGAGGGACGTATCCAGGATGCCAAATTTGCTGGACCTTCTCCTTCTGGCCTTCATTTCCCCCCATGATGCCAGCTGAAGTTGATGGCCATCAGCCAAGATTGGCTTTTCCAAACCACGTGAGATCGGAAGACAAACTTAGAAATGCTTCATTAGCCACTGATTAGCCATCTATCAAAACCTAATTAAGAGACACACGTTGTTCTCCACGAGGGTGAATGCTTCTTCTGTTCTTTGGTTTTCTTTTTTAGGAAAAAAAAAAAAAGGGAAATTTAGGAGCTGAAAGCCCCATGATGCCACCAGGGTGGCTTCTCGTTCTGTCAATCTTCGCCAAAGACACAGACCTTGTCATCTGTGTCTCCTGATGAATTATGGCATGAGGAGCTATATAAGCTCTTTCCTTTGGACACCTGACAAAACTTTCAGCCTTCCTTTAGCATCACCGTCTGTCAACAAGTCGTGGGTAAGTTGGTTCTATTTGTTTTGGGACATCTCTCTCTCTCTCTGCCCAATTCTTCATCAAGGGTCAACAATTTCCGTAGTCAGTTGGTTCAGGCAATGATCTAGCAAGGGTTGTCCGCAACCACATCCATTGGAAAGCAAGATGCAAACTCAACTTAGATACCTGTTCCTCAAGATCTACTTGCGGCGATTATATTTTCAAGGTTGAGTGATGCCTAATGTTGAATTAATGGGATTTTGATGGTCCTTTAGCTGGATGTTAATTATGGAAAACATCAAGACTATTTTATCTAGGATGGGATAGATAGACCTCAGGCAGACTTTTCTTCACCTTCTGTGGAGAAGAAATGCTCAGCTGAAGTTCCTTCAGGCTGATGTCTTCTTCTGCACAGTAGATGGCACTTGATTGACCATGGTTCTCAGTCAAAGAGCTGTTTGCTCAGCTCTCTTTCTCAACTCACGGCTCAAGATGAGAAGCTGAGATTTCACATGTAGTCATTTAGGTTCCTACTTAACGAACGGCCCTTCCCAAAAATCTCTCTTGTTAACTCAGTTTGGTTATTTTAGATCTCATTAGCGGAGAAGTGGGTGTGATTTCAAAAGGTGGACAGGTAGTCCAGCCCTCTCCACATGATTCTCTTTGATCTCCACTTTGGAGTCCTCCTTTTGAAGATTGAGAAAGAAATGAGTCAAGGTGTATGTAACCTGAGAGAGAGAGGTTAAAATATAATTGTGCTTGTAACTGCTTTGAAGAAAATGGGAAGCCACTTCTTGGTATATTTTTTCTACTTTTCCTTTCTCTTTTTCCTTATCTTCTTACTTCCCCCCCCCCCCACCAATTTTAGCTTTTTCCTGTTATTGGTCCCTTTCTCTTTCTTCTTTTTAGTTCTATTTAGTTTGTGTTGGTTCTTATTATTGTAGTTAAAACACTCAACAGTCTCTCTCTCTCTATCTCCCTCTCCCTCCTCTTCCTCTCTTCTGCTTCCTCTCCCTCTCCTTCTCCCCTCTCTCCTTTCCTTTCTCTCCCTTTCCCCCTCTCCTCCTTTTCCTCTCCCCCCTCTCCCCTCTGTCTCTCCCTCTCTCCCTTTTCCTCTCTCTCTCCTTCTCTCTCTCCCCTCTCTCCCTTTCCTCTCTCTCTCCTTCTCTCCCTCTCCCCTCTCTCCCTTTTCCTTTCTCCCCCTTTCTTTCTCCCCCTCCCCCCCTCTGTTCTCTCCCTGTCTCCCTCTCCTCCATCTCCTTGTTTTGAAGATTGCATGAATTTATCCAGGATCTTTAAGAACCAAGGTTTAATTAAGCTGAAAATTTGCCTGTGATTTACTGAGTGAAAGCTAGGGTGACCAGGTTGACAAATGTACCAGGACTGTGATCTGGGACCTCCCCCTCAATCAAATTTATTGCCCCAAATCTGGAGGACAAGATGTTTTGGTTGTAACTCTAACACAGAACAAGGTTCTCTCTCTTCCCCGAAGAATCCCAAGACAAGTCATGGAGAGATTTGTGTCCTTCTATGTGTCTCCAAGAAATGCATCTTTGCTCTGTATCTTTTCAGTTGTCCCTGAGCTGAAGATGTCTCAACAGCAGTGCAAGCAGACCCCATGTGTCCCACCAGTACTTTGCCAGTGTACTTCAAGTTGCTCAAAGCCCTTTGAGCCATCAACCTGTTATGCATCGTCTGGACCTCAGTGCCCAGGATCGACTGGACCTCAGTGCCCAGGATCGACTGGACCACAGTGCCCAGGATCTACTGAATATCAGTGCCCAGGATCTACTGAATATCAGTGCCCAGGATCTACTGAATATCAGTGCCCAGGATCTACTGAATATCAGTGCCCAGGATCTACTGGATCTCAGTGCCCAGGATCTCAGTGCCCAGGATTGACTGGAAGTTCATGCCAGAATCCCACCTGCCCTGGAAACGAGGGGTGTTTCTGCCGCCTCTCCCAGCAGCAGTGCTAAACTCCCTTAGGAAGCGTCTCTCGCCTAGAGATGGAAGCCCACCAATAAATGTTTGTCTGTAAGCATATCCCCACTCGTGTCCTCATTCTTCTCACGGACCTTCTCGGTGCTCATGCCTCGTCCGTACATTTCATTCTGCTGTGCGGTTGCTTTATTGCCTAGCTTGGTTTTCTCGCATCGAAACGGATCTTAGAGCCACCAACATCTCACTGGGCTCCTCAGAATGGCAGAAGACAAGCTTGCCTCCATTGTGTATTTAAAGTGGTGTGAATTTAAGACCAGTGTTTCATGACTTTAATTCTACCTGTAGTGTTGTCCCAGTCAAATCTTTACTATCGATAAGAGTTTTAAGGAATGGGATGAACTATACCCAACCAAACCCAACCCAACCCAACCCAACCCAATCCAATCCATTCCAACCCAACTCAACCCAACCCAACCCAACCTAACCCAACCCAAATGTTGACTGTTTCCCCCCTCTAAATCTAAATATTTTGTGCATTTCAAACTCTACATTTTTTCAGATACAGATAATGCTCAACGTACGACCATAATCGAGTCCAAAATTTCTGTTCTTAAGCGAGACATTTGTTAAGTGAATTTTGCCCCATTTTACGACCTTTCTTGCCACAGTCCTTAAGTGAACCACTGCCATTGTTAAGTTAATCATCCAGTTGTTAAGTGACTTTGCTGGTCAAAAGGTCACATGTCCACTTGACCCCGTGGACATTCCGACCATCATAAATATGACTCAGTTGCCAAGCATCTGAATTTTGATCATGGGAATACAGTGCAGCGGTCATAAGTGTGAAAAAATGGTCATAAGTCACTTTTTTCAGCGCTGTTGTAACTTGAAACAGTCACTAAATTAATGGTTGTCAGTCAAGGATTACCTGTTGAAGGAAGAAGTCAAGGATTCTTCCTAGTGAATGACACATTTTTCTCACTAGTCCAACATTTATATCCCAACGTTTCATGGAGCAACCCAATAAATCAGGGTATAAATATGAACCCCAATAGGAATTTCACCCCTTAACTGAGCAAGAGAAATCAGAGTGAAACTTTTTCCATCAAGATAATCTAGTGTTGTTGTCGTTAGTTGCGAAGTCGTGTCCGACCCATTGCGACCCCATGGACCACGTTCCTCCAGGCCTTCCTGTCCTCTACCATCCTCTGGAGTCCATTTAAGATCATGCTGACTGCTTCAGTGACTCCATCCAGCCACCTCGTTCTCTGCTGTCCCCTTCTTCTTTTGCCCTCCATCGTTCCCAGCATTAGGCTCTTCTCCAGGGAGTCCTTCCTTCTCCTTAGGTGGCCAAAGGATTTGAGTTCCCTCTTCAGGATCTGGCCTTCTCAAGAGCAGTCAGGGTTGATCTCTTTTAGGACCGACCGGTTTGATTGCCTGGCAGTCCAAGGGACTCACAGGAGTCTTCTCCAGCACCAGAGTTCAAAGGCCTCCATTCTTTGGCGCTCAGCCTTCCTTATGGTCCAACTTTCACAGCCAGACATTGCAACTGGGAACAATCTAGTAGGTTATGAAATCCCAGAAACCTCTCTCTCTCTCTCTCTCTCTCTCTCTCTCTCCCTCCCTCCCTCCCTCCCTCTCTCATCTCCCTCTCTCCCTCCCTCCCTCTCTCTCATCTCCCTCTCTCTCATCTCCCCCTCTCTCCCTCCCCCTCCCTCCCTCATCTCCCTCTCTCTCATCTCTCTCCCTCCCTCCCTCTCATCTCTCAACCTCCCTCCCTCTCTCATCTCCCTCTCTCCCTCCCTCCCTCCCTCTCCCTCTCCCCTCTCCCTCTCTCTCATCTCCCCCCTCTCTCGTGTATGTGTGTGTTCCCTCTTGAACCATTTCCAAAAACAGGGGAGGTTGTGGTGTTTTATTTTTTGGGCTGATGTTGTTCTTTGGGTGCTTTTTACCATATTTAAATCATTTTAGGTTCCCAGATATATCCTACTATTAAACCCTTTCCCACACAGCTTCCTTAATGTTCTTCCTTCTTCCACAAACCTTCTCCTTTTTTTTTTCCCTGCCCAAATTCAGCCTACAGAGATAGGTCTCTTTAAAAAAAAAGACACACACACACAACAACAACTTCCTGATGTGAATTTTGCAAGACTGGCTGAATCCTGGCTCAGCCAAGAATTCAAGAATATTTTTATTCTGATAAGAACTAGAGGCTGGAGGAAGGACCAGGAAGAAGGAAAGTGAATAGACACGTTGGGGCAGTAAATCTGCTTTTCATACCACCTAGCATAAATCAGTAGACAAAGAGTAGGCTAATTGTGTACCGTCAGCCTTCCCATGTTGTGTATCCATCAGCATACACAACACCTCTTCTCTTTCTTATCAATGTTGCAATTTGTTTTGGGTTATTTTTGCATATCATTGTTAATTGACCTCTTATCAGTACAGTATTTTTTCATTGATAAGTTACAATTGCTTCCCAGCAAGTCCCTACATTTAGTTGAAGTAGAAGTTTATTTATTTGTTAAGCATATATAAGATTACAGGTAAAAAGTATAGACATAATTTGAATACATGAAAAGAGTAAGTAAAAAAAGGAATATTAGGACAGGGATGGTAGGCACGCTGGTGCGCTTATGCAAAAGGTTGCGTGGAGTAGGTAGACCTTGAGTAGACTAGTTGCTTCCTAGAAGGCCTTCTCTGTTGTTGATCTACGTTTTGATCATCTAACCTCTTGTCGTGGAGATTTCAAATCCCAGAATTCTCCCCTGAGGGCCATGCTGGCTGGGGAATTCATGGGATTTGAAGTGGGCACATCTGGAAGTTCTCCAGATCTATGTCCTGATCTCCTGGTTCTGCTTGTACCATGTGGTTGGCATCCTTTGGAGTGTGGTGGAGTGTGGTCTCCTCCTTGTCACGGTTCACTCTTTTGAAGGCCCACTAATTGTACTTCTGCTGATGGTTCTGAAGTCCTGATCTCAAGATGATCATCTAACAGTGATTGATGTTCTCCAGGAAACTTTATGTGAAATGTGCAGGTCTTCTCCAGCAGTGGGGTGTGATTAGAAAACTGAGAAGATAAAGTGGCCACTGCCAAGCCTCTGTCTCTGCTACTGGCTTGAGGTCATCCAAAGCAGTTGGGAAGGTAAGTAGATTTTACCCCTGGGTCATCTCCTCACTTAGTCAAAAATAGAAGCCAAGGTGCTTCCCAATTCTAAATCTATTCTATTTGACCTACAGATTGTGGACTTTGACTATATGGGAAGTCTGAACTGACTTTTCAAATGACCCAGTTTTCATTTTAGCACCAGCTCAGATCTGGCAGATCTCAAATTCTTAAACGTTGCTTTGCGTAAGACTTGGCATGAACACTATCTCTGAAATTTGGGAGGTGTGTTACCTGTGTTTGACATCTTGTTGAGGTCAACCTCAGTTGGCCTAGTTTGGGAATTGAACTGGAAGACGTTAACTTATCTACATCTGTCCAACCCACTCTCTGCTTTACCCCTCATTCCTTAAGACACTCTACTTCCTTTGCATAATTACTATTTTTTTTAAAATTAAAGTCAATATTGAATTTCCAGGAACCAAAATCAATGCAGTGTTGTTGTTGTTTTTTAAAAACCCAAATTAGATGTAGAACTTTCAAAACAAAAGTCAACGGATTCATTGTTTTTCCTTTATTTGTTCAATTTATTTACAAGTTGGTTAAAGATAAATTTGGAAGTGTGAAGACTCAGCATCTTTATGGCAACGTGTTGACTCCATGGAGAGGAGACAGGCTTGCAACCCAATCATGATACAGGTGTCATCTGGCAAAATCAGCTTCCTGCCATCCAGTTCACAATTTAAAAAAAAAAAAAATTAAACCTGCATTTACTGTACTAAAACCATGATTTTCTGAAGGTTAATTATTTTGGGGGTGTTCACTCTGATTGAGAAACCCTGAAAAGTTTCAGCCTTTCCCCAATATTCCATTGGCATCTGAGTGGTTGAGCTTCTCCTGACCTTCTCCCTGAAGATTAAAGAACTTCCCAGTGTCTTCTGATGGGTCTTTCCATTCCAGAAGACATCTTTTGAAAAACATTTTGCAGGATCTAAAGGTACGTTGGACTTTCCAAACCAAGGTGAAGAATTTATGGCTCTTGGGATATGGTTTGTCGTCCAATTTCTACCCATCCTAGCCAATAAGACCATTGGTCCAATGATAGTCTATCAACCTCTGGAGAACCACCAACCCACAATTTCTTCTCTACAGAGAGCAGATCTGCCATTTTGGTTGACTTAGGAATTTGTCCTATCTCAAGTGTGGGGCAAATAGCTGAATAGACTAGGTCTCTCCTGATAGCGAAGGGGAGGAGCTTAAATAACAAGGTGGACCTTCTCTCTCACTTCTCAAAGTCCATCTTTGGAGGGTCTAAGCTTTGCGTTTCACCGACACCCAACTCTGCAGTGTTCTTTGAGAATGGCTGGTGTGGAAAATCAACTGAGTCCCCCATCACACCTCCTTCGGGGATATATAAATGGTACAAAGAATAAGAAGTAATTACAAATTTTACAGATGAGCGAGACTATGACTGTTAAGGTAGAATAAACGCAACAGTATGGTTAACATAAAGAGAAAACACCCCCAAAAAGGAGAACATTCAAGATTATATTGTGCCTCTATTGAAAAATCCACTCTGGTTGGAAATTGAAACATGATCACATTTATAGACATGATGAGACTTCTGGGTGAGACTTCTGCAACGTTAGAAGAATTTCTTAAAGCATTTCAAAGGGATACACAAAGATGAGGTATGTTTGACGTGGTCAGAGAGATGGATTCTTCACTGACTCGCTCATTTATTCTGGGGTGGCCATGAACATGGCTGCTTCTTCTGTTGCTGTTGGTCACAGGGAGGTGGCTGTTTGCACGGAGGCTCCTGAGGAGGACACGGTTTGGGTTCTGGGCACGGAGTTGGGATGACCACGACTGGTGGCTCCTTGCATGGAGGTTCTTTTGGAGGACACGGTTTGGGTTCTGGGCACGGAGTTGGGATGACCACAACTGGTGGCTCCTTGCATGGAGGTTCTTGTGGAGGACATGGTTTGGGTTCTGGACATGGAGTTGGAGGCTGCTTGCATTGAGTCTTCTGTTGACAATCTGGAGTTGGCTCCTTTGGAGGACACGGTTCTGGTTCTTTAGGAGAACATGGAGTTGGTGCTGGTGGCTCCTTGCGTGGAGGCTCTTGTGGAGGGCATGGAGTTGGGATAACCACGATTGGTGGCTCCTTGCATGGAGGCTCTTGTGGTGGTTTGGGCTCTGGGCATGGAGTTGGGATAACTGGTGGCTCCTTGCATTGAGATTTCTGTTGACAACACTGTTCATCCTGTGGAGGACATGGGGTTGGAGCTGGAGGTTCCTTGCATGGAGGCTCCTTTGGAGGGCATGGCTTAGGTTCTGGACATGGAGTCGGGATGACCACCACTGGTGGCTCCTTGCACGGAGGCTCCTTTGGAGGACATGGCTTAGGCTCTGGACATGGGATTACCACCACTGGTGGTTCCTTGCATGGAGGCTCCTGTGGAGGACACGGCTTAGGTTCTGGCACATGTGGAGTTGGCACGTCCACAACCGGGGGTTGCTTGCATTGCTGCTCCGGTGGGCACGGCGCTGTCTTGCAGACTTCAGGGGGCAAAGTCGGAGCTTGCTTGCGTTGATGCTGGTGCTGGGAAGATGCCATTTTCACTGCAAAAAACCTGCAAATCAGAGAAAAAGGGTTCGCATTTGACGTTCTCACCTTTTCACAGACACGAAACATTTGCAGGAAAGGAACGATCAAACAAACCACTTAGCATTAATAGCTCCACAACCCGGTGAAGGAACCCCAAGGATCGCCTCCAGAAGTTGTGGATGCTCCAACATTGGAAGTTTTTAAGAAGAGATTGGACAACCATTGGTCTGGATTGGTATAGGGACCGCTTCCTGAGCAGGAGAGTTAGACTAGAACAGGGGTCTCCAACCTTGGTAACTTTAAGACTTGTGGACTTCAACTCCCAGAATTCCTCAGACAGATGGCTGAGGAATTCTGGGAGTTGAAGCAGGGGTGAAATCCTCCCGGTTCGGACCGGATCGGGCAATCCGGTTTTAACCAGGAAGTAATATATTCTTTATCTTCTATGCATGTTTAGTGCATGCACTTTTGAACCGGTAAGGAAGGTAAGTAGATTTCACCCCTGAGTTGAACTCCACAAGTCTTAAAGTTGCCAAGGTTGGAGACCCCTGGATAGAAGACTTCCAAGCTCCCTTCCAACTCTGTTATTTTGATTATCATCACATTATCATCCCAATTTGTATCTCATCATCCAAAAATGGATGGATGAAATCTAAAAGCTTTCTACCGAACAACGCAAAATGCAGAACGAATTGTCTTCCTACAATAAACACCCTGTTAAATGAATTACCCTTAATGCGCAGTTACCCACAAAACATTACAATTGTAGGAACAGTAGCTACACGCTGTAGTAGCACAATGAGTAGTAATCCCAGTAGCAAGACGAGGAGGAACTTTGTATGGGCAGTAATAGCAGCACCGGAGCTGAAAGAGATGATCCAAGCAACCCGAGAAATGTAGACAATCAGGATGAAATTAGGACTCCGTCGAGAAGTGCTAAGAGCCTTACCTGACAGGTCTCCAAGATAATGCTGGAAGGAATTAAGTTGTTCCCCAATGTTAAACACTTTTATATTGTCCCCAAGCCCAGCCCTTCTGATAGGGTGTGTAAATCAGGGTGACTCTAACTTTTCACAAGGCTGGATTAATCACTGTCTTCAGGAAGGCAACTCCCTTTTTGAACATTGCTTCCTGAGATGGTTTGATGCAATATCTGCCAATGCTCTTCATGATTGACCCATATGGTAGAGGAAAGTTCTTAGATCCTTCACCCTCAGAACTGGCAGGGCTATGTTTAGAAAAAGAAAAGTGAGGAAGGGGAAAAGGTGACCCATGATGGACTGATGGGCCACCTTCTTTGCGTGAAGATAATTGGAAGTTTTTATTTGACTCAGAAGTGTCATCTCAAAAGGGATGGTGTCCTCCATGCATCTACAGCTTTTGAGATCTTCTTCTTCTTTGGCTCTCGGGTGGTCATTGAACAAAGTCAGTGGGAAACGAGAAAGTCATTGTTGAGTGAGGGAAGACTCGGATAAACTGGAGAACCCTTTCTTTAAATTAAATATACATCTTCTACTTAGATACAAGGTCATGTGAGAAGTCTAAATCTCCAGATTGTGCCCATGTTCAGTTGCTTTGGATCAGAGGGTGGGGTTGGACTAAATGACCTCCAAGGTCCCTTCCAAATCTGTTACTGTTACATCCACAGAAGGCCTTACATGAGTGTAAAATCTTGAAATAACCATCGTTGCTTTCTGGATTAATTAAATTAGCCATCACTGGTATAGGGTCTCCTACTTGAGTGGGGTTGGACTAGAAGACCTCCAAAATCCCTTCCAGCTTTGTTATTCTGGTTCCTCTACAGGAATTTTGCCATTCGACTACAGATGTTTTATACCCGCTGAAATGCCTTAATTTTTATTGCAAAACTTCCTGCCCGTTCCTAATCTTTGGGTGCTTTTTTAAAAAGAGGTACAGCTCAATTTGTCAAAGCACGCCGGACTGCCAAAAAATGAGCCAACTTTGACAGTTGGCAACCGACATTGAAATATTGCTGAGAAAGGGTGTGAGAGATTGTCCCTTCCATTCGCCCCATCTTGCAAACATTTCAAAATGGATTTATGCTGAATCAGCAAGTCGGATTTTTTTCCCCCCTCTGGGCAAAAATCCCCAAATCAGCATTGCTTCCTTAACAGGGTAACTCCTGAGATAGCTGGTTTTATTAATTAACTTCAGCAAACATCTCGGGAATTTTTTCATCTTCATGCTAATGTTTGACGTTGGAATATCTTGCAATCCTATTTATCTTGGCCTTGGCAACTGCAGGACGATTGTCTGAGGTGAAACACCAGAAGACGTTCCAGGCGATTTCTACCAAGTTGGTTTCTACCAACGTTTCTGCAAAATACGGAGACTCCAGATTCCTTAAAGGAGAAACTATGGCTTAGATCCCGATGATTTTTCTCTTGTTTCTCCATCAGTTATTTCTGATTATGCCAGAAGGAACATTTTAACCTTATGGTGAAGCAAATGTGGAAGGAATTGTCCACTCTTAGCACCTTCAGACATTTTTTCAAGGGAAAATAGCGACATTAAGCTAGGAGAAGGACATCTTAAAAATGATAATGGACTTCGGTGATTTTTTTTTGAAGAAGTTTTTTTTATTTCCCCCCCTCATAAACATATCTTAAATGTACAGCTTCTTATCTAACAAGAGAGGAAGGAGAGAGAAGGAAAGAAGAAAGGGAAAAGGAGAGGAAGAAAGAGAGGGGAAACAAGAGTAGGAGAGACGGTTAGAAGGGAGGAAGAAGGGAGGTGTGGGGGGAAAGGAAGGGGGAAGGAGAGGAGGAGAAGGAGAGGAGGAAAGAAGAAAGCAGGAGAGTAGATGGAAGAAGGGAGGGAAAGGAAAGAGAGGAGAGGGAGAAGAAGGATTGTTGTAAAACAAGGGAGATGAAATGGTAGAAGAGCAACCCTGAATATACTTAAATTGTTTAGGATGAAGATTGTATTAGTATGAAAGTTAAAAGAAAAAGGACTTCATGTTGTGTACTGATTGGAACAAAGCCGGTTTGAATAAATCCAACTCAAATCTTAAAAGTTTCTCTCCTGTTCCTCTCCCAATTGTCTCTTTTATTGACACAAAGACGAAGTCCGCTTTTCCCTTGGTGGTGTACTGCCTTCAGAAGACCTCTTAATTCTGCGGGGTTTCAATGTCACATATATATATATATATCTATGTGTTGTTGTTAGTTGTGAAGTCATGTATGACCCATCGCGGACCCTGGGCAACGTTCCTCCAGGCCTTCCTGTCCTCTATCATCCTCTGGAGTCCATTTAAGCTCACGCCGACTGCTTTGATGACTCCATCCAACCACCTCGTTCTCTGCCGTCCCCTTCTTCTTTTGCCCTCCATCGTTCCCAGCATTCGGCTCTTCCCCAGGGAGTCCTTCCTTCTCATTAGGTGGCCAAAGAATTTGACTTTCATCTTCAGGATCTGGCCTTCTAAAGAGCAGTCAGGGTTGATCTCTCCTAGGACTGACCAGTTGGATTGCCTTGCAATCCAAGGAACTCACAGGAGTCTTCTCCAGCACCAGAGTTCAAAGGCCTCAATTCTTTGGCACTCAGCCTTCCTTACGGTCCAACTTTCACAGCCATCCATTGCAACTGGGAAAACCATCTCCTTGACTATATACACTTTTGTTGGCAGGGTGAAGTTTCTGCTTTTTAGTATGCTGTCTAGATTTGCCATGGCTTTCCTCCCCAGGAGCAAGCGTCTTTCAATTTCTTGGCTGCAGTCCCCAATCTGCGGAGATCTTGGAGCCCAGGAAAATAAAATCTGTCACTCCCTCCATTTCTTCCCCATCTATTTGCCAGGAATTGAGAGGGCCAGATGCCACGATCTTAGTTTTCTTAATGTTGAGTTTCAAGCACAACTTTTGCACTCTCCTCCTTCATCCGCATCAAGAGCCATATATCTATAATCTATGGAGTTATGCTAAGAAGGTTGGCCAAGGAGTTTTGGATAGCTTCAGATTGACCGAAAAAGCCACCATTAAAAAAGAAGTCCTAACAATGAAGCTTTGCCCACTATCGATGAATG
Source organism: Arizona elegans (assembly GCA_022577455.1). Taxonomy (NCBI): domain Eukaryota; kingdom Metazoa; phylum Chordata; class Lepidosauria; order Squamata; family Colubridae; genus Arizona; species Arizona elegans. The sequence goes on from JAKOOJ010000036.1 coordinate 2,522,923, forward strand.
GACTTCGAAGATGGCCAGCTTTGCAGAGATGGCGAAGATTTCAGCATATTTAAAAGATTGCTCACAAGAGACTTATGAGTGGGAATGGAAAAAGTGGATAGATTATGTGCAGAACAAATATCAGACAAGGAAGTATAAAATAGCTTTTAATTGAAAATGTTATGTTAAGATAGAAATATTTTAATTGAGTTAAGATGAAAAATTATATGGGGGATGGAGGGGTTCAAGTCTTATATAAAGGTTTTTTTTTTAATGTGAGTATATTCTGTGGAAGTCCGGGGGGAGGGGAGGGTTAGGGAGGGTTAGGGAGGATGAGGTTGGGGAGTTTGGGGTGGGTTGGGGGGGGGGAAATGGGTGAAAATGTGAAAATGTAATTGTAAAACTTTTGCAATAAAAAAAAAAGAAGTCCTAATGATCATCCATATTGACCACCCACCATCTAACAATCTACCCTATAACCAGCCCCAAGGAGCCCATGTGAGATACCACCAAAAAGATGGAAGAGGACACACAAAAGATTGCATTCCGTGTTCTGCTTAATCGTCTTCACTGCCACCATTTAGTCTAATCTATGCACAGGGCTGTTCTGAGGAGACATGCAACAGATATTATCTGGCGAAGGAAAAATAAATATCTGTCTGTAAAACCACCGTGTCAGCTCATATTGATTTATGGAATCTGCCCAAGACACGTTCAATAAACGGGGTGAGGTATGTCCCATTATCATGAAGTCAGGGGCCCAACCCAGGAAAAAAATCTTGCAACCATTCAGCTAGGGCATTACTCATTCCCATCCTGAGCTAATTTTCAATTACAAAACCTGCAGCTAACACCTGCAGGGGAAAATTTAAAAAAAAAAAGAGAGACTCAGAAATGTCTCTTGGACAATGAGCTGTCAGGGGCGATTCAGAAATGTAGCAAGACCAGACAAACCACTGCAAGAAGGAATGTGGCTTCCATCACCTCCCAAGGATGTTTTTTTTTCCCCCAAAAAAGGCAACTGGGCTTCGTTTTTCCTTGAAGACATTTTGGCTTCTCATCCAAGGAGCTTCTTCAGTTCTGACCGACAGTTCAGTCAGAACTGAATGAAGTTTCTTGGATGAGAAGTCAAACGTCTTCAAGGAAAAATGAACACCAGTTGTCTTTTTTGGGAAAAAAAACATCTTTGGAACATCCATGACCTGGATGACTGAGAATCTCCGTAGACCAGTGGTGAAATGTAAAATTTGTTACTACCGGTTCTGTGGGTGTGGCCAACTTTTTTTTTTTAACTTTTAAAAGCATTTTTTCTACAACCTCTTTGGCCAAAGAAGTTGTAGAAAAAAATGCTTTTAAAAGCCTCTGACGATCCCAGCTGAGTTGCCTGATCAGCAGAGAGGTTGTAAAAAAAATGCTTTTAAAAGCCTCTGACGATCAGGCAACTCAGCTGATTATTTCCCTCTCTGGTTCTTTCTGACACGTATCTGTCTTTTCTCTTAACGAAGGGAAAGATTTCCACAAGGTTGAAGCCCGTCTGATGATTTTTAGCAACTTCCAATTGAGGTTCTCGGTAAAGGGAGGCCTGATGTGATGTCAAGGATGGCTTAGGACCAGGGAGAACTACGGCGAGATGTCTACTCCATCATGAAGCTGTGTGTAGGACTAGCAACTCATTATATCACTGTCTTAACTTATCTCATGGCATGTTTTAGGTGTCAGGCCTCCAACAGATGCCCTAATTAAATCACGAGTCTCGAGCCAAGCTTCAAAAGAAATCCAGTTATTGATTAGGAGCTTCATATTGGCACATTTCCAAGTGAAGCCAGCTCTGACCCTACATAATTTACGCTCCAATTATGACCCTGTTTCCCCCCTCCTCCCAGGACGTGTCATCAATCACATTCAACGGAGCAATTTTGTGGAGGTCACTCCCCTTCAGCTGCTGTAGGAAACCGTGGAATACAGCCTTGAGAGAGATAAGCATGGAATATGCATCTGACTTTGGCTGCTGTGCCATTTTGCCGATTCCTCATCCCCCCCGGCCTATGGCAACTCGAGAGCAGGCCAGAGATGCTTTGCGAGTTGACACTAGGAATAGAATTAGCTAGTGTTGAAGGACTTTATCTATCATCTAGATATCCTGATTTTCACCTTCAGGATCCATGATAGAATGCCCTTCTAGACCCCATCAAGGCACGAAGACAACCATGAGTACACCTCTCTGTTATTCCATCAGTACCTTGAGACGGTCACCCCAAAACTTGTGATAACTTGGGAAAAGAAAAAAAAGATGGGGCATGACTTAGTCTTCTGACAAAGAGAACTGGCCTGTGAGCTAATCTTTGGGCCTTTTTACTCATCCAAGTTGTAAAATACAGTCACCTCAGCTTCCTAAATGGTGAAAATGTTTCCCTAATAGAAACTGCCTTCAAAAAGATGTCAGGAACCCTGCAACTAATATATATATTTTAATTAGTGAACATAACATTTTAATTTTCACTTCTCACTTTCCCTAGTCATTTTGGCATCCTGGACAGAAGCGATGCCCTTTAATCAGACTTACGTAAGGCTTACTCCCAAGGAGGCGAACCCTGATGTTTCCACGTCATGTTTAATGTTCTCAACCTCTGAAACCATCTTATAGGATTGCAGTTGGGTTGCGTCACAGAAGGCGAGCCAGTTAGGTGATCTGACCTTCTGGCAACCACAGAACCAGATCCTGACTTGATCCTTCCTTTGAGGTGGTTGAATTGAGCTGCTTTTGAAATTGCTGTGAATGTGGGTGTCCCAAAAACATAGCATCCCGAGAAATGACATTCTTAATTTGAGAATCCTTAGCAAGGACTGTTGGCCCTCTGAAGTTGGCCCAACTGAGAAGATACAAATGAGGGCTCTTAGATTTCCATTTTGTTCTTCCTTGGTGACTTGTAGGTTGTCTATCTCTGACATGAAGGAAAGAAACAGATTCCGATTAACAGAGTTGGAAGGGACCTTGTAGGTCATCTAGTCCACCCCCCCCAAATCAGGAGACCCTACACCATTTCTGACAAATGGCAGTCCAATCTCTTCTTGAAAGTCTCAAGCAATGATGCTCCCACAACTTCCGAATTGAATGGAATGAAAAGAACTGATTGTGACATTCGCTAACAACTCCAGAAATCAAGATGAAATCCTAGAGAGCCCCCACCCCTCCAAATCTCAAAAGAAGGCACCTCTAGGCATTCTGTCATGGTGACTGTTTTGTGGTTCATCTCTCGTAGGATGTAATGATGGAGGTGAGTAGAAACAGATTCGTATTGGAGATCCCCACCCCACCCAAAAGCTTTCCAAAGTTATGTTAATCCAGATTGTCCTGTTTTAGAATCTCTTTCTCTTCTTCTCTGACTCTTCTGATTCTTCTAATCAGGAGGTAATTAAAGAGGAGTCAGAATATAGTCAGAAGGACAGCTGCAACCACAACAGAGGTTCGCCCCCAGTTTTGTTCTGGTGGCTGACTGGGAGAGTGGCGGAAATGAAGTCCTTGATAATCAGGTTGACTCAGTCTGATTGATTAGTTCTTGAACTGAAGCAACCAAGAAGAAACTGTCATTGATTCTTAAAGAGACAGCATGACTGATAACGTAACCAACATTGGGTGTCCATAATCAGAAGGAAAGATAGCTCACTCTGGGAAGCAGTTCCTCTCATTTTTTAGAAAGCTTGGTTTTTCAACAAATCACATATGGTTTTTGAGATGTGGGGTTTTTTTTTAATTCTCTAGGGTTAAAAAGTAAAGGTTCCCCTCGCACATATGTGCTAGTCATTCCCGACTCTAGGGGGCGGTGCTCATCTCCATTTCAAAGCCGAGGAGCTAGCGCTGTCCGAAGACATCTCCATGGTCATGTGGCCGGCATGACTCAATGCTGAAGGAGCACAGAACGCTGTTACCTTCCCACCAAAGATGGTCCTTATTTTTCTACTTGTATTTTTTACCTGCTTTTGAACTACTAGGTTGGCAGAAGCTGGGACAAGTAATGGGAGCTCACTCCATTACGCGGCACTAGGGATTCGAACTGCTGAACTGCCGACCTTTCGATCGACAAGCTCAGTGTCTTAGCCACTGAGCTACAGTGTCCCATCTCTAGGGTTAACCTTCTTTTAATCCTGTCTTCCATGGTCCAGAGACCCTGAGATCACAGGGACCTTAGTGTAACTCCAAACCACTCTTAGGTTGGCTGTTGGAAGCTAAAATGATCCTTCTCACATGCCAACAATGGGTTACGTTTATGGCATTTGTCCAACCTACTAACCCTTCCCTAACCCAGTTTAGCATGCCAGGTCAAGATAAACGGTGGTAGACAGTGCCCAAATATTATCCTATTCAATGAGTTGGGTGGGGAGGAGGAAAATGAAAGGGAGATGAGGAATTCTTTGCATCATCTTGTAATTAAAAGATGAGATAAGGAGTCACAAGAGGGAGTAATGAACATCAGATGAACTGAACATGGGAAGAACAATGACGTAATCTGGGCAGAAGGAGAAACCAGCTGACTAGAGGAACCTCTACACGTAGACCTTCTGAATCCTAGCTGGTGAGAGGAATCTTGGGATTTTTGGCTGGAGATCTGAGCTTTGTGGTTGAAAGGGGAGCCTGGAAGAAATTTCACCAGCTTCCCAACGAATTGTGGTTTTATCAGTCAAATGTCTGTTTGGGTGTCCCCAAAGTGCTTTTTCAAAAGACAACTGGACTTTGGTTTTCCTTAAAGACATTTCGCTTCTCATCCAGGAAGCTTCTTCAGTTCTGACTGAAGAACTGAACTGTTCATCCAGAAGTTTCTTGGATGTCTATGGAGATTCTCAGTCATCCAGGTCCTGGTTGTCCCAAAGGTCCTTTTCCTAGAGGCAACTGGACTTCCTTGGTTTTTCTTTGAAGGCCGTTCCCCACCATCCAGTCAGAGCTGAAGAAGCTTCTTGGATGAGAAGCGAAACATCTTCAAGGAAAAACAAAGACCAGTTGCATTTTGCACCTTTGGGACAACTACGACCTGATTGACTGAGAAACTCCATAGACGTATATTTGGGTGTCCACCTTACTGTTAAGGAGATCTTTTTGACCTGTGGTTGGCTGGTGCCTTCAGCACCGACCTCAACTCTGTCATCTGAGAAGGAACCGTCCCAGTTCCCTGGAATGCATTTCCTTATATACATCAGAACCTGCGTAACCAGCTTTACAAGGGAGAGGACTCAGCCTGGATGGCTAATGATGGGTTATTGTCCTCTCCTTCTCCACCCTTTCTCACCTTGTCTTCATTTGTTCCTAATGTGTTTAAGGAACAGCCCTGCATTCCATCTCCCAGGGATCATTTTTCAAAAGCTCAGCTGCCAATTCCTTTCAAAGAAGGAACCACATACACCCAAACACACACACACACACACAAAAGAAAAGAAAAAATGAATTGACATGAGGAAGTGACACAAAGCTTGTTTGTCTCCTTCTCCAGAGCTGTGATATCCCCCCAGCATGCTAAACAATGGTAGTTTGTTGACTAGAGTAGCCTAGGTCTGCCATGAGAGCTGAAAGTGTTGGCACCTGGATGGGTAGAAGCAGACAGGATGGAAGTGGGTGGGTTTCCAATACTGGCACCCCAGACCCATATTTCAGTTCTCAAAGACAACCCCCTGTGTGTTGAAAAAGCAGAATTCCAGAATTAGGCCCGGGAAAAGACCAAAGAGCAGGTCATAACTCTCCTGTTGGAAGATCCAGCTTTTAAAGATTGACAGGTCCCAGCACAGTCAGAGAATTAGTGGAGAAGTTTGAAAGAGTTTGCCATGTGCAATTTAACGGGATACTTTGATGGGGACCTTCTGTTGAGGTTTGAAGTTGGAAAGAAAGAAGGAGGGAGGGAAGGAAGGAAGGAAGGAAGGAAGGAAGGAAGGAAGGAAGGAAGGAAGAAAAGACTAGAGGGAGGGAGGAAGAAAGGACTAGAGGGAGGGAGGGAGGATAGGAAGGAAGGAATAAAGAGAGGGAGGGATGGAAGGAAGGAATAAGAGAGTCATGGAGGGAGGGAAAGAAGGAATAGAGAGAGGGAGGAAGAAAGGACTAGAGAAAGAGAGGGAAGGAAGGAATAGAGAGAGGGAGGGAGGACGGGAAGGAAGGAATAAAGACAGAGGAAGGGAAGGAAGGAATAGAGAGAGGGAGGGAAGGAAGGAATAAAGAGAGTCAGGAAGGAAGGAAGGAAGGAAGGAAGGAAGGAAGGAAGGAAGGAAGGAAGGAAAGAAGGAAGGAATCAATCATGAAAATTGAAGAGACAGGGCCCAACTTTTCTTACCTCTCTCTTTTGAGTAAATCTAGCTAGTATAATAATTCAATTTATCCTTAATGTACCATTGTATCAGTCCATTCATCTATTCATCCATCCATGCATCTTTCTATCTATCCTTATTCATCCGTCCATCCATGTCTGTCCATCCATCTACCCATCTGCCTGTTTTTCCATCCATCCATCCATCCATCCATCCATCCATGGGTCAAAAGATTCACAAGGAATTTATCTTCCGTTTCCACCTTGAGGTGAGCCTCTTATTTTTAGACTCTTCAGCTCCACCTTATTTCAAGACACTTTGGAAGCTGCCGAGAATTTGAAAAATGTCTTCGGTTGTTTTTAACAAGAGTCTGACATTATTATTATTATTTTTGGAAAGGGCAGAAGAGGGAAATGTTCAAAGGGGCACAGCGAAGTGGTTTCAGCCCCTGGAATGTCCCAAACGAGCAATTTGAGTGAGCTGGCCAAGTTGCAAAGATTGCTAAGAAAGGAGAGGACTCTTGGCATGTGGGAACAGCCCCCCCTCCCCAATCCTGTATTTTAAAAGGGGGGGCATTCACTCCCACCTCCAGAAGCATTTGAGTGACTTTGCGGAGAACACGACCCACATTGTGGTGACATTTTCCGTAAGTAACTTGGACTAATTTTACGATGGGTCGGGTGAATTCCATCTGAGGATCCCCGATTTTTTTAAGTTAAAAAAATTAATTTAAAATTTATTTTTTTAAAAAAGTTTTTTTTTTCATATTATAAAATTCCTTTTTTTTTTTTTTTTTGGTCTCCAGGATGACAACACCTGATGGGTTTGGACTGGGTTTAAAAACCCAAACAGGGACCAACCTCCTAGAGTAACAGGATGGGAGACCACGAAGAGATCTCTCAGATATGGGTTAGAGTTAAAAAGCAGGAAAATAAATAAATAAACCCTAGCCATACTTAGCTAAGGTAAAGGTAAAAGTTCCCCTCGCACATCCGCACTAGTCGTTCCCGACTCTAGGGGGCAGTGCTCATCTCTGTTTCAAAGCCGAAGAGCCAGCGTTGTCCGAAGACGTCTCCGTGGTCCTGTGGCCAGCATGACTCAATGCCAAAGGCGCATGGAACACAGTTCCCTTCCCACCAAAGAGGGTCCCTATTTTTCTACTTGCATTTTTTACCTGCTTTCGAACTGCTAGGTTGGCAGAAGCTGGGACAAGTCACGGGAGCTCACCCCGTTACGCGGCACCCGGGATTCGAACCGCTGAACTGCCGACCTTTCGATCGACAAGCTCAGCGTCTTAGCCATTGAGTCACCGCATCCCTTTGTGCTTAGCTATCTACCCCCAAGTTTAGTTAATGCTCGTTTAGTAACTTAGCTCTCTCTTCTCTCAATTATTTGATTCTTCTCCCCTCTTTTTCCCTTCCCTTCCCTCCCAACTCTACGGAGGTTTCCCCCAGTCTCTGTAGCAGGAAAAGCATCCAGTCACAGAGGGTGGAAAAGGAATTTTTTTCAGGAGAATTAAAGTCCCTTCACGTGACCCATAAGGAGGAAGACAAAAAACCCCAATGATTCATTTCCTTGCTTCCGCTCACCCTCCCGATAGCCCTGTTTAGAGGGAAAGAGAGAGAGAAATAAACCAACAAGTAACACGGGCTGTTTACAAAGCCTAGGATGTCACGTGTAGCCAAGTTGCAGCATCTGAGCGGTGACATCACCAGCCTGATTCAGCCAGGAAAAGGTGGATGGAAAAGCAGGCGGGGGAGACGGAGAAAGAGGGAAGAAAATCTAAGAGGAAGAGGAAGGATGTGTGTTATCTGTTTCTTACAGAAACACACACACACACACTTATTCACACGTAGGCAAATATATACATGTTTGGGAACTTTGTAAAAAGTCTGCTGATATGTGTGTACCAATGAGTTTTTCCTTCCTTCCTTCCTTCCTTCCTTCCTTCCTTCCTTCTTTCCTTCCTTCCTTCCTTCCTTCCTTCCTTCCTTCCTTCCTTCTCTCCTGCCCCCTACAAATTGTCAATGTGATTAAAAGTGAATTTTCTTTCTTTCTTTCCTTCCTTCCTTCCTTCCTTCTTTTCCTCTCTTCCTCTCTTCCTCCCTCCCTCCTTTCCTTCTTTCTCTTCTGCCCCGTGCAAATTTTCAATGTGATTAAAAGTGAATTTTCTTTCTTCCTTCCTTCCTTCCTTCCTTCCTTCCTTCCTTTCTTTCTTTCCTTCCTTCCTTCTTTCCTTCCTTCTTTTGCTCTCTTCCTCCCTCCCTCCTTTCCTTCTTTCTCTTCTGTCCCCTACAAATTTTCAATGTGATTAAAGATGAATTTTCCTTCCTTTCCTCCTTCCTTCCTTCCTTCCTTCCTTCCTTCCTTCCTTCCTTCCTTCCTTCCTTCTTTCTTTCTTTCTTTCTTTCTTTCTTTCTTTCTTTCTTTCTTTCTTTCCCTTCCTCCCTCCCTCCTTCCCTCCCTCCTTCCCTCCCTCTTTTCCTTCCTTTTCTCCTTCCCCCTACAAATTTTCAATGTGATTAAAAGTGAATTTTCCTTCCTCCCTCCCTCCCTCCCTCCCTCCCTTCCTTCCCCCTACAAATTTTCAAAGTGATTAAAATGTAATTTCCTCCCTCCCTCCGATCCATCTAGCCATTCATCCATCCTTACTTCCCTCTATCCTCCTTCCTTCTCTTCTGCTCCCTCCAAATTTGCGCTGCAATTAAATCTGATTTTTTTCCTCTCTCTTTGCTTTCCTGTTGAAATGATTTTTTAAACTTAGTATATATTCCTCTGTCTCCAGACGCTTCTTCCTGAACGAACTGAGAACTCGAAAAATGTCAACAGAACAGCAGCAACAAAAACTAACTTCTGTCCTTCCCTCTGGACCGAGCAAATTGACCGCAGAATTGGTTCCAGAGGTAGCATCTCAGAAAGGACGCGATCAAGAATCTCTGCCCTCTGCTGAACAGGGGAACATGGTCCAAGAAGATCTAAAAGAGAGCCACCAAAGGAAAGAGTAGCCCTCTGAGTGTTCAGCCATTGAGAGACCAGTTTCAGAAGGCACATCTGGAACCAAGCATGGTTCCTTGACCACAAAGGAGAAGGAACATCTATTCTCAGTGGACCAATATTGCAGAGAACCTCCAACTTTGCCTCAAGTCCTCAACAAGGAGACCTTCAAGTCAGGCCAGCCTCCATTTCCAGTTAGAGAAGCTGAAGGACACCCAACCACCTAACCATCTGCTTGTGGAGAACAGAAGCAACAGCAGAAGAAGCAAGCCAACCAGTGGCTCTCCAAGTAATCCCTGATAGATGAGATCAATCAGATCTGCTATATCCTATCTCCATCTCAAAGCCATTGTCCTTCTTTGGGGTGGTTTCCCACCTTGTTTCATTGACCAACCTTCTTTCTATTTTGTTCTATTTTGACAACCAACATTTCTTTTCCTTGATCAATATCAATGTTAGGATGAGTCTCTCCCCAGAGTTGTTCTGAAACCGTCACAACTGGTTTGATGTTGTTGAGAAGCGCAGCACAACTCTTGGGTTGGTTAAAAGATTGAGCATAATTGGGATTCCTTCTCTATGACAATGGTCAGTCTAGATGGTCCTTGATTGCCCTCTGCTGACGTGACAAGGAACTTCTGAAGCTCACGGTTTAAACACAGTTCAAGTGCTCCATGCTAACCAATGATGGCTTCCCGATTATGTTGGATTATCATCACTGGAAGCTTTCAAGAAGAGACTGGGCTGCCATCTGTCAGAAATGGTGTAGGATTTCCTGCTTGGATGAGGGGGTTAGAATCTGTCCTAGGATTCTCCAAGTTTTCTTGCACCTTAATCCAGAAGACCATAGCTTAATTTTGGGGAATCATTTTTTGGACACAAGAGAATTTTCGGTTCAGTACTGATGGTCTTGATTAAAAACATAGATTAGGATTCTCACACGCGCTTCACAATTTTATGCACAGGAAATAATTTTGGAAATAACTCCATAAACATTTTAAAACCCAATTTAAAATCATTTATCCTGTCAGACCGGCTTGCTGGAATAACAGGGTCTTCAGAGAACGACGGAAGGCGTGGAGGTCGGGGATCCTTCGTATGTCTGGGGGCAATTCATTCCACAGGGCAGGAGCCCCCACAGAGAAGGCTCTCCCCCGGGGGGGTCACCAATCGGCAATGTTTGGCCGATGGCACCCTGAGGAGGCCCTCTCTGTGGGAGCGTGTCGGTCGGTGGGAGGAAAACGGTGGCAGAATGTGGTCCTGTAAGTGCAGAGTGTGCACAGAGGCTCGAGGAGGGTGAAAAATGGGCCTACCGGACGTTTGGGAAATGGGACCCTTTCTGGCCTCCAGAGGGCCTCCGGAGCCTGGGGAGGCCATTTTTGCCCTCCAGGAGGCTCAAGGAAAGCCTCTGGAGCCCGGGGAGGGCAAAAACGCCCCTCCCCCATGGTGCAGGAGGCCGACTAGGCCATGCCCTCCATGGCCACGCCACTCAGCAACTGGGCAGAGAACCCCTTGCTTAGTATGCCAACTTCTTTTCTGGGCGTCTACCGTACAAGGATCACAAAATGACCCCGGAACACCAGATCTTTTTTTTTTTTTTTGCTGTGTCAGCACATGCCAATCTGGCTGTCCGTGACAGACAGCTGTGATGCAATCTTCTCATCCAATTAAGCTGGCGCGATTAGAGAATTTATTCAGCCAAGGAATCCTAAACAGCGCAAAGTAATTTACACTCCGAGTCTGCATGTCTCTTGTAAATTCATCTCAGATGGTTCGGTGGCTCTTTTCGAAACTTAAGGTGGCCTCTTGTGTTGCTTCATTTTCAACCACTCGCTTGGCTCGGTTTCATCCTCGCCAACGTTTCTGTTATTCTTTTATTACTGCTACTATGTCAGGCTCCCTCGTTTCATGTTTTTTTTTTAAAAAAATTGTGAAATTGTGAGAACATCTTGGTTGCGTGTGATACTCTGCGTTCTCCTCTTTTCTTTTAGCAGGGTTCCTATGTTTGTGTTGCGAGTCAGGACACCCGGTAGACACCAACATGGAGCCGCTGGAATGGGTTTCCTGCTTCATTTGACTGTACAAAGCTCCGTTGGGTTTCTAATGAGCACGACTAATGAATTGTACAAGACTGATTTGCATCTTCTTAAAGCGTCACATGCATGGGTTTAAATGTAGTCCTTTTTTTTTTCTTTTGCTGATTTTTCTTTTTTTCTTTTGCTGATCGCTCACAATGGTATGTGAGAACGGCCTTGGAAGACGGACGGGAGGGAAAGAAGCTGACTAGGAATAGCCAGATAAGAGACGGCATAGCCCTCAGCTGCATAATGGGTGGAGAGGAAAAAAAAGCTCGGAAGGGACCCTCCCTAACTTCTCAGGTTATAAAAAGAGAAAGTGGGAGATTTGTGCTTTCAGACACCTTGTGCAAGGTTCTGTTAAGGTAGCCTTAATGATAGAGCAGAATTAGCTTCTCCGGTTGAGTTTCCTGCCTGTTCTGTCTGAGAAGGCTGACCTCATTCTTGCAATCTTGCAACGCATAATCTCTTTCCCTTGTTTCTCAAGGCCATTTTCCCATCTACTTTTAATCTCTTGAGAGTAGCCAAATAATAATAATAATGATAATAATAATAATAACAACATTATTATTATTATTATTATTATTATTATTATTATTATTATTATTATTAATGGCTGGTCGCGCAGTCAGCCAGATGTTCAGGCTGGATTTGGCCTTTTTTGTCCTCCTCTGGAGTCATTCCCAAGGACCTGGGGTTAGGCAGATGTGGTTGTTTCATAGTGTTAAAGGTCTCTCTTTGTAGGATGTAAGCTGCTTTGTAAAGCTGCCTTTTCCAATTGACCGAAGAGGATTTTGTCAATGCTATCCAGGTCAATGTATTATTGTTATGGTTGGTTCCACAATCAACCAGATGTTCAGATTGGATTTGGGCTTTTTGTCCTCCTTTGAAGTCATTCCCAAGGACCTGGAGTTAGGCAGATGTGGTTGTTTCATAATGTTAAAGGTTCTGGTCATAGGATGTAAGCTGCTTTGTAAAGCTGCCTTTTCCAATTGACCGAGGAGGATTTTGTCAATACTATCCAAGCACATTCTAATATTTTCTTAATTAGGTCTCCCTTTGTAGGAATTTTTCCTGCTTTCCAACTTCGTGCAAATATCATTCTTGCTGCTGTTATTACATGTACAATCAAATATATATATTTTCTTTACTAAATTTCTTTGGTAAGATACCCAACAGGAACAGCTCTGGTTTACAATCAATAGGTTGCTGTGTCATTTTTCTCCAGCCCTATTCGAATTTTTGCCCTATAATTTCTTGCTTCTGGACATATTCACCACAAGCTGGCTCTCCTGTATTGCCAGGTGGAGAAATGAGAAACAAGTCAACAGCTCAGACGTAATTGCCAATTCAGCAGTCCCCGAATGTTTATCCTCTTTTCCACCCAGCCAGCGAAATTGATGAGACTTTCTTCAAAGCAAAGGGCTTGGCCCAGGCTAGCTTCTAAATTACCCCCCTCGAAGCTTTAATTCGGGGTTAGATGATCCCAATTATGCTCACCGCAATCTTGTGACTTTTCTTCCAATCCTCTTTTATTAAAAAGGGAGGCGGAGGAGGACGAGGAGAAGGAAGTGACATTGAGGGTTAGCAAACCACCCTTTCATTCTCCCGAAATTGACACTTATTTGGGCGTAAGCTTCTGAATCCTAGGCTTGGAATGAAATAATTTCTACTGAGAAAATGCTGGAGGGTTTTTCTTTTGCTATCCCAAACCCCAGCAAGCTACAAGGATCCCTCTGAGGTTGGGTAGGAAAACAACAACACAACATCTGTGATGGGCCCTCTTTGCAAAGACACAATGTGTGTGCAAGGGGGACGCGGTGGCTCAGTGGCTAAGATGTGGAGCTTGTCGATCGAAAGGTCAGCAGTTCGGCAGTTCGAATCCCGAGTGCCACACAACGGGGGTGAGCTCCCGTGACTTGTCCCAGCTTCTGCCAACCTAGCTGTTCGAAAGCAGGTAAAAAATGCAAGTAGAAAAATAGGGGCCACCTTTGGTGGGAAGGTAAGAGCGTTCTGTGCACCTTTGGCATGGAGTCATGCCAGCCACATGACCACGGAGACGTCTTCGAACAGCGCTGGCTCGTCGGCTTTGAAACAGAGATGAGCACCGCCCCCTAGAGTCGGGAACGACTAGCACATACGTGCGAGAGGAACCTTTACCTTTACCTTATGTGTGTGCAAGGCCGTTTTAACAGCATTATGGGCAGGAATAAAAATGTAAATGTTCGATAAAATTAAACATATAAATTTGCGTGTTGGTCTTAATAAAAAAAATGCAGTGAAAAGTAATAAATACGTTGCTGTATTTATGTGATACAAGGTGCATTGAAGGGTTAACATATACAGATTAGTATGGGGGCCCCTATGCTCGTGGGGCCCAAGGGCAAGTGCCCATCAGGCCTGTGCATTAAGACAGCCCTGCTGCATGCATGCAAAGGATGAACAAGGAGTTGTGTATTGGTTTCTGCTGGCTTATCGTGAAATATTGATCTTGTTGGCTTGCCAATAGGACTGCTCTTGTTTGCGTGGCTCGGTTTTTGGCGTGCCGTGGCCCACGGACAGGGGTTTGGGAACCTCTGCATGAAGCCAACATAAAGCTGCCTTCTCAATTTTGTAAAAAGAGCCCAGCCTTTGTCCGGCGTTGTTTCCTTTGTGTCTTCGTATCGTTCTTCTGTTTTATAACAAAGGAGGGAGGCGAGCGAAAGAAGGAGGTGTATTGTAGCCATCGCAGCTAATTAGCAGTTGGGGTTGCAGAGACAAGCGAAATTCCATTCCGGATGGAAAGATTTCCCGAGGCTTCCCCCAAAATTTAATTAAAAAGTAACGATAGGATCACAAACACCATGTTTGTGTACCTGAGACGACGTGCACGCGGTAGTTACAACAGGTGTGGGCCTCCCTCTTTTCTTTCCTGAACTGAAAATCATTTTCTAGGCTGAGAAATTTGGAAACCAAATATTACGTCTTCTGCTTCCTGTTTCTGCTCGGTTCGCCTTTGGGGCTCATCCAGTGTTCGACTTTTGGCCTAATTTTCACGGGCACCCTTCCCAAATGAGAAGAGAAAAAAAAATCCATTTGCAAATACATTTTCTCGTCTTGCTGTCTTCTTTCGTCACCGAGATTTTCTCCGTAGCCTCGGGGCATGGTGAGAATGGTACCGTGTTTCCCCCAAAATAAGACAGGGTCTTATTTTCTTTTGACCACCCAAATAAGGGCTTGGCCTTATTATTGGGGGGGGGGGGGTCTTATTATTTTGGGGGTGCAGGAGGCAGTGAGCGTTGACTGGATGTCCCGTCACTGCTGTCGCCTCTCCTCCCTGTTCTTCATGCTGGCCGAGCAGCCCAACACATCCCACCCCACCCCAATGGCAAGAGCTGCTTCCCTTCCCTGCCGTCTCTTTATCGAGAGGGGTGGCAGGTGGGGCGGGGGAGAAGCGAGATGTGGCTCCCCTTGCTGTCTCTTCTCCATGAAGAGGGCATGACAGGTCTCCTGCCCCTCGCTTAGCCACCCGCCCCCTTTAGGGATGCAATTTGGGGGGGGCAAGTGGGGCAGGTGAGAAGCAAGATGCGCGTCTTACCTTTCCAGCTCCAGCTTTCCTCACCGTTGTGTCCAGGGAAACACGCTGTAAAAGAAAACCTTCTCAGGAGTTCAACCAAACTTCTCGAACTTGCGATAAGGTTTTCTTTTACCGTGTGTTTCCCTGGACACAACGGTGAGGAAAGCAACAGAGCTGGAAAGGTAAGACCTGAGTCCCACTTCTCGCTCGCCTGCCCCACCTGCCACCCCCAAATTGCATCCCTAAACGGGGCGGGTGGCTAAGCAAGGGGCAGGAGCCCTGCCATGCCCGGCGAGGGGGGCGGGGAAAGAAGAGATGGCAAGGGGAGCCACACATCGCTCTAGGCCTCTTGCTTCTTCCCTGCCCCGTCTGGCACCCCTCTCGATAAAGAGACGGCAGGGAAGGGAAGCCGCCAGGCTGCTGTTGCCATTGGGATGGGGTGGGACATGTTGGGCTGCTCAGCCGTAGCAAAGAACAGGGAGGGGAGGGCATGTCCCCCCCTTCCTCCCCTCCAGCTTCACCTCCTCAACTATTTTGGTTGGGCGGCAAGCAACGAGAGGAAATGGCGGGACTGGCTGTACATGCGTGTAAGTAGTTGGTGGGAGGGGGCTTATTTTATGGGGGTGGCTTATATTATCGCATGCACTGAAAAGCCTGATTGGCATTTTCTTATTATCCGGACATGTCTTATTTTCAGGGAAACACGGTACTCTGTTCATACTCAGAGGCCAGGCCAGCTCAGATTGTTTGTCCTGGGGACCCAAAGTTGCGTCTTCCAAGTCCAAATCTTTGTGCAGGGCGATCCTTAGCCCAGTTTGCAGGCGGGACAGGAGCTTCGCATTTGGGATAAACTAGGAAAATGAAATCATAATCGTCAACAATCACAGACAAGGTTAAATCCAGCAAAAAGAGGCGGTGTTGCCTTTTCCTGCAGCTTTAATTACCGAGCGGAAATTCTTTGGGTAAAAAAAAAATAAGAGATCCCTTTTCCAGCACGCCTTTGCCTTAACGTCGGTTGTAGCCAAAACAGTGTTTAATGCATTCCTGCTTTTTCCAAACCAGTTTGGAGGGGTGGGGGGGGGGGGTGGGGAGGAAAATAAAAACAAGCAAATACCCCAAGAATACTGAGCAAGTTAGCTGACAAATCCACCGATTTATTTGGGAGTTTAAAAAAGGGGGTGTGGCTGCCATAATTTTTGTTTTGCTTTTTTTTCTCTTCCTTTCAGTCTTTCCCTTTGGGCTTTGAATTTTAAAAAGGGAAGGGAAGGAAGGGAAGAGAAGAGAATGGAAGGAAGGAGGAAAGGAGGATGAAGGCAGGAAGGAAGGAAAGTGAGAGGAAGGGAAGGAGAGGGAACAAAGGAAGGTAGATGAAGGGAAGAGGAACTGAAAGGAAGGAGGAAAGGAGAAAAGGAAGGAAGGAAAGAAGGAAGGAAAGTGAGAGGAAGGGGAGAGAATGAAGGAAGGTAGATGAAGGGAAGATGAACTGAAAGGAACGAGTGAGGAAAGGAGAAAAGAAGGAAGGAAGGAAAGTGAGAGGAAGGGAAGGAGAGGGAATGAAGGAAGGTAGATGAAGGGAAGAGGAACTGAGAAGAATGAGTGAGGAAAGGAGAAAAGAAGGAAGGAAGGAAGGAAGGGAAGTGAGAGGAAGGGAAGGAGAGGGAACGAAGGAAGGTAGATGAAGGGAAGAGGAACTGAAAGGAAGGAATGAGGAAAGGAGAAAAGAAGGAAGGAAGGAAGGAAAGTGAGAGGAAGGGAAGGAGAGGAACGAAGGAAGGTAGATAAAGGGAAGATGAAGGAGAAGGAGAAAGGAGAAAAGAAGGAAGGAAGGAAGGAAGGAAAGTGAGAGGAAGGGAAGGAGAGGGAACGAAGGAAGGTAGATGAAGGGAAGAGGAACTGAAAGGAAGGAATGAGGAAAGGAGAAAAGAAGGAAGGAAGGAAGGAAAGTGAGAGGAAGGGAAGGAGAGGAACGAAGGAAGGTAGATAAAGGGAAGATGAAGGAGAAGGAGAAAGGAGGAAAGGAAGAGAAGGAAGGAAGGAAGGAAGGAGAAGGAAAGGTGAAGGGAAGGCGATTTCCTATTTGTTGTTTTAGGGTATGTTGTGAAGAAGAAACAGGAATTTAGGGACACCATCATTTGGTGACACAACTTTCCACTTAAAACAAAGCACCCCTGAGTTTTCTCATTAAAAGTTAGTGCATCTCTACGTGTGTCCCATTTCCATTTCCTCCACCGCCTGTGAGCCATCTTACCAAATTACCCCAGCCAAAGAAGACCTGAATCTTCAGGACATTTCTCTTCCACCCCCATCCCCCACCCCTGTTAGATTATCCTTTGGGATTAGTGGGGGGAGGGGGGAGGGAGGAAATTTGGCCCCTGAAGAGCCAACATCCGGCTCCTACTTCATTGAGACAAATTCCTCCTTGCAGTTTTGGCAGAGCACCGTGCAAAAAAAAAAAATGAACGAGGGTTTAACCCAACGCAGCCAATCGACATGCCCAAAAGGTGGCAGGGCGGAGTGGTTTGCTCCGAAGATCAGAGCAAATTTCGGGGTGTCAGGATTGGCAAGTTGGTGGGGAGGTCCCTCCCAGCAGGGATGCTTCACATCCCTGGAGGGAAAATGTTTAAACTACTTAAAAATGCTCATTGAGCTCTTCAACAAAGAGACCTTCTCTATCCATCCGGCATCGGCGAACCGGGTAAGTCAATTGTTCCCCACAGGATCCGTGTGGCCAACCTCGTCTGGGAGCAGAAAGCTTGAGAAGCTAGTTTTCTACACCCAGGGAATCCTAGAAGCTTTTTATTATTATTTTTAATTTTGCAGGGGGCAGAAGGGAGTGGGTGACCGGGAAAAAAAAACCTTGGGTGGTGGGTTGGATTAGATGACCTACGAGGTTCCTTCCACCTCTTCTGTTATTGTGTTATTAAAACAAACGAAAACAGAGGATGCAAATGTTTGGAATGAATTCGTACCGTGTTTCCCCGAAAATAAGACCCTGTCTTATATTTTTTTGAACCCTGAAATAAGCGCTTGGCCTTATTGCCATGCTCTCAAAAGCCCAATTGGGCTTATTATCAGGGGATGTCTTATTTTGGGGGAAATAGGAAAGGGTTGATTTGTTTGAGGAGGCAGTCGATGGTGGAGGCACGTTTCATTTAAAAAAATAAAAATAAAAATGAGTTGGGATAATGATGGAGCTGAAAAGTTGGAACTGAGCCAACATTTATTTATTTTATTTTTTTAAAATTTTCCTCTGGGTGTCCGGGCTTGCAAAATTGTATTTTTGCCTTCATCCAAGAAACAATCAGATGAAAAGAGATATATATATAGAGAGAGGCGCTGCCAAAAAGTCGTATAAAATTAATAACGTTTTGAAGAGACGTTGTGCACAGTCTGTTCCTCTGCCTTATGGAGATAGGCCTCACTTAACGACTGTCATGGGGACCAAAAAAGCAGTTGCTAAGTGAAACTGCAACTGCGCTAATATTCTAGTTTTCCTTATCCTTGGCTTTACAGATCTGGGAAGGTTCTCGACGGGAGGATTGCCCCCAAAGTTACTTTTTTTATAACTGCCAGCAGTCACTAAACAAGGCAGTCCCTAAATGAGGACTAGCTGTAATTCTGGCAGCTCTGAGATTCTCCAGGATACTCTTTCTGTGATCCGGTGAGAATAAGTCAGGACGGCATGGCAACGGTTACTCACCTGTGGCCAACCAAGGCCAGAAACAATGAGATGTGTAGTCCATCAATGTTGATGGATGGATGGATGAGCAAGACTTTGAAGCCACATCTGTTGCCAGATGCAAACATCTGGAAATCCAGAAGTCCCAATAAGATTTTTTTTAAAAAGCAAAGAATCCAGATTCCTATCCCAGATTTGATCTCACAAGAGGGATCCATGGCTTCGATTCAAATTTTCTCCATCTTTCCTTTTTTCTCTTTGTTCTTGTTAACCTGTGGAACCCGTCTCGGGGAATATATGATCAAAAGGCTGGTTTTGGCACAGCCATATATTTAAGCTGGGTGCGCACAACCACAAGAAATGAGGTTGAGCAGGAGTTGTGGAGTTTGTGAGTCAGTAAGTACCCTGGGGGAAACCTGACCATAACACAATGGTGGGGGTTTTTTTCTCTACATTAAAGGTGACTTCCTTCGAAAGGGTACGGATTTTGCTCCTGCTCTGGAACACATGGATCATGGAATTCGGGGTAACCCCTGGCAGTTTTCTCGCCGGTAAGTTGGGGGGTACAGGGAAAAAAAAGGAAAAGAGAGCTATATTGGAAAGGGAGACCTCTGAATTTTCTTCCAACTTGGCCTGTTGATCGTTAACAATCATTAATTCTTTCATTCACTCATTCATTTCAATTCATTCATTCATTCATTCATTCATTCATTCATCTTTGCTCTTCCTCCGCATTTCTAGGGATGGATTTTTAAGATTTGTAACCTGCTTTTCAGGTGACACAATGGACCGGACAAAGGGAAGACATAGGAAAGAATTAATATCCTAATCACAAGTATTATTTAAAAATATGGCTGGAATACTACAAAAGCTACAAACCATTTTTTTAAAAAAACAACACCAGGATATTTAAGTAGAGTTTAAGTATTAAGTAGGGTGAGGCATTATCTAACCTTAATCCTAACCCTTTGTCCAGTCCGTTGTGTCACCTGCAAAGCATGTTGCAAATCTTTAAAATCCATCCTTAAAAATGTGCAGAATAAAGATGAATGAATGAATGGATGAATGAATGAATGAATGAATGAATCAATGAATGAATGAATCAATGAATGAATGGTTATTGCTGATATATTGAATGACTCAATGAAACCAAGGGGCTGAATGTGAATGAATGAATGAAAGAAAGAAAGAATGGATGAATGAATGAAAGAATGGATGAATGGTTATTGCTGATGTATTGAATGGATCAATGAAACCAAGGGGCTGAATGTGAATGAATGAATGAAAGAAAGAAAGAATGGATGAATGAATGAAAGAATGGATGAATGGTTATTGCTGATGTATTGAATGGATCAATGAAACCAAGGGGCTGAATGTGAATGAATGAATGAAAGAAAGAAAGAAAGAATGGATGAATGAATGAAAGAATGAATCAATGAATGAATGGTTATTGCTGATATATTGAATGACTCAATGAAACCAAGGGGCTGAATGTGAATGAATGAATGAATGAAAGAAAGAAAGAATGGATGAATGAATGAAAGAATGGATGAATGGATGAATGGTTATTGCTGATGTATTGAATGGATCAATGAAACCAAGGGGCTGAAAATGAATGAATGAATGAAATTTATTATTTATTTATTTATTAATTTTATTTCTATACCGCCCTTCTCCCGAAGGACTCAGGGCGGTGTACAGCCTAATTAAAAACACAAAGACAGACAAAATTTAAAAATAATTAAAATTATTAAATAATAGGCCCAATTTATAAAACCCCAAATTTAAAATCCCATTTAAAACCAATTAAAATCTTTACATTGATAGCCCATCCTGGCGGAACAACATGGTTTTGAGGGCACAGCGAAACACACGGAGATCAGAGATTTTACGAATTTCTGGGGGCAGTTCATTCCAAAGGACAGGGGCTCCCAAAGAGAAGGCCCTCCCCCTGAGTGTCGCCAGCCGACATAATTTGGCCGATGGCACCCTGAGGAGACCCTCTCTGTGGGAGTGAACTGGCCGGTGGGAGGCTAGTGGTGGCAGAAGACGGTCTCGAAGGTATCCAGGTCCAATGCCATGAAAGAAAGAAATAATGAATGAATGAAAGAAAGAATAAATGAATGGATGAATAGTTATTGCTGATGTATTGAATGGATCAATGAAACCAAGGGGCTGAAAGGGAATGAATGAATGAAAGGATGAACGGGTGGATGGATAGATGGATGAATGAAAGAAGGAATGAAAGAAGGAAAGACGGAAAGAATAGTTATTGCTGATGTATTGAATGAAACAATGAAGCCAGGGGGGCTGAAAGTCTAGGCATAAGCAGTTCCTCTTTTCTTCCTATAGGTATCGCTACGCCCGAGAAAAGATGCCCTATTATGCCTATCATTGTAAGCCGATAGGTCCCCCGTTGCCAATGTTCGTTAAAAAAAGACTTCCGAGATATGGATCCCAATATATCCCACTCTACGGGACAAAGTTGATTTCCTCCAGAAACATCCCACTCTACAGACGTGGGATATGGGTGACGCCATACTTGCCAGCCCGTGTAGCTGGGTATCAACCCCGGACCGTCCCTGCGGAGTTAGACACGTGCCCGAGCAAGTTCTCTAAACCGAGATCAACCAGAAATCCGGTGAGGCCATATGTAGAGGACTTTCAACACCAAATTCAGAGTACAGCCGGATACGACGGCACGACAAAAGGCCCACACGGCCCCATCCACAAAGGTTCGTTGCCTTGTATGATTCCTGAGCGTGTCCCTCGGATGACCAAAGGTCCAGTGCTCTATTCCTCCAGAGATCTTCACCCGGGCTTAACCCAGGTCCCACGGGTCTCCAGACGACCGACCTTCTACGCATCTGAGGATCCTTTGCTTTGCTCGAGTAAGGAAGAACTATCTCAGAGGACCAAAAGACCCACACAGTATCCCTCAAAGCTCACTCAAGGAAACCGAGTCAGAGATTCAGCTCCCCCCATGATCAATGACCCGCCGCAACCTGAGGCCAAGCTCTCCTCCCAATCAAAGGCCACCAAAGGTTCACGGGTCATCGCCACGAAGGTCCCACGGGCCAACTTCCTGACGCTTTCGCATTCGTTCATCAAGAGAGGGGCCCGTTCTTTTCTCACGAAAACCTCCCAAGCTCATTTCTTCAAGGGCTCGCGGGCTTCCCTGGTCAAACCTTCTCGGACCTCCTTGGTCAAGGGATCTCAGCCCAGCCTTGCCCACACGGCCATCTTCCCAGCCCCCAAAAACCTGTCCAAAACGGTGAAAATTTCAAACACCGGGAAGAAATATTGCTCGGCGATTAACTGGCCGTTTTGAACGCCAGAGGTGTAGCTCAACCCGTTTTTTTTAAAAAAAGAGCAGAGAGGATTTTCTCTCTGCAAAGAAACATTTGACATTCCCCAGAAATCTCAATATACAAAACTGGAAGGCAGTCCTCTTTTGATACGTGCACTTCCCAGAATTTTGTGACATGGTTTGTTCATTGCACAGAGTGTTATATTGGGTGTGCAAACCTCCGGTGTACATGAGCGGGGAAAAAACAAGTGAATCTCTCCAAACCAACATCGGTGACCGAAAACTGCCAATTAAATGAACTCGCCTTTCCATGGTGTTTGCATGCAAATCTCCGCTGAGGTTTATTTTACGAGTCAAATTCCATTCCTACGTATTTTCAATTTATACATTTATTCAGCAGAGGCCGTTAGGGTTTACCTGCGATTCCTGTGCGAGTGTGTAGAAAAATGTAAGATTGAGGGAATTGAAAGTAGCCCAATTCCAACAGAGTTGGAAAAGTTTCAAAGCTTTTCGTTGAATACAGGAGCAATTGTTTAAAACTTATGAAGGAAAAGAAAAATCGGAAAAGGAGAGAAGATATCTAATTCGTTCCTCCTCCTCCTCCTCCTCCTCCTCCTCCTCCTCCTCCTCCTCTTCCCTTCCCTTCCCTTCCCTTCCTCTTTCTTTCTTTCTTTCTTTCTTTCTTTCTTTCTTTCTTTCTTTCTTTCTTTCTTTTTCTTTCTTTCTTTCTTTCACTTTCTTTCTTTCTTTCTTTTCTTTTCTTTTCTTTTCTTCTTCTTCTTCTTCTTCTTCTTCTTCTTCTTCTTCTTCTTCTTCTTCTTCTTCTTCTTCTTCTTCTCCTCCTCCTCCTCCTCCTCCTCCTCCTCCTCTTTAAACATATCTTTATTTCCCCATTTAAGTCCATACCTCTAAATATGGCATGATTTATGATTTTTTTTTTACAAATAAAAACATTCAAGAAAAACATTTAAGGCTATAAATCTTGTGTTGTTTGTCCTGTTCAGCATAAACATATAATTTATACACCCTATTTTCCCCCTATTTCAACAACCACAACAACTAGTAATTCTGGACAGATACCTATAACCTAGTCATGATATTTCCTTAACAAAGGGGAAAAAAAACCCCAGGTAGAAATTCCAAATTTGAATTAAACTTGTTGTTACTACTATTGAAAATGGACCGCTATTTTGTCCTGTTGATCCATAAACCATCTGATCTAAGGAGTTTGTTAACTGGATCAGAAGAATAGATACTGTTGTGGCCCGCAGAAGACTCGGGCAATGAGGAGGTTGGGGAGGAACTTGGGCCAGTCCTGGAATCTGGGGAAGGTATTGATGGATGCTCTGCGTCGGACGCAGAGATGGAGGTGGGGCCATCCGACATTTCCCAGCCACTGGAGAGGCAGCTGCCTTTGGAGGCTGAGATGAGCGAGGAGGAGGAAGAACAGCTGGGGCCTGTTCCAGATGCACGTATGCGCAGAGCAGTTAGGAGAGGTGAGCAACGGAGGACAAGGAGTCAACTTGGGAAGCAAAGCAAACGTGGACACTGAATGGCCCCTCCCTGGCTGGGGAATAAATAGAAGGAAAGGGGAGTGGCTGTCGTAGGAGACAACCATTCGTATTTCTAGAAAGTTTGCTCCTTGTGTGTTTCATGTGACAAAGATTGCCTTGCCAGAACTGAGGTTTGTCTATTCCTCTGTTCTGCCCCAGCTTCGGATTCCCAGAGAATGTGACACACACCAAGCTTCGCAAACACTGTTTAATTCCAAACAAACCCCTTTCAAGAATGCAGGCTTCCTTTGCAAAGGGTCCTTATCAAAGTTATTAAGAACAAAGTCTGACAAAGGTTGGCAACCAGCCCAGAAAACCAGATATGAGAAGTTGCTCGCTCTCCAAGATGCTCTGTAGTAATGAAATGTTGTTTCTAGCAAGAAAGCACTAGCTGTGTGCGACTTAAATAGGCTAAGGGAGTGGCCAATTATCCTCAAGCCCTACTCTCGAGAAGACCTCCTCCTCCTGAGTAGCCACTCCTGCCTTTTGGCAGCCCTGCGTGCCCGAGCATTGAGGAGAGGCCCCTCCACTGGAAGGAGCCACTGTAGGTTCTGAAGGCCCTGGCTGAGTCTCTGCCTCTGGCATCACATCCTCTTCGGCCTCCTCGCTGTCCGACGCGAGCACTGGCTGCGCAGGCTGCTGGCGCAACACCACACCAGCCTCCTCATCGTCGGGATCAGCCACGATCTGCGCAGGCCGCTGGTGGGCCACAACATCCTCTGACTTATTTGCAGCCTTCCGGCTAGGAGCTCACCACTTTGCATTTATCTTAATGAGCTGATAAGGACTATTGCTTCAATTAACTCCTTGTAGGACTCTTGCCTGGACTTTCTGTTGGTGAAGGCAGTTCATTTCCAAGGTGTAAATAAGGAGGGGTTTTACTTTGTGGGGAGTCTTCAAAGGCCGGATCAGATCAGATACATTTAGTTAGCAACCACCAAAGGAACCAGATTATCCAGCAAAATTGAGTACAATTTATAAATAAACGTAAATGAACCTCTCCATAACCACCACTGGGTGGTGCTATTTTGGCATTAAGCTTTTTTGGATCGTTAAAATCAGCCACCTGGTGGCTGTTAGGAAGACATGCAGGTTTATACTTTTGTTTTTAAATTAGGTTTAGGGCACTGGTTAAACAGGTTCAGGATTGACAAATAGGGCAATGAGAGATAGTCCGCATTGTGCCGCTTTGCATAGATTTTGGTTGCTTAAACAGTGCCATCTAGTGGCTTATTCAGTGAAACGCTGCTTAACCTTCATTTTTGAAGATGCAATAGCTGAGATTGGCCACAGGAGGGCCCGTCTGTTTTTTTTTAAAAAATATTTTAGTATAGAATAATAGTAAAGAGTTCAAAATGTAACCCTGGAAAAGAAAGGATGGGACCCCTATACACCGCATCTGTTATTCTTGACCCACATGGGACAATAAAAATAAAGTTAATCTTAAAAAAAAAAGAAAAATCTTTGGTTAAGCAGTGCCACCGTGTGGCCATAACAAACACTGCAGGGAAATGGAATTCTATTCCAATGGTTGAATCAATTGTTGAATTTACTTTAGTTTGTATGGATAGCATGGTGGGTAGCCTCATTGGGAACCCCATCAATCTCTTATGCCATCATAGCCACAGGAGTCGTAACATTTGTGGCGATACCACCATGGAAGGAAGACATCATAGTTGGGCACCTGGGTGGAAAAAAGGCCTTCCTTCCTTCCTTTCTCTCTATCTTCTCTCCCTTCCTCCCACCCACCCACCCACCCACCCATCATCCATCCATCCCTAAGATCCGCTTATCTTCCTCCTTCCTTCCTTCCTTCTTTCCCTTCCTTCCTTCCTTCCTTCCTTCCTTCCTTCCTTCCTTCCTTCCTTCTTTCTTTTCTTTTCTTTTCTTTCTTTCTTTCCTTCTTCCTTCCTTCCTCCACTCTTGTTCTCCTTCCTTCCTTCCTCCCCTCCCCCTCCTCCCCTCCCTCCTCCCTCCCTTCCTCTCTCCCTCCCCCCTCCCATCCATCCATCCATCCATCCATGCCTAAGATCAACTTATCTTCCTTCCTTCCTTCCTTCCTTCCTTCCTTCCTTCCTTCCTTCCTTCCTTCCTTCCTTCCTTCTTTCCTCTCTCCTTCCCTCCCATCCATGCATCCATTCATCCATCCACAAACTTTGGATGCTGCCGCCTTGTGGCCACTTGCAAAGTTGCAGGGCCCTTGAAAGCTCATTTTATAAAAAATTCTTTTGAAGACAAGAACATCGTGTACATTTTAGTCTTCAGCCACCTGTTTTCCCATTGATCCATCTGTATTTAATATGTTTTTAGCTGACTTTTTCATTCTTTCTCCCACTTGTTCTCCTTCGGTTTCAAGTTTCAATGAAGGCTTATAACCTTTCAGCAATTCCACATTCCTAATTTTCCCCCAATTCTATTCCACACACATTGTTTCAAAACCTTAATCTTTCTGCCTTCTGTAAATTTTTCTCACCACGGAAGATAAGAAAACCAGGAGTAACTACTACTGTATACCCAGTGGTGAAATCCAAATAGTTTTACTACTGGTTCTGTAGGCGTGGCTTGGTGGGCATGGCAGGGAAAGGATACTGCAAAATCCCCATTCCCACCCACTCCTGGGGAAGGATATTATAAAATCCTCATTCCCACCCCACTCTGGGGCCAGCCAGAGGTGGTATTTGCCAGTTCTCCGGACTACTCAAAATTTCCACTACCGGTTCTCCAGAATCTGTCAGAACCTGCTGGATTTCACCCCTGTGTATACCACTGTGGCCTGCTCTTCTCTTGATTTTATTGGACAAAATTCTACTTTCTCACGATACATTAGCCGTTTTCTCTTGGCCTTGTCTACAAATCGGTTCTCTTGCTGATACGGCAATATTTTTCTCGCAAAAACAAAGCTTTGGCATCCGCCAATCAGTTAAAAAAACAAAACCTACGTTCGTTTTTTTTTTTCCAGCCAACTCACCGGTTTTTTTAGGCAGGGAGAGATAAAAGTTTTAGCAGAGATGAATATTCATAGAAAAAAAAAGAAAACCCCTATTTTAGCATCTCACTCTCGCTCTCTCTGTGTTTTTCTGCTGAGGAGGAAGATGCTTCCTTTGATGATTGAGATCTAATGAGAATCAAAGCTTTAATGGTTGGGGTGTAATTCAGGGTTTAATTAGCACATATGGAAGGAGTTCTGGCGATTTCCAGACAAGAAAAGAATGCCGTTTTCGGTGTGGAAACTATTTGCCAGTAATTCTTCGTGAATGAGTTTTTAATTCGTCATAATTTACCGTCATTTGCAATTAGTGGCAGAGCAGGTGGCTGCGTCGAGATAAATCTATTTTACAGACGGGCTCCATATGTGTGTGTGTGATTTTCTCAAAGAGCCCTGGAGCATCGGGGCCAAATTTCACAGTCTTTAATCGTGGTTTTGCTCGAGGGTTGGTTCACACATCGGGCTAAAGATGTGGCTTTGGTGAACCATGGTTTGGGGGCCGTGCTACTGTCTTTGGGGTTGATGCCACAATTATCTTGTAAAACGCAGCTTGCTAGGCACGCGGGTTGGTTGTGTAGGAAAAGACACAAGCCACTGACATGAAGTTTTAAAAGAAAAAAAATAGCATTAAAAATCATATCTAAATGTCGTCTACACCATGTTACTCCATCCTCACAGTTTTCTTTAACAGCTAAGGTAATTTGTCTCTCCTGATGCAAATCGTTGCTTGTTCTCTAACTCTAATTCTAAATTTATTTCTCTCTCCTGATGGAAATCGTAGCTTGTTCCCCAACTCTAATTCTAAATTTATTTCTCTCTCCTGATAGAAATCATTGCTTGTTCTCTAACTCTAATTCTAAATTTATTTCTCTCTCCTGATGCAAATCGTAGCTTGTTCTCCAACTCTAATTCTAAATTTATTTCTCTCTCCTGATACAAATCGTAGCTTGTTCTCTAACTCTAAGTCTAAATTTATTTCTCTCTCCTGATGGAAATCGTAGCTTGTTCTCCAACTCTAATTCTAAATTTATTTCTCTCTCCTGATGGAAATCGTTGCTTGTTCTCTAATTCCTTCTTATTTGTATGATTTCCATTTAGGCTGTTCAGTCTACTCAGGCAAGTGGCTCTCGAGATGTCACAGGGCTACCAGTCCCACAGAAGGGTGTGACCTAGGAACCGGTGAAGACATTCAAAATCTAGGTTGTGGTTAGATCAGCCGGAATTCTGTCTCAGCAATTCCCAAATCTTAATGACAAGACACGTAAGGAGGACAGGAAACGGCATCTGTGATGCTGAATACATTTTATTAGGAATTATCATCTAGGAAACCAACATCCCATGTTACAAAGAGACAGACGATCAAGGGAAGGCATTCAATGGAACGTGCTTCATAGACAGAATTCTCTAAAACAATGCGGAGTTGAGAAACTAGATAGATCCTTGACCTATTAAAGAGGGAGTAAGGGAACAAACAGGGAAAGCAAGGGGAAAAAAAGAACAAGGAAATGAACAATAGAACTCCATGGGTCATAGATATTGACCCTTTCACTTCTTATGAGCATTGCCAGGCCATCAACAAGGGTTGACACCAAGTCCTCTCTCTTAGAACTTGGCCGTAATCTTCATCTTGATTTAGCACGGATACCGGTAGATGTTGCATCGACCCCTTGGTGGACCAATGCTTTGGAAGCCACCCATGATATCTCCCCTGGGACAACCTCCAACTGAACCTGACCCACAGCCATAACTTGACCCATAACCCGAGAATCCATAAGAACAGGGCGAGGAACTACTGAGTATCACTGGGGGCATGATTGCAGAGACGACGGGTTCAGGAATCGTCAACACACACGTAGGTGGCTGGATCACTATCTCCGATGGTGGGAGCTGGCTGGTTCTTAAGAAGTTGGCTCTAGAGGTCAAACCAAGCATGCCTGATGGCCCTCCACCGATGGCTCCTCCAAAGCCACTGTAACCATAGCCACCCCAACCAGAGACGCGGTTGGGCCCAGTTCTGCAGGACCCAAGTCCAACGTTTGAGAAGGCACCTGGCATGGTATAGGATGGGTTGAAACAAGCCATGTTGAAGTGACGGCGGTTGGCTGGGAAGAAAAGCATGGAAACCAGAGATGAAAAGAAGCAGAAAACATGAAACTCAGCTAACTACTTCGCTTTCTGATCTAAGCTCCATACTTACACAGTCAATACAATTTCAGAGGAACTTCTTGGTTAGAGAAATACGCAAGGTCCATCTTTGATGGCTTCTGGAGATACCACCAAAGCTTTGAGGATGTTTTTATTCTAGCCTGAGACAGTATAGGGTCTGAGCTTATCCCCATTCTAGGACTAGTTCTAGATATCGGATATTAGCAAGCTAATATGCAGAAGGACTGGGTATGTCTAGATTAATGAAAAGAAGGACTAGGGGAGACATGACAGCAGTCTTCCAATATCTCAGGGGCTGCCACAAAGAAGAGGGAGTCAAGCTATTCTCCAAAGCACCTGAAGGCAGGACAAGAAGCAATGGGTAGAAACTAATCAAGGAGAGAAGCAACCTAGAACTAAGGAGAAATTTCCTGACAAGTTAGAACAATTAACCAGTGGAACAACTTGCCTGCAGAAGTTGTGAATGCTCCAACACTGGAGGTTTTAAAGAAGAGATTGGTTAACCATTTGTCCGAAGTGGTGTAGAGTTTCCAGCCTAAGCAAGGGGTTGGACTAGAAGGTCCCTTCCAACTCTGTTTATTCTATTCTTTTCTAAGAGGAAGCTCTTGATGGGATGTCATCTTCACCATTTCTTGTCCTCTTTGCTTCCAAAAGTCAGATTCTCTATGACTGCTGTAAACTAGAGCTGAGATTAAACTTTTCATACGGAAGAATCATTCTGAGATACGTTCCCCCACACCCCTTGGTCTTATCTTCTCCTTTCCCTAGGAGAGGACAAGACAATAGGAAGCCCCACAAAATGTTCTTTAAAATATAAAGATATATATGTATATCAAATCAATGTGTGAACAGTGTGGCAATGTGTGGCAGCTGGGTGTCATACAAAATTGTATTAGAATGTATGACACACACTGGGTATTATACATAAAATTGATCATAATGATTACATTCAGTCCACGTATGTATTTCTAATAATAATACACATTTATATTAAGATATAGTCCATCATTATTCAATTATTTCATATTATATCTTGTTATTACTTTTATTATTATCAAGCGTATACACTAATATTCCCCCTTCTCTTATTTCTATCACTTATTCTAGCTTTTAATCATGTCACACTTTATTTAAAAAACAAACAAACTTTTTCTGTTTATCCTATCTAACTTCTAGTCAAGTTACCTACCTAAAAAGAGAAAAGAAAAGAAAAGAAAAGAAAAGAAAAGAAAAGAAAGAAAGAAAGAAAGAAAGAAAGAAAAAGAAAGGGAGGAGCAGAAAAGCAAATCATAACAACAACAACAAAGGATCATCCATCCATCTTCTCGTGCCTGCTTCAAAATTTTAATCGCTATGCTTTAAAAGCTTTAAAAGAAAGAGAGAGAAAAGCAAAAGCAAATCAGAACAATAAAAAAAAATGAAAAATCATCTATCCGTCGTCTCTTGCCCGCTTCAATACTTTGATTGCTATGCTTCCACAAAGTGTTCTACAGATCTTCTCCACTACTTTTTGCTGCAAGCTGCTGTTTCTCTCACCATGGCACCCTCAAATCTATGACCAGACCAGTACATTTAGGGGGATTATTAAAATAATGGACACACCCTCCCTCTTAGCAGGTGACCCCATCCTCTTCAAAACATATGTGAGAAAAGAAGGCAGCTCTCTTTAGGACTTTCCCCAGGAACCTGGTGGATAATATCTCCTTTTGACCCTTAGAAGATCTGAGGTGGAGATTTTGTCCTCTCCATCTCTGTCCACTGTCGTCCAATATAATAGAATAGCGCTGGAAGGGACCTTGGAGGTCTTCTAGTCCAGCCCCCTTCCTGAAGCAGGAGACCCTATACCATTTCAGATAAAGGACTGTCTAGTGTCTCTTCTTAAAAAACCTCCAGTGAGGTAAAATATCTAGGAGTTCAGGTTGCAGAATCAAATATGAAATTGTTTCAAAATAATTATGAGGTGTTGTGGCGAGAGGTGCAAAAAGACATGGAGACTTGGAAAAAACTGCAGCTGTCTTTACTTGGAAGAATAGCAGCAGTTAAGATGAACATTTTGCCAAGATTTCTTTTTTTGTTTCAAATGATTCCGGTGCTTAAAAGTGATAAACAACTAAAAGTGTGGCAAACTGGAGTGAATAAGTTTGTCTGGAACGAGAAAAAACCAAGAGTAAAATTGAAAATTATGCAAGATGTTCCAGAAAGGGTGATGCAGTGATGCAGATACGAGAACTTCCCTTGGAGAAGTTTGCTTGTTTGGGGCAAAGTTTGATCTGGATCAAAGTAAACATTTGGATTGAGATTGTTCCTGGTGTTGAAATGAAAACTGGGTTGGGCATCTCATTTCTCAAAAAAGAAAAGAAAAGAAAAGAAAAGAAAAGAAAAGAAAAGAAAAGAAAAGAAAAGAAAAGAAAAGAAAAAGGTAGAATTAACGAAAGAAGATAGTCTTACCTGAATCTGAAGATAAGGAGAAGCACCTGAGAAAGCTCTAATTTGACATTCTTTTTATATCCAAATTTGGGCCCTGAGCTGGGATTAAGACACCATATTTTTCTAAGTACTTAATTAATAGTGGCTCCATAGTATTGTATGGAGTTCTAATCCAATTGGCTTTATTTTCTCATCATTGTCAGCAATTTTAGAAATGACATCTTCAACATTATCCCCTTCGTGTTTTTAAAAAATGGCCTTGCTTTTTAATTTGGGTGCTGCCCACAATTAACTTGTGTCCTATTTAAAAATTCATTTAAAAAAAAATACCCCAAAACGTAGTATTCATTGCTCAAGGAAAACCCATATTAAGGGAGGGTTTTTTTCTTTATTTCCATAAATCAAGCCTTGGAAACAATCTCATTGTTTAGCAACCATTTAATTCAAGTGACAAGAAGCATCCCTAGCTGAATAGGTTTCATAAGAAACTGAGATACATTCATAAGGCAGAAAGAATTAAAATCCTTGTTTTTCTCCAGATGTTTCAGTATTGTCCAATTCTCAAATTGGGTATACTTATTTTTTCCCCCAAACCTACTTGCTTAAGTTCCCAAAGAGAGTTGGAAGGGGCCTAGTTGAAATTTGAATTATCCCATCTAGCTGAGCTAGAAGAAAATATCAGATAGATCTTTGGATGAAGGTTCAAATCCTATCAATGTATCAACGCTACCATACTTTCCCAGCTAAACTTCAGAAAAAGCAGCCTTCCTGAGAAGGGTGTGTTGATTGGCTTCTACTCAACTTCAGAAGATCTATCTCATCTTCCTTATCTTACAATTCAGGAATTCTTGATTGTTGAAGAAGCTCTGTAGATCATGTCATACAACTGGGTGTAAATTACCGGAGAACTGATACACTAAAGCATTTTCTGAGGAGTGGGTGGAGAAGCTTGGTGGTTGAGGTCCTTCTGATCAGAGACTTTCAAGTTCAAAGGTCAAGCATCAACGCTTGGGTAGAGATGATTCACGTCAGCATCACGGAGGAGTCTCGTTGTCCGTGCCTCAATGCTGAGTTACTTCCTCAGCCTGTGATTAAGGGGGATGCAATGAAGGATGTTAGATAAGAGGGCTTAAACTCCGAAACATACAATGGACATGATAAGCGGAAGGAAACAGAAGGACATGGACATGCTAAGCATGTGGAAAGGCCAGTGAGAACCTCTGGAGGGTTGGATGAGACTCTATGGACCAACAAGGCATATGCAACAAGATTAACATTCCTTTGGTGTTGCTTCATTGCTTCTTCTCATCAAAAAAATTACCCATCCCATTATTTTTCCTTCCAAGGTCACCCACCATCTCTTCCTAGAAGTGGTTTGCTTCTTGTCTATCTCCAGAATACCCGCAAAACTCGGGAAAACATTGTTAATTGCTATTGCTAATAATAGCATTAGCCCTTAGACTTGTATACCGCTTCACGGTGCTTTTACAGCCCTCTCTAAGCGGTTTACAGAGTCACCATAATATTGCCCCCCCAACAATCTGGGTCCTCATTTTACCCACCTCGGAAGGATGGAAGGCTGAGTCAATCTTGGTAAATAAATATCTTTTTGCCCTGTTTCAAGGACAAGTTACATCCAATATTCAGAAATGACCTATCACGAGGTAGGTTAATAGAATAGAATAGAATAACAGAGTTGGAAGGGACCTTGGAGGTCATCTTCTCCAACCTCCGCCCCCCCAAGCAGGAGACCCTACACCACTTCTGACAAATGGCCATCCAGTCTCTTCTTGAAAGCTTCCAATGATGAAGCTCCCGCAACTTCCGAAGGCAACTTCTGTTCCATCGGTTGATTGTTCTCACTGCCAGGAAACATCTCCTTAGTTCCAGTTAAGATATGAGTTGAAAGACTAAAAGATTAGGGTTCAGAGTCTAGACCAGTGGAGTCTCCAATCTTGATTACTTTAAGACGGGTGGACTTCAACTCCCAGAATTCCTCAGTCAGCCATGCTGGCTGGGGAATTCTGGGAGATGACGCCCACAAGTTTCCAAGTTTTGAGACCCCTGGTTTAGAGATTTGAAAGGGACCAGCTAAGACTATGGCTCAGTGGCTAAGACGCTGAGCTTGTCGATTGAAAGGTCGGCAGCTTAGTGGTTCGAATCCCTAGTGCTGCATAATGGGGTGAGTTCCCATGACTTGGCTTCTGCCAACCTAGCAGTTCGAAAGCCCATAAAAATGCAAGTAGAAAAATAGGGACCACCTTTGGTGGGAAGGGAACAGCGTTCCGTGAGCCTTTGGCGTTGAGTCATGCTGGCCACATGACCATGGAGATGTCTTTGGACAGTGCTGTCTCTTCGGCTTTGAAACGGAGATGAGCACCGCCCCCTAGAGTCAGGAACAACTAGCACATACGTGCGAGGGGAACCTTTACCTTTTCCTTTAGCCAAGACTATATTAAAAGGTAATTTAGGAAGAATGAAAATCTCGTTGTATTTGCAAGGAATGTAGGAGACCGGAGCTATTTTAAAAGAAAAAAAAAATTATTTCCAAGAAGGAGTCCACATTGCAATAAGAAAAACCAAGTTTTTAAGGACACACAGACCAGGGCAATTTTTTTTAAAAAAAAACAACTAATGTCTTCTGCTGACTGATAACTCTCTTGATGATTTCATCCGGCTGATGCTTGATTCATTTCCGAGCATCGGTTGGCAGGAATGCCGGAGGAAAAGTGGCAGCTGTGATTTGAGACCTCTTTGACCCAAACGATCTAAACACTTTGCAAAACCTCTAATTAGTGGGGTGCCTCTTTTTCGACTTCTGTTTTTTTTTTTTCCCCTTCCTTCCTCCCCCTTCTTTCATGCACAGAAAATGGGGACGGATCTCAAGGAGAGAATCCTTAAGACCTTGCAGCCAAAGGAAGATCAGCAATTTTTTTTTTAAAATGAATGGGGACAAACATCATCTGTAAAACATCTGCATGGTTATCACGCCATCCTGACCGATGATTAATTGCAGTGGACACCCTGAAACAATTGGTTTAAAGTGTTTGCGTGAAGCGTGTGTGTTTGTGTGTTTGTGTGTGGGTTTTTTTCCCTTCCTTCTTTTTTTTTTGTGTGTGTGTGCAAAGCCTGATGAAGAAACAGGTTGCTTTTCAAGTGGTTTTTGTGGGTAGATTTTTATTTCTGATATTGGTCATCCGAATAGGGTGGAACCAAAACGCTACCAGAATAACAAGCTTCAAAAAAAGCTTGTTGAAAACAGCAACTCTCTGGCAGAAATATATATATTTCTTCTTCTTCTTCCACTTCCTTTGAAAATTTGGATCCTTTTGGGGTTGAGTTGCCCGCCGGGGAAGGAGGACAAAAAAAAAAAAATCGGGCATCCTTAACAGAGCTGGGCCACTTATAGTCCTGTTGTGTCCATCTGCAGCCTTTGAAGGCCCCTTTGGGTTGAGATTGGCTAAGGTTCCCCTTGCTTTGTTATCCACCAACTCTGGACAATTAGAAAGGAAAGAAAATAAGAGTGTAAATAGACAGAGTGAATTATCCCCCAGGAAATGCACCTTTCTGTAAATGAGTAGCTCCTTTTTTTTCTTGGCATTTATTCGTTCAGTTTTGTTCATTGGTTTGGGGAATTAATTTAGATTGTTGCCCAGTTGAAATATTTGGCATTGGTCAGCTCATAACATTAAAAAAACACACAGAGAATGACAGAGAGAGAGAGAGAGAGAGAGAGAGAGAGAGAGAGAGAGAGAAAGAAAAAAGAGAAAGAAAGGAAGGAAGGAAGGAAGAAAGAAAAAAGAAAAAGAGAGAGGGAGGAGTGTGTGTGTGTGTTGTGTGTGAGAGAGGAAGAAAGACAGAGAGAGAGAAAGAAAGACAGAGAGAAAGAGAGAAAGGAAGGAAGGAAGGAAGGAAGGAAGAAAGAAAGAAAGAAAGAAAGAAAGAAAGAAAGAAAGAAAGAAAGAAAGAAAGGTGTCTCTGTGTGTGTGTGAGAGAGAGAGACCCAAAGGTGCTTTTTCAAGAGGCAACTGGACTTCGTTTTTCCTTGAAGACGTTTCGCTTCTCATGCGGGAAGCTTCTTCAATTCTGACTGAAGAACTGAACTGTTCACTCAGAACCGAAGAAGCTTCTTGGATGAGAAGTGAAATGTCTTCAAGGAAAAACAAAGTCCAGTTGCCTTTTGAAAAAGCACCTTTGGGACAACCATGACCTGGATCAGGGATGAAATGCTACTGGTTCGCACAAGTTTGGGCTAACCAATAGTAAAAAAAAAAAACGACGATCATCTGTGCCGCACAATTTAAATTCGCTTTCTAGTGACTCTAAATCATGTGGCACAACTGTTTCCCCCCCCTCACTGTTCTACTTACCTTCTTAAGCCTCCTTTTTCCATGTGAAGTGTGCATTTGGCATTCACGCACAGCGAACTGGTGGCAAAACTTTGAGGATTTCACCACTGACCTGGATGACTGAGAATCTCCATTGACAGAGAGAGAGAGAGAGAAGGAGAGAGAGAAGGAGAAAGAGAAGGAGAAGGAGAGAGAGAGGAGAGAGAGAGGAAGAAAGAGAGAGAGAGAAGGAGAGAGAGAAAGAGAGAGAGAGAGAAGGAGGGAGAGAAGGAGAGAGAGAGAGAAGGAGGGAGAGAAGGAGAGAGAGAAAGAGAGAGAGAGAGAAGGAGGGAGAGAAAGAGAGAGAGAGAAGGAGGGAGAGAAGGAGAGAGAGAAGGAGAAAGAGAGAGAGAGAAGGAGAGAGAGAAAGAGAGAGAGAGAGAAAGAGGGAGAGGGAGAGAGAGAAGGAGAGAGAGAAGGAGAGAGAGAGAGAAGGAGGGAGAGAAGGAGAGAGAGAAAGAGAGAGAGAGAAGGAGGGAGAGAAAGAGAGAGAGAGAGAAGGAGAAAGAGAGAAAGAGAGAGAGAAGGAGAGAGAGAGAAGGAGGGAGAGAAAGAGAGAGAGAAGGAGAGAGAGAAATGGAGAGAGAGAGAGAAGGAGAGAGAGAAGGAGAGAGAGAAGGAGAGAGAGAGAGAAGGAGAGAGAGAAAGAGAGAGAGAGAAGGAGAAGGAGAGAATTTGAAAATGATGTTTAAATCCCATACCCTTGTTGTAAACTCTAGAGGAATCCAACATTAAATCACGAAGAAGTCACAAAAAAAGGAGAAAATCGGTCCTGTTTATGATGACATATTCTGATTTTAGTAGGAGTAAAGATGACTCTTCCAGAGAAATGACCCTGAATACTGGGTTCAGGACATTCTGTCAATTCAGCAAAGTCCACAATCATCTCCGCTGAGCTAAAAAATCCAGGTTGACTCCCAAA
Source organism: Arizona elegans (assembly GCA_022577455.1). Lineage (NCBI taxonomy): Eukaryota > Metazoa > Chordata > Lepidosauria > Squamata > Colubridae > Arizona > Arizona elegans. Next base: position 2,559,237 of record JAKOOJ010000036.1, read on the forward strand.
TGCCTTGCCAATTCGAACATGTCCTTGAGTTCCAATTTGAGATAAGTGCACCGAAATCTCCCTCACCCAGGGCGGGGATTTCTCGTTATCCCAATTTTCAGCATCTTCTCTCTTTCTGCTTTATTATTTAATATCATGATTATTTTGAAACGGGAAGGTTACCAAGGGTGAACGACAGATAAAATATCTCCGTTGGGTGGAGTGTTTTTGCAAAAAGATTAGGATGTGTGTAGAAGGATGGGCCACCGTCCACGGCTCTTTAGCAAGGGGACCAAAAAACAAACAAACAAAAAAAAAAACCCCAGAAGGCAAACACCATGCAATTATTTGGGGCAAGGAAGATAACAATCAAAGCCTGTTAAGAAAACAATTAAAGCCTTTCATGCATCGTGATACGCCTCGTTTCCTTGTGACTTGCCCCGTCCCCAAAAAGAGTATAAAAGGCTGGATCAGTTGAGGTGTCTTCACAAGCCTTCCCTCTCTTGATATCTTCTCCTTCTGCATTACAGCACAAGGTAAGGACTCGTTCTTTTTATTCATTATTCAATGTGTATCGTGCTTCTTGTTCCTCGGAGTGGCTCCGATTTTCGACGGCAGTCGAAAAGGAGCGATCCGAACTCGGATCAAAACGCCGCCCTGAGTCCCTTGGGAGAAGGTGCGGTATATAAATTTGAAATAAAATAAAATAAAATAAAATAAATAAAATAAAAACCTACCAGCTCGCTCGATTCAACCAGCAACATTTCAGGAGGAGTTGTATTTGTGGGATATATTAGGCCTCTAAAATGGCTCTCAGGGAAATGCTCTTAACGAGCTCAGAAATTGGACATGTCTAACTAAGCTAGGATGCGGAATGGTTTTTACTGAACCACGATCTCCCCTTGTAGAAGATGACGGTCCTGCAGAGTTTAGGCTTAAACTTTGATTTGATGTCCCTCGGAATTAAAAATGATATCGAGTGAATTAAAATTCTCCCCCAAATAATTACTTACTCACTGTGTTCCGTTTGACGGTCACCTCCGGAAACGTCGACATGGCTTCATTCAATGGCTGGAGTTAAATCTTGGCTGTTTTCTTGCGGGCCCTGCATGTCGTATGAATCCAAGAGGCTTAGGCTAAACAATTTGATTTCCGTGGAATCAAAACGATACTGAATGTATTAAAAGTCTGGCTGACATAATTACTTAACGGTCCACGGTCACATCTGGAAATGTCGACAGGGCTGCATTCACTCAACTTGGTTTGGGTTAAATCTTGACTGTTTTCTTGCGGCCTTGCATGTTGTGTGAATCCAGAGGGGTGGTTTAGAATAGAATAGAACTGGAAGGGATCTTGGAGGTCTTCTAGTCCAGCCCCCTGCTCAAGCAGGAGAACCTATACTATTTCAGATAAGTGGCTGTCTAGTCTCTTCTTAAAAACCTCCAATGATGGAGCATCCACGATTTCGGAAGGTTCAGTTACTAACTCCAGTGATGGCACCAGTCCAGACTCTGGATTTACACAGTAACTGGTTAATCTGTGTTGTATGAACTTGGCTCTCCTGGTAGCCTTAACCAGGAGCTGTAGGAGGAGTTATTTCCATGAGACATTGGAAGAACCTTTAAGTTGAGGCTCTCCAATGACTTCTGATAGCTCAGCTTTCTCGTTTCAAAGAGAATCAATGCCAGGCACGTCTATGGGAATCTATGGGAATTCTTAGTCATGGTTGTCCCCAAGAACAAGAAGAAGCTTCTTGGATGAGAAGCGAAACCTCTTCAAAGAAAAAACCAGAAAGTCCAGTTGCCTCTTGAAAAAAGCATCTTAGGAACAACCCCAGGCACACTAAAATTTAGATGAGGGAGTTCCAGGACCATGCTTAAATGCTAGCATCTTGTGCCAACCCATTCTTCAGTTGACGCCTCAAACCAAGGTTTAACAAACTGTGGTTTAGTGCAGCACGTAAACCCATCCTGTGTGAGAAAAGGCATGATTTAATTTGCTCCCTTCTTTTGTTTCTAGAACTCAAAACAAACCCCAACTCAAAATATCAGATAATCCTCAGCATGCCAGTTTTAAGGCATCGTTTACGAATCTTGCCCTGGAGGTCTCTTTTCGCCCAAATTAACAAAAATAACTGCACTTATTCGTTAATGAACCTGTATCACCTCTCCTCTCTTTCGTAATCAACTCTGGCATTTTTGATGATTAAAAGTCACAAAAAAAAAAAAAACACCTTGTTTGGTCCTTGAGATATAATCTCCGCACTGGGTTAAACGCATAATGAAGCTAAGTATACGAGTATAATTTCTCTGTGAGGTGAATAATGAAATAATTATGGTCTGGCTTCCTTAGACAAGGAGTAGCAATTTTTGTGTGTGTCTTTAACCGGAGGCAGTTTAATGCTTCTGGAAAACCAGCTCAGCAGATAATTGTCAATTTTAAAACGTCTAAAAATCAACTCAGCTTTCTCCACAACAGGTTAAGTTTCTATCAAGTACTTTAAGTGAAACAATTTGAGATGGGACCAGGTTTGAAGTTCTTCCAATGACTCATCAAAATAACTTCTCCCGGTTAAAGCTCCTGGTTAAAACTACCTTGGGAGCCAAGTTCCCACAACACAGGTTAATCCTTTAAACAAGGTTATTACTGCAGTCTTGGTAGGTTAGAAGTTGACACCCTAACTAAACTCGTTCAGAGTTTTGAGAAACTGAGTCAAACTCTCAAAGTTTTGTTAACCCTTTTCGGTGGTATTTGATTGTCTACATTTGCTTTCCAAGCATTGTCATCATCTTCATTTAACAACCCCCATAATTTCTTGTGGGGTGGAGTCTGGGCAACTGAATGGAGCTAGCAGAGTGATTTAATGGCCGGATACCCTTCCTGTCGCCAGTGAGGAGTTTTGTCCAGCAGATATATTCCCAGAGTGTCCAGAGAGAAAGAGAAAAAATATCTGCCTCTACCTAGGATTGAACTCACAACCTCCGGATTGTGAGACGAGAGGCTCCACTCCTAGGCCACCACCTACCCCTTATTTTTTTAAAAAAAAATAATGCAATATTTTCTCTTTCCTTTCTATGTTTCAGCCTCATCTCTCATCACCCAGCCATGCAGTCCCAGTGTGCTCCATCCTGTGCCATCCCAACCTGTAGGCCCACCCATGCCATTGGCCCCTGTGGCATCGGCGGTGGCGGTTTCGGTTTCGGTGGCGGATATGGCATGGTGGGATACGGTGGTGGCTCCGGATATGCCACCTCAGCCAGCAGTCTCGGTGTGGTTCCTGGTGTACCCGTGTCCTGCATCAGCCAGATCCCCTCCTCTGAAGTGGTGATCCAGCCCCCTCCATTCTCTTTGACCATCCCGGGACCCATTTTGGCTTCCAGTTGTGAGCCTTTGGCTGTAGGAGGTTATTCCCCATGTTCCACCGGAGGGTACGGTATATCTGGAGGTTATGGCTCCCATTATGGAGGTGGGTACCTGGGAGGTTCCGGTGGGTACCTCGGAGGTGGCCGATGCTATGGTTCAAAGCGTAGACAGAGCGTCTGCAAATACCCCTGCTAAACATCAAACCGATTGTACGTGGAACCTCCGACTCCAGGAAATTGGATCCAACGTTCCCTTGAGCCCGTTCTCCAAAGAACCCAGCATCTGTATTTCAAGTCCAAGCTACGAACTGCTCAGCACCCCTAAAACCCGTGCTTTGAACCTAGATGTGCTTCTTTTTTTCTGATGTATCTATGGCTTAATGTGACTTTCTACCTCAGTTGTGTAACATGTAGCTGGGTATTTCGGGCCACGGAGACCCCAAAACCGGCCCATCTTCTTCTGTATCATCCTGACCATTCTGCATTAAAACTTTTGTTGCATCACAAAACTTTTGTCTGTTTTGTCTTGGGGTTGGTGAATGGGGTGTCCTCCTTTTTTGGAGGGAGGAGATGACTCCGCAGCCCCTTCTAAAGAGCCTTCAAGGGTGGCATTTGGTAGTCAAGGCCTTGGAGGAATGCTCGCTGTTGGCCTAAAAGCATCTTGGGTGGAAGGCTCTACAAACATCTCAACAAGGGTAACTATTAATCCAATCCTGGGGTCAAGGAGTATCTGGGTCTAGCTGAGGAACAGAGTTACGCATAGTGAGAGGTTCCCACATAATTTAAGGCTGGTGAGAAGCCTTGTGTTGATCCAAGCAAGACCAGTAGAACGGCCTCCTCACGCCTAGTCAACTTCAAAAGCCAAACGGTTGATGCTCCCTATGTTTGTTCCACCTTAAAGAAGGCTGTAGATTCTATCACGTCTCCTCACATCCTGAGTCCTGAGTGACTTAGTCCTTCTTATCTTGCCAGATCTCTTGTTTCCCTCCCTCAGAAAACATGGCTCATCCTTCAGTTCCCATTCAAGAAAAGGCAGTCCATCGTTGCCTGACATGCTACAGCCCACACATCTTCAGCCTACGTGGTGCTAAGCCTGCTGTTGCTGAATTACACTGTAGGAACGAGTTTGTGGAGTTTGTTTGTGGAGAAGGGGGAAGTGGGAATGTCCCAGGAACGCCAATTTCACCCAGTCCTAAACAGATCCTTACGATAAACCAACCCTACTCTTCCCATGTCCTTAGATGGAGGCTTCAGCTCTCTCTGCATCCATAGAGGCAAGTTCTAAGAGAGGCCTTCTGAAAACAGAGCCTCTCTAGACATCCCCTCTCGGTGGCAGTTCATGATGGAAATTCCAAAGATGGAAGGTCCTCCCAATCCATGACCTGTGCAGGAAACCAAAATTCAACCCACTGAGACAGATGGTTGGTCAGATGCCTCCAAAGACAGGGTGAAGGGATGGCCATTTTTGGTCCCGTGCTTCTTTCAGCAGGAGATGAAAAGATGTTCAACCTCAATGGTCATCCATGGAATATCCTCATCTCTTCGAAGGAGACTGTAACCCAAAATTGATGCAGGAGGACTCCAAAGCAGGGGTCTCCAACCTTGGCGACTTTAAGTCTGGCAGACTTCAACTCCTAGAATTCCCCAGTCAGCACTTCAACTCAGTTGAAGCACTTCAGGTGGCTGGAGAATTCTGGGAGTTGAAGTCCTCCACACTTAAAGTTGCCAAGGTTGGAGACCCATGTTCCAAGGAACAAATTGGACATCCAATTTAACAATCCTATCACACTACACATATGGAAACTTTTGACCAATGGGAATAATGCCTACTGAACTTTTTCCTCCCTCATTCTTCATGCCGCAAAGAGTTCTGGGTCTCTCAACAGGGACTTTCCCAAACTCTTTTTAAACAGGGCTGCCTAAATAAGGAAATTATTAAATACTTGAGGAAACAACAATAGATTAATGGCATCGGAATAGTTACTGTTAACTCACACAAAGGAATTTTGATTTTTTTTAAAAAAAACTAATACTAAGCTCTTATTTTTATTTTATTTTTAGAAAGCAAAACCAACCCGTATTTTAAAATACTTGTACTCATTTGAATTCCTTCGTACTCCTTGACTCTTAATGGCTTGGGTTATTTTAATGGTTGAAAGACACATGATGAAACCACACAACCTAAGGGGTGTGTATGTGACATAAATTAAAGTCCCTGGTTTCGGGTTCCCCATTAGAGTTAAATTATTTAACCGGCATTTATGTCACCGGAATGTCATTTTAGAAACCACAAAGTCATCTGAGACACAAATGAGTTTTCCCATTAAATGTTGTTGACCGTGTTAATGAATCTGGGGTGGCACTAATAGTTGTCGCCGATTGCGTGTTTTATTTGGGGTTATGTTTTAAACCCTCGGGAGCATTATTTTGGTTATTATGATCGCTTAGGAACTAATTTTTTTTTTGGAGAACAACTGTCCCAGTCAGAAGGAGGAGGAGGAGGGGGGGGGTCAAGTGGGAAACTAGCTTAGACTCCGTAGTGAAATTCAAATTTTGGTTCTGTGGGCATGGCTTGGTGGGGCGTGGTGGGGCTTGGTGGGCATGGCAGGGGAAGGATATTGCAAAATCTCCATTCCCACCCCATTCCAGGGGGAAGGATACTGCAAAATCTCCATTCCTACCCCTCTCTGGGACCAGCAAGAGGTATTATTTGCCGGTTCTCCAAACTACTCAAAATTTCTGCTACCAGTTCTCTGAACTACTCCAAAACTACTCCGAACTGGTTCTCCTGTCACAACCTGCTGGATTTCACCCCTTCTTAGATTCACTATGTAAACACAAGAGGACAAGATCTGACCCCCCCCCCCCCTAAATGTCTTTGACCTTTATCTGGTCTTTCCCAGGTGAAAACTGCCAGAAGATTCCTGTAGTACAGGCAGAAAACAATAAAGTAGCTAATTTGAACTCTACACATGTGGGCCCAGTTTTTTGTGCCTGACACTACTAAATAATTTGTTCCAGATCTTGACTACTGCTGTGCACTCTTAAAGACTTTACTATGAATCAGGGAATATAGCAGAGGAAACCACGTATTTCTACCACGAGCAGGGAGGCAGCGAATAAATTGGGAGGAAAATAAAAATGCTCACAAAAGAGGACTTATAATGCAGCACAAGCTTTAATAGGGCGAAAGAAGATAGTATCATAGCAGCAACAGCTGGATTCTAACATTTCTGTCTCTCTACAGATTTCCCCCCACCTTTCCCAGTGCAATTACAGAACAGATGAAAACGACAGAAATGTTGGCGTTGAACTTGCGGTTTCAAAAGAACGAGCAAAGGGAGAAGTACAAGGTTTTCAGAAAGAGCCTAGAGCACAGGACAAACACCTGGATTTGATTGTCTCGTTGGCTGAACAACTTAACAATTTGGCTGGCAGTCTAAAAGTTTTGGGCATACATTCACTGACGTCGCAACGGTTTTCAGTCCTTTGGATCTTCTCGGATCAAGCTTCGGTTTAGCACGGGGAACCACAGATGCTGAATTTGCGTCGGGGGGCACAGATCCCCCTGGATCCAGAGCCGAGCAGCCCACGAGAAGACAATCCCCCAAAAGATCCTGCAGCACATCCTGAATAACCCCCGACGGCCACTGGTTCACAACTTGCTGCGAGAATGGGTCCCGGGAGGGTCACCACAACAGGGGGAGGCTGGATCACTACTTCGGAGGCCGGGATCTGGCTGATGGGAGATGGGGTCACTCCGGCAAGCGTGCCGAGGCTGCTAGCGGATGCAGGGCTTCCACCAGAGCGGAAACCACTGAAGCCGCCACTGCCACCAAGGCCGCCGATGCCCCCAGAGCCACCGAGGGCAAACGGAGTCCCACATCCTCCGAGACCTACGATGGGTGTAGCAGCGCAGGATGGAATGGCACAAGATGGAGGTGGGCAGCAAGGTGGGCAGCAAGGTCGGCAGCAAGACATGATGGATCTGGAAGAAAAACACAAGAAAAGATGTCTAAGATGAACAAGGGCCATTGGAAGAAGTTATCATTTATGTGGTCTTGATTTGCATGAAGTCAGGTTAATTAATATTTTTTGTCAGAGTCCTGACAGATGCCCTAATTAAATCATGAGTCTTGAGCCAAGCTTCAAAAGAAATCCAGTTATTGATTAGGAGCTTCATGTTGGCACGTACCCAAGTGAAGCCAGCTCTGACCCTAAATAATTTACACCCCAATTATGACCCTGTTTTCCCCCCCCTCCCGCCAGGGTGTGCCATCAATCACATTCGCCAATGGAGCAATTTCACAGGTTGTAGAAGTCACTCTCCTCCGGCTGCTGTAGGTAACCCTGGAATACAGCCTTGAGAGAGATAAGAATGGAATGTGCATCTGTCTTTGGCTACTGTGCCATAGGCCTGTTGCCATAAGACAGGGTGGGTGGCCTATGGCAACTTGAGAGCAGGCCAGGGATGCTTTGGAAGTTGACAGCTTTCTTTAATGGCTTAGCAAGTTGCAGGGACTCCATTCATGGCTGGATCTCAGGAGGTGGGCTCATTCAGACTGTTGGCTACACATCTGGTGGTCCACACACATTGGAGATCGGTTTCCTCACCAATAAAGGAGAATATTTGTAGCTTAGGGTTGAAATGAGGAGTCCCTGGTGCTCTCTGAGCTTCGTTGTTTCTTGCAGACCTTTCATGACCCAACTAGGTCACCTCATCAGTGCTAGAAGGAGTATTTGCAGCAAACCTCGCTAGCACCAATAATGTTACCTAGTATGGGTCATGAAAGATTTGCAAGAAGACAACCAAGCTCAGACAGCACCAATGTTCTCCTTACTTTAAGGATCTCCTCCAGTCAACAAAGTACTATATGTTTCTTCTGAAACAAAATTCTTATGGGCTACGGGCTACTGAAGGAAGCAATGAATAGAACAAGATCTAGAAGTAGGAAAGTCTACTTATTCCCTTAACACTGAAGCTAACTATAGATTGGGACTTGTAGGAAGCCACCTTGTCTTAATAGGTCTTAACAGATTAACAGGAGACCTTATACCATTTCTGACCAATGGCAGTCCAGTCTCTTCTTGAAAGCCTCCAGTGATGAAGCTCCCACAACTTCTGAAGGCAACTTCTGTTCCATGGGTTGATTGCTCTCACTGTCAGGAAATTTCTCCTTATTTCTAGGTTGAATCTCTCCTTGATCCGTTTCCATCCATTGTTTCTTGTCTTGCCTTTGGGTGCTTTGGAAAATAGCTTGACCTCCCCTGCTTCTCTGTGGCAGCCCCTCAAATATTGGAAGATGGTCCTTCTCATCACTAGACTAGTCATGCCCAGTTCCTCCAACCGTTCATCGTATATTTTAGCCTCCAGTCCCCTAATCCTCTTGGTTTCTCTTCTCTGCACTTTTTCTAGAGTCTCAACATCTTTTTTATAGGGTGGTGACCAAATCTGGATGCAGTATTCTAGGTGTGGTCTTACTAAGGCTTTGTAGAGTGGTATTAGCACCTCCCTTGATCTTGATTGAATCCCTCTGTTAATGCAGTTTAGGATTGCGTTGGCTTTTTTGGCTGCTGCCACACACTGTTGGCTCATATTTAATTGGTTGTCCACTAAGACTCCCAAGATCCCTCTCCCAGTTCCTGCTATTAATCCTGGCTTCCCCCAGTCTATATGTCTACTTTTGGTTTTTCTTGCCTAAGTGTAAGACTTTACTTTTTCTCTACATTGAATTTCATTTTGTTAGATCGGGCCAAGCGTTTGAGTCTGTCCATCTCTTTCCTCCTTGCACAACAAATTGTCTTCCAAGCTTCAGGAAAGAGATGGAAAGATCTGAGCAAACATTCGTTTGTTGTCCAAAAATGTGGAAACAAGCTTGAGTGAAGCCACCCACACTGCTACGTCTCCCAAGGCACCCATATCTGGTCTAAACCCTTGATGTTCTTTTTCAGACTAAGCAAACTGGAATAGAGCAAACATTGTTGACTTTCAAGAAGGACTAAGCAGTCCTCCTTCTCCTTCTTTTTTTTTAGCAATGATAATACATCGGAACTGCCCTCCCTCGAAAACCAGACTCGCTTCTGATGTCACAATAAATGGCTTTGCATTTTTTGTGAGTAGGTTGAAACTGCAGGAACTGGGTATGTCTAGTTTAATGAAAAGAAGGACTAAGGGAGACATGATAGCAATCTTCCAATATCTCAGGGTTTCCCACAAAGAAGAAGGAGTCAAGCTGTTCTCCAAAGCATCTGATGGCAGGACAAGAAAAACTAATCAAGGAGAGAAGCAACTTAGGAGAAATTTCCTGACAAGTTAGAACAATTAATCAGTGGAACAACTTGCCTGCAGAAGTTGTGAATGCTCCAACACTGGAAGTTTTTAAGAAGATGTTGGATAACCATTTGTCTAAAGTGGTGTAGGGTTACATGCCTGGACTAGAAGACCTCCAAGATCCCTTCCAATTCTGTTATTCTATTCTATTCTATTGGTCTTTCTTTGAAATGGGAGAGGACTACAAAAACCTCAAGGCTGAAAACTAGATTGGGACATTGGAAGGAGAGAAAAAAAGTTACAAAGCACTCTGCATTATTGCTGAGGGGAAAAGAAAAGCAGAAACATCTTCACGAAGTTAGCAGGAGTCAACTCAAAGTTGGCTTCATTTTGTTTTTCAGCTAATATGATCCATATTTGTTGGTAGCGATTCAAATTCAGCCTCAGCACCAGAAGTTAACTGGATAATTTTGGCCCACTCTTGGAAACATTCAGACAAGAAAGTTAATTTTAGTTTCTGAATAAATCCCCTTTCTAGTGTTACCGAATTGGTTTAGCCAGAAACTGAGTCTTAAGATGTTAAGGCACCCCAAAACATGGTCAAAATTAAACCTAGCCAAGCTTAAATGTTGTGGAAATGCAGACCAGGTTAAACATGCCAGGAAAAGAGCTATTACCTCTCAGCCTTGCAGGATTGTACATGTAGGAGAAAAATCTGGAGAGTTTTACAAGATTGTACATGCAGGAGAAAAATTTGGAGATTTTTACCGCTGGGAGAAAGGCATCTTATCAATTTAATAATCAGATTATGTGAAGGACTGCCTTCCAGTTTGCATACTATTGGAAAAGTGCAAATTAGCTACATTCTATTCAGAACAGAGCTGGAAGGGACCTCGGAGGTCTTCTAGTCCAACCCTCTGCTCAAGCAGGACAGATAAATGGCTGCCCACTCTCTTCTTAAAAACTTCCAGTGTTGGAGCACCTACAACTTCTGGTGGCAAGCTGTTCCACTGGCTAATTGTCCTGACTGTTAGGAAGTTTCTCCCTAATTCCAGGTTGCTTCTCTCCTTGATTCGTTTCCATCCATTATTCCTTGTTTTACCTTCTGATGCTTTGCAAAATAAGTTGACCCTCAAGTCCCTTATTTGAGGGCAGCCCCTCAAATAAGCTTTTTCCCCCTAGGATGGTTGCATGAGGCTCATACAACTCTGGGCCATTGTGGCTCAGGAGTTAGAAGTCAGTTTTGCAAGCTAACTCTGCATCCCCACAGCCAGGAGTTCGATCCTGACTGGCTCAAGTTTAACTCAGCTTCCCATCCTTTTGAGGTGGGTAAAATGAGGACTCAGTTGGTTTGGATGGACAAGAAGCCGACTCAAACAGCTTAGAGAGGGCTGTAAAGTGGTATATAAGTCTAAGGGCTATTGCTAACCGAGCAGTTCCGTCATTTTGTTCCCCTAAAGTAGTTTGCAGAGTATAAACGAGGCAAGCTGAGCCAGCCTGAAGATACATCAAACCACTTTCCTTTTGATTGCTACCTGAGCTATGACTTAGAAGGATTAGCACGGAAACAAACCCTTCCTTCTTACCTGGAGCCCTAACTTAGTTCCATCCTCGGAACTGAAGAACCCCAAATTCCCAGAGAGAAGGAATTAGAGAGAAGGAATGCCAACTTACCCGGTTGTTTGCAGAGCTCAGAAGAAGCAATGAAGTTGCAAGGAGAAGTTGACACTGGTAAAGATGCAGTGGAGAATTCCACCTTTTATATCTTTCTGGAGGCAGGCAAGTAATTGGGAGACATGCCATGTGCCTGGAGGTTTAATTAATCCATAGCTAGTATTTTTTTTTCCCTCAGTTATCTTTATTTTGACCTCTGGTAATTGAATAATCGTCTGTTACAATTAATGAGTTGCTGGTTTTTTTCTTTCCCCACTGTTTTCTTCTTCTTCTTTTTTGTTAACGTTGCGGATTTCAGTTCCACCCTAACATCCTTTTTACTTAGCTTGCACTTTGTTTATCTCCATCCATCCCAACATTCAGACGTCCCATACAGAAAAATAAATATTTCCCCGCCTTTGGTGAAGGATGTGAGTCAAACGGGTTATTCTGCCCATTATTTGTTGCATACCAAAAACCACCGTCCACAACCCAGGTAGAGGTCAGTAAATTCCCGATGACAGCAAAAAACAGGGGAAAAAAAATTGGACCTGCCCAATCCTCTTTGTGGATGTCAACATCAAGGTGATCTGGATCACCTGTATTTGCGGAAACAAACAAGAGATTTTCCATGCCAGGAAATTACGTGTCCATTATTACAGTCCAGGTAACTCACCTCTATCTTTGGCACGGGTTAGTAATTTAGGGAACGTCAATCAATATCCATTTTGCAGGATGAGTTTGTTGTGAGGACAATGAACAGAAGTTGCCTCCAGAAGTTGTGGGTCCTTCGTCCCTGGAGACTTTTGAGAAGAGAGTTGACAAGTCAGTGTCAACTCTTAGCATCTACCTTAGACTTTCTCCAGAAGGATCTGTTTCTAACTAGGTCCATCAGGTCCCCCATGGGCCCCTCCATCCTCCCTGTAACTAAGTCCAATCACCCTGTTGCTTCTTGTCCTCTTCTGTCCTCGTTCTTTTCTGTTCTTCAGAAGTTGGGGTGCTCCATCACTGGAGGCTTTTAAGAAGAAACTGGACAGCCACCTGTCTGAAATGGCATAGGGTCTCCTGCTGGAGCAGACGTTGGACTAGAAGACCTCCCAAAGTCCCTTCCACCTCTGTTCTGATTGATCAGTTATGACCTGTAGGAACCTCAGCATCTATACCATGTGCTCCTCAATGTTCTTTGAATGGCAACTTCATAATGCTGTTAACAGAAGGTCCACTTTCCTAATTTTGATGTTGTTGTTCAGTTTCTAAGTCATGTCCGACTCTTCATGATCATATCTATGGATCATATCACACCTGGCTTCCCTGTCCTCCATTAGGTCTGCCCAAATTCACAACCATTGTGTCAACAACACTATCTAACCATCTCATCCTCTGTTGTCCCCTTTTTGCCTTCCATCTTTCCCAACATCAAGGTCTTCCCCAATGAGTCCTCTCCTCTCATCAGGTGGCCAAAATATTTGAACTTCAGCTTCAGCGTCTGTCCTTCCAAAGAGCAGTCATGGTTGATTTTTTTTAGGATTGACTGATTGGCTCTCTTTGCAGTCCAAGGGGCTCTCAAGAGTCTTCCCCAGCACGACAATTGGAAAGCATCAGTTCTTCAACGCTCAGCCTTCCTTATGGCCCAACTCTCCCAGCCATCCATGACTCCTGGGAAAACTATAGCTTTGACAGTCTTTGGAGATTCTCAGTCATCCAGGTCATGGTTGTCCCAAAGGTTCTTTTTCAAGAGGTAACTGGACTTTCTGGAAAGCACCTTTGGGACACAGCTTTGACTCTATGTATCTTTTTGGATCAGAATCCAAGTTTTAGCTAGACAATCCATGGATTTAATATCTTCCGTTTTGAATGTCTGATTTTATTGACCAAACTTTAAGTACTTGACCTGAACTGGGTTGAGATCAACACCTTGTTCTCTTCCTTTCCTTTCCCCTCCCTCAAAATAAACCCTATTTGTAGAAATGTAAGATTTTGGTCTTGTCAATCAAAAGGTCAGCAGTTCAGTGGTTTGAATCCCTAGTGCCGCGTAACGGAGAGAGCTCCCGTTACTTGTCCCAGCTTCTGCCAACCTAGCAGTTCGAAATCAGGTAAAAAAATGCAAGTAGAAAAAATGGGGACCACCTTTGGTGGGAAGGGAACAGCGTTCTGTGCGCCTTTGGCGTTGAGTCATGCTGGCCACATGACCACAGAGACGTCTTCGGACAGCGCTGGCTCTTCGGCTTTGAAACAGAGATGGGTACCGCCCCCTAGAGTCAGGAACGACTAGCACATAGGTGTGAGGGGAACCTTTCCCTTTACCCATTTAAGATTTCAGAGGAGAAATATTATTGGCAAGAAATAGGCAAGGGGCTCCCTAAATTTCTTTTCATGAGTTTGGAAATTGGATTCAAATGAAATTCAGCATTTTTTTTTTGGGAGAGACGCTTCAATCCTTTGGTAGCTCGGATGCCAACCAAATCTTATTGAAGATCTATGGAGTGTCTCAAACAAAGCATTATTTTTCTGGTTTTGGGGATTAACAGATCTAAATGAAAATCTGACCCAACCGTTTGAGAAACGCATCAAATATTAAAAACTTGAATGGTCAACACCTTTCCATGTGGTTATTTTTTTTTTCTTCCTCCCCTCTTACGTTTGCTGAGTATGCTGGTTTCGATCCTTTCCTGTTTACGAACATGAGAAAGCCAACCGAAGGTAAATAAATCCAGGGTGGAAGGAAGGCTAAATTATGCGAGCTTGTTATACGACTAGTAGAAGAAAATTATTCAATTAGCAAAGAAGTTGCAAAGCGAGATAAAGATAACATGACAAGTCAGAATTAATTAAAACCTCGGGGAAAATCCGTTCTGGCCTGTTATTAACCAGTTACCGAATATGTATAAAAGTGTCCATTCGTTCTGCACTTCTCAACAGCTTCAGCTTTTCATCAAAGCATCAGTCCTTCCTTCTTCTACTTGGGTAAGTCCTTGCTTTTCGCTTCATTTAGTTTGGCTTTGATACCTAGCTTCTTCTTTTGATTTTCTACGGAGTAGCAGGCGTCTCCTACCAACTTAGCTACTGTTTTACGACTGCTTGTTTTTTCCAGAACGAGGGAACAACAAACTTTGTTTGTTGGATGGTCTGGGTGATTGCACATCCCTGCTACCTCTTTAGCAGCTTTTCAAGTCCAACCAATTTCCAAGTCTCTTGACTTCAACGTGTTGGCCAAGGCTTCAACTTCAACACGTTGGCCAAGAGTTTTGGAGAAGTTAGACTTGTTTCTACTGTGGAATCTTTGGGGCTCTCTGAGATTGGTTATTTGGGAGAGAACCAAAAGGGGAGAACAAAAAAGGTACAGTTGGATTCCGTCACAGCAGAATCTAAATTTAGGAGATCTTAAAAATCTAACTAGTTCACAAGCTCTTTTGGCCTGCTCTTTTTGTCATCTTCCAGGAAAATGATCTATTCTGCTCTGGGTTTACTAACCCAACCACCCATTATTTGTAAAACCGCCATCCGAATTCTACTCAGCTAGCAATTGTTTTGAGCACGAGTTTCAGAGCAACAGATCTGAAGGGTTTTGAGTTGTCTGGGTCTCTAAATAAAAACAGCAAGCTCTCTCAAAGAAATATGGAGCCAACCCAAAGAGATTATAAAGATTTTTAATTGTGATGTCCTACCATAGAAACACAGGCTGGGATTGCAAGCTTGTGTTATTTTATATTTCGCCTTTCTAACCAAAAGAATTTCATTGAAAGAAACCCAAATTAAAACTCACTGTGTTTTCTTTGCAAGCAGAGCTGTTAGTCCAGATAGCTTGTTTTTTTTAAACTCGTCCAGTTATTTGAAATCAAATTTCCATTCGCGAAAAAGCATGAAAAGTTCTCCCGTACAATTGTCCTTCCGAATTTCCACCATGAAGAAACCTTCATGTTGTATGCCTTTTGTATACTGCATTTGTGTCTCCCAGCTTTTAAAATTGTGTCCCAGAAGCGAGTTATAAAATCTTCCTTCCCATATTGGCAAACACTGTCCCTATCGAATTTGGCTGGTGCAAAGAAGATGGTTTGATTTTTGGTAAGGATTTTCCAATCATCGGCCAAACAAATAAACAGAGATTAAAAAATCCATCCCTGAATAGCTGGGAAAGAATAGGAGAATTGAAAAGCAGCGTAAGAGAATGAGGCATATGAGATCAAAGGAAATATAACAAATCCTACAGTTAAAATCGGCATTTTTAAAAGGTTTTATACAAAAGCGCAAAAGCCTATGAAATAGGACATCTGATTTGCACATCCCAAAATAAAAAAGACAGGTCATAATATATCAGCAGAATATAGTAATTATGGCAATAATTGCTTCTAGTTATTTCATGCAAGATTCATGTCCGTCAAAACTTGCAAGATTTTTGCACAGAGTGCCACCCAGTGGAAGAAAGATGATATTGCATATTGCAACTCTCCCCTTTTCCCTGCTCTTCAAAACATTATAATCAGCTCAATTTGGGAAGGTAGAAAAATGAAAGAAATGAGTAAACTGGTTAAACGGCTGCACAGAAGCCTCCATTGCTTAATTAGAAATCTTGGCTTGGAATCCAAGTGTTGGGAGACAGAAAATGAAGGTGCGGGGGGGGGGGGGGAAGAAAAGAAAAAAAATTAATATAGTCTGTTCACAGAATATGACCTTCTGGAAAAGAGTGCAAAATAGTTCAAGATATGAAAACAATGCAGTGTTTTCAAAACTTGGCCTCTTTAAGATGTGCAGACGTCAACTCCCATGATTGAGAATTACTGGCTGGAGAATTCTGGGAGTTGAAATCCGCGCATCTTAAAATGGCCAAGTTTGCAAAACCCTGATCTAGAGGTTCTTCGAGAGTAGATCTTCCACATCTGGTCAGCCACTAGATGTCAGCCAACAGATGCAAAGTGCTTTTAACCTTTGCCGCTCGCTGAGATGTTCTGTCACCTAGATATAATAATCTGCATTAAAAAGAAAATCAAAATAATTGCATTCCCAATCTTGCAAGCCAGACGTTTATTATTGGGAAGGCAAAATTGCAGGCAATTATTAAATTGTTGGCTGGTAGTCTCGAGATGCAACAACGGAGCTGCTGATGCATGTCAACAGACCTCAAATAACGCCTCTGAGTGGCGTGTCTGAACAGCTCTGATATTTACAGTGACCACAATGGAACCAAAAGAACAGATTTTGTCTGGGCATCCTGATTGCTCCTCCTGGAAACATTTGTCTGGCACAGCTTTGGGCAATCTGAGCTCATTAATTCCTTTTTGTTTTAAAATTATTTTTTCACGGTTCTCCGACAAGCAGGAAGCTCTCTGGGTTGACTCATGTCCTTCTTCTCACGTATCATACCAACCTCGATCTGCTGTCCGGCACGAATGACTCAACGCCTCGATGTTAATTGATGTGTTTTTTTTTCTCTCCATCCTCTCCAGGTTCACTCCTGCCATCCAACATGTCTTGCTGCCCTTGCCCACCTTCCTGTGCCATTCCTTCTTGTGCCTCCGTTCCAAGGATCGGGCTCGGCTCCTGCGGGACTGGCTCAGGACTCCTCGGTTATGGTGGCGGTGGGGCCGCATCAGCCAGCAGCCTTGGTATTCTCCCAGGAGCCAACGTGGGATGCATTAACCAGATTCCACCTTCTGAAGTTGTGGTCCAGCCTCCATCATTTGTGATCACCATTCCGGGGGCCATCCTTTCCGCCAGCTGTGAGCCAGTTGCTGTGGGAGGCTATAGTCCTTGTGCCTCTGGCTCCGGAGGATATCTTGGCGGTGGCGGTGGTCTTGGGGCGATCTGCCGGCCAAGGCGTAGAGCCAGCATCTGTAAATATCCTTGCTAAATCGAAGCAGGATAGGATTATTCAACCATGACACGGAAACAGGACAGGACTTATGGACAGCGTCTTTAGGGGGGAAAAAAAACAACACTCAGGGCCCAACCTGGGACGGACTCTGAATTTCAAGTGGTTTTCTTTCTTGCCTCTTGGAAAGGGTGGGTAATTTATTGTCTTTGACTCCTTCAAGCTTTTGTACCCCACGGTGCTCTTTTGTGTATCTATTTGGTTTTGTTACGTTAAGGATATCCCCTTCCTCCCCACCCTCTTTTTAATAAACACTTCTCAGCATTGCAGTTACTGACTCTTCCATGGTTTTTGGTCCAGACACAGGATGCCCACTTGGGGTGGAGTCTGCTACTGTCTCTAAAACCATCCCTTAAAAGCAACCAGTGCTATCAAAACCTGAGTAACTGGGAAGGATTGAGTCCCGGTGACAAGCGGAACCACAGTCTGTCCAACCGCATGTTGGTTTAATGTAACATCTTGGGCGATTTCAGACAGCAATAGTTTTTATTTATTTATTTGTCAACAAGTGCAAGGAAACAGGTAACAGTATGGACATAGAAAAGGGCACACGAAAAAAATTGGCACAAATAAAAAGGATATAAAGAGGCAAACGTAGCCATAAACACATAGAATGAGTACATATAAATGGGGGCAGTAGGACAGGGACGGAAGGCACGCTGGTGTGCTTATGCACGCTCCATTTAAGGACCTCTTAAAAAATGTGAAAGACTCACGGTAGACAGCTTAACGTAAAAGGTATGGGGATTAGCGAGACTAACAACAGGATCAGGTAGAATGTTCCAGGCATTTACTACTCTATGGCAGAAGTCGTATTTCCTACAATCAAGATTAGAGCGAATTACATTGAGTTTGAATTTATTGATAGCTCTTGTGTTATTGTGGTTGAAATTAAAGTACTCATTTACAGGCAGGACGTTTTGGTAAATAATCTTATGAACTAAGCTTAGGTTGGAATGTAGACGGAGTAATTTGAGGCTATTGAGGCCTAAAATTTCAAGCCTGGTGGGATTGGGAATATTTGAGTAGAAGGTCTGAGTCTACGTTTTCCTCTTTTGTAAAAAGGGCAGCTAGGTTCTTGAGATTGGGAATTCCCAAAAGGGCCATTTGTGATTGCCATTCTTATTAAATGTATTTGCCGCCTATCTCATCATGGCAGCTCACAGTCATTAAAAAAAAAAAAAGGAAGAAGTAGAAAGGAAGATTAAACAAAGCGAAAAGAAAGTAGAACACTAAAACAACCAAAGGGGGAAAAAAGAGGAATATCCATATGCAGAGTTAAAAGATTACACGGCTCTTCACACAACATTGGAAAGTTTACCAACTGCATAGTGTATAAAACTTGACAAGCTTTAACCTTCAGGGTCTAACGATCCTACTCTGGATACAGGTGAAGGATCAGCTCTCTGGAGAAGGGTCTAAGGCTGAGGAAGATGGAAGGAAAAAGAATAGAATGGAATGGAATAGAATATCAGAGTTGGAAGTTTTCTAGTTCAACCCCTTACTCAAGCAGGAGAACCTATAACGTTTCAGACAGGTGACTGTCCAATTTCTTCTTAAAAGCCTCCAGTGATAGAGAAGGAAGGAAGGAAGGAGGGAAGGAAGGAAGGAAGGTAGGAAGGAAAGAAGGAAAGAAGGAAAGAAAGAAGGAAGGATGGAAAGAAGGAAAGAAGGAAAGAAGGAAGGAAGATAGGAAGGTAGGAAGGAAGGAAAGAAGGAAAGAAGGAAGGAAGGTAGGAAGGAAGGAAGGTATGAAAGAAGGAAAGAAAGAAAGAAGGAAAGAAAGAAGGAAGGAAGGAAAGAAGGAAGGATGGAAAGAAGGAAAGAAGGAAGGAAGGTAGGTAGGAAGGAAGGTATGAAAGAAGGAAATAAGGAAGGAAGGAAGGATAGAAGGAAAGAAGGAAGGATGGAAAGAAGGAAAGAAGGAAAGAAGGAAGGATGGAAAGAAGGAAGGAAGGTAAGAAGGAAGGATGGAAAGAAGGAAAGAAGGAAGGAAGGACAGAATAATAGAGTCGGAAGGGACCTTGGAGGTCTTCTAGTTTAACCTCCTGCTCAAGCAGGAGACCCTATACCCTTTCAGACAGGTGGCTGTCCAGTTTCTTCTTAAAAGCCTCTAGTGATGGAGCACTCAAACTTCTGAAGGCCAGAAAAGAACGAGGACAGAAGTGGACAATAAGCAACAGGATGGTTGGACTTAGTTTCAGGGAGGATGGAGGGGCCCATGGGGGACCTGAAGGACCTAATTAGAAACAGATCCTTCTGGTGAAAGTCTAAGGTAGATGCTAAGAGTTGACACTGACTTGACAACATATGCTCAACCAAGCTTCAACCTTGGTTTGCGTTCTGTATGTTGTACATACAGCCTTGTGAGATTCATAGATGGTTTGATATCTTTTATGAGAGCTTTGTTCAATAACTAGATTAGCCTCTTGCTAAACTGCAACAACTGTCTTCCATCATCATGCCCATAAAAGTAAACAGGCTTTGAATATATTTCTTACATGCTCATGGCCAGTTGTGGCAAAAGTTGTTCATTTAAAGTTGATGGCAGAAGGAGGTAGATGTGAAGCAATCGCACTATGTCTTCAACTTAGCTTGTGATACAAGCTGTAGGTTAATCCATCTTTGGCGTCATTGAGAAACAGATTTGGACAACCAAGATAGTCCAAGTAAACTGGAATAGTCTATCCACAGAACTGCGAAGTTTGTGTGGAGACTCACCAGCGACGGCAAGCTAGAAGTTGGACAAAGCCAGAAGAAGCATCAGTCCTTCTTATATACAACATTGTTGGGGTGTTTCTTTTTGCTGGAGGAGATGTCCTACTTGCAGGGTGTTGGAGATCTAAGTTGTTATTATTCTTCTATTACTATCCCTTTGTCATCAGCTTTGCATTCCATTCATTTTTGGGGAATATTAAAAACTGGAATCAGGTTGCTTCTCCTAATTTCCCCAAGCGGAGTTAGACTAAGTCACAGGTGTAAATTATTAGCAATGTAATTGGATGGAGAACTTCCCAGATGACCTCTGCTGATCGCCATCCAGATTTAGACTCCTTCAGGGATTGTTTCTCGAAGCAAAATTGAATCTGTCTCTCCTTTTTTGGTGGTCCTTTTCCTTCCCACAAAGAGTCATGGGTCCCATCACATGTTAAGCCATGTTTGTCTAGTCATAGTTTATTGAGTAGGCTAGAATTGGCTTGGTTCACATGTGACCATTGACTCTAAACCAAATTTGCACAGTCTACTAACCAACCAACCAACCAACCAACCAACCAACTACATTTTAGGATGTAGCCCTTGCTCATTGTGATCTTATGATGGACTTTTTGAAGGCTTGTGAGGACTATCTCAGTGGGAATCATTTTTTCTGGCTCACTTTTATTTTTCTGATAAGATGATCAAGCTAGCAGCATACCGCACTTCTGTTTTGGCTCATCTTTTTTTTACAAAAACAGATGGAATTTTGCATTTAATTCAAAATCGTAACTGTCATGTGTATGGAGTTCAAATGTTGACTGTTTCAGTGTCAAACCATGTCTTAGGAAAGAAAGGAAGGGAAGGGAAGGGAAGGGAAGGGAAGGGAAGGGAAGGGAAGAGAAGGGAAGGGAAGGGAAGGGAAGGGAAGGGAAGAGAAGGGAAGGGAAGGGAAGGGAAAGGAAGGGAAGAGAAGGGAAGGGAAGGGAAGGGAAGGAAAAGGAAGGGAAGGGAAGGGAAAGGAAAGGAAGGGAAGGGAAGGGAAGGGAAGGGAAGGGAAGGGAAGGGAAGAGAAGAGAAGAGAAGAGAAGAGAAGAGAAGAGAAGAGAAGAGAAGAGAAGAGAAGAGAGATGGCTCCAGATATTGAAGCTGTATATATAATTTTCTTTTGCTTTAAATAAAAAAAATTAGAAATATATTATTTATTTATTTATTAAGCTTATATGCCGCCCTCTCTCCGAAAAGGACTCAGGGCGGCTCACAGCAATAAAATAGACAAATCAATATTAGATGTTAAAAAACCATTAAAACTCCCCTTAAAAACCGCTTCAGTCCACACCGGCCTGGTGCAATAACCATGTCTTAAGGTCACGGCGGAGCTTACAAGAAAGAACGCAGGTCAGGGGCCACCCGGAGCTCCAGGGGGAGTTGATTCCATAAGGTAGGTGCGCCCACAGAGAAGGCTCGTTCCCTAGGAGTCGCCAGACAACACTGCCTGGCTGACGGCACTCCAAGGAGACCCTCTCTGTGGGAACGCACCGGGAGATGGGGAGCTGTTGCTGGCCGCAGATGGTCCGTCAGGTACCCTGGGCCTAAGCCATGTAGGGCTTTATAGGTGATAAACAGCACCTTGAATCTCACCTGGATTGGGTGAGATTCATATGGAAGATTGATGGAACAAAATAACAATCTAAAGTCGTATGGTATTTCAAGGGGCTAGAAAAATGATGATCCAAGCCATTGGCGAATTTCTTCATCCTTCTCCCTAAGCTCTGGAAATGAAGAGGGCAAATTACAAAGATGATTTGGTGAGCCTAGGCCCTCATTTGATGATGATACTGAATTATATGGCAATTTTTCTTCTTCTAAGCCCTTAAATGGTAGCTATTTTCCTGGGCGATGGAAGTTGAATGCAGTTAGTTCTAGATTTGGAAGAGCAGGTGAAAAATTTAAAGAAGCAGGTGCTCCTTCCAATTAAAACTTGGCCATCTTCCTGGGAAGACATGAAAGATACAAGGGTAAGGCAGCAAAGTGAGAGGCCTGTTTCCTCTAAAGGTCACTGATCACCTCAGGTGAAGGTGCTTCCCAGATGTTCACATCAGAGAGAGAAATGTGCACATTAAAATTTCTGATCCAAGCAATTTGGGACTGAGTAGGGAGACTTGGCCAATGTAAGTCCAAACATGTCATTTCCTTCTGGTTGTGACTTTGTTCTAAGAGAACCATATAGCACCAAAAGTGGGAGTTCCTCTTTGGGTGGAACAGCCAAAGAATTTTGAAGGGAACCCAAAATAAATTTTCAATCTGGGGTGGTTGAAGACTTTTGTCCCCTTTGAACATTGAGAAAAATGTGAAAAGTAAATCTCCTTCAAGTCAGATTGAACTCTTGAGGACTTCAAGGAGATGGCCAAGTGATTTTCTTGCCAATAATGCTGACTGCCTTAGCGCTTGTTATCTTTTTTTGACAACCAATCCAATTTCTAGTCCTGAGAGTTCCTATTATTCTTCCATGAAATACCAAGAAATTTAACACAATGTCACTTTTTCGCTGATCTTTGTGCTGTTCTACAAAAAAACCAACCAACCAACCAACAACCCAACCAACAACCCAACCAACCAATCAACCAACCAACCCAACCCAACCCAACCCAACAACCGAACCAGAGCAGAGTGGAGCTGCCCCCCACAAATTAATTTAATTTAGTTTCTTGTTATTTTATTGATGACGATGTTAACCATTCAATCAAGTCTGACCCTTGATTGATTCTATGGTCCAGGTTTCTCCACATCTTCTGATCTTGAACTACTTCTTTGAGTTGTTCTATGCTCTGGCTAGTGTCAGTTTGATGGTGTCCGGCCATCGTGATCTTTGGCAGCCATGCTTTCCTTTTACCACTAACTCTTCCCAACATAATTGCTTTTTTCCAGTGAATTCTCCTGCGTGATATGGCCAAAATAAATGAGACAAAATTGTATGATTTTGGTTAATTTATTACATTCCAGTTAATATGACTTTTTTTTTTTTGATATTTGAAGAAGCTTTTATAAGCTCTGTAGCAGCCAGTTACAGAGGTGGGATTCAGCCAGTTCTATCCGAATTGCTCTGTAGGCTTCACTGGAGCCACCTTCAAGATGTTCAAACCCAGATATTTTTTTAGAATACCTGAGCTGGAAGATTTCTTCAAGGAAATGTACTATAATATCCAACTCAACACGTGGTCTTCTCTTGAAAGTAACAAAAATCACTTTTTTCTGCAGGAGCAAAAAATTATAAATTCGTGGAGGAATGAACACTTCAAATTACATCACTGTGATGGGCTAGAATTCTCCGTGACAATATTCTCTAAGTAAGAGATTTGTCCTTAATTTTTCATACACATTTCCATCAAACTCAACAAAACATGGCCATTTAAAAATCCAACTCTAAAGAAATGTCTCCTCCATCACCCCCCAAAACCAAGATCTTTAATTTGAAGGGTAAGAAGAAGTCTAAAATCACTGTAGAAATTAATCAGTTGTGGAAACTAGCTGTGGAAACTAGTCATCATTAATCCACCTGGTCTAATCCTTGTCCTTAGACTTTAATATACTCCAATGATAGGAAGCATAATGCGTAATATTCACACCCAAACACCCCAAAATTAGCAGGGACACAATGACAACAAAGCAAGGATGGCTGCTCCAGAGCCCTTTCATTTGAGATGAGACATACATAATTGGTAGACTTCACTGGTCAAGACGCTTGTCAGGTTCCCCAAGAAACTGTATAAAAGCTGCTGCCTAGCTTCAGTTCTTCAGCAGGACTTCTCACTTCTCCTTCACTTCTCTTCTCCAGCTCTCTCCGGTAAGTTGGATTTGACATTCTATTAAAAGTATCTAATACCTCTGAGAAGTCATTTTGGACTTCGACCAACAGCCTAACCCCAGGAGTCGTGCTCCTCCTGGTTCAGTTATGAACGTTCTTGCTGATTTGTGTTTGTTTTCCTTGTTTGCTTCCAACAGATAGTCCACACTAGCAGGTTGGTGACCTAAGAGAGCTTAAATTTTGACGTAGGCGTAGAAACCTAAGAAGTTATTCTTTGCAAGTCTTTGAGGGAAGTTGCTCCAAGTTTTCAACTTGGATTGATTCTCCAGGATTGCTGTCTTGGAATTTTCTAGGTCTACTTGGAGATGTAGAAGATCGCATAGCAACCTGAACATGGAAGGCAGAAGAGGGTTTATATGACGACCAGTTTAGGAAGATCTAGATTTGGGATTGGCTGATGATAGATCCATTACTCTACTTTATGAATTGTGTTTTGTCAGACGAGACCCCTATTTATTTTGCACCTATTGTAGACTTGCTTTTCAATGCACCTCTACTAGTACCATGGATCCAATGTTGCCGTTGACCAAGATAGCCTATTTATGAATGCAACCAATTAACGCATATGTACTGAATATGCAGTTGAATCTCTAACACTGTTTGTATATTGGTTAGCTTGACTATGTAGCACTGAAACAAAATTCAAGAGATCCCTTAACAATGGACTTGGGAAGTTTACAGGATGGCAGCAAATGTTAGTTTTGGGGACAGTTAGAGGGGGAAAAAATCTACAAATATCATCCATCCTGCCTTCCGTAAGTCTTACATCCAAAATATTCTGAGTTCTGGAGGAACCATAGGTTCATGAGAACAAAACACAGGTTAATTGAGAAGGAGAGGATAAGCCTGTTTGATCATTGTTGGGAGAGTAGTTTAGAAATGCTATTTAAGTTTTCTTTGGAAGAAGTGGAATAAAGGTGGTGATTTGTAGGCAGTTCTTTGCTTATCATGTTTACCGTTTCTTATCCTTTCTGCCCATTGCAGGCTAACCTTCATCATCTCCAACATGGTGTTCAGCTGCCACAAACCAACTTGTGTCAGCCCATCTGGACCTATTTTCCCAGTCGGGGGTAGCTCATCTTGCTGTGTCCCAGTCTGCCACCCCTGCTGTGGCATCCCTTGTGGACCCCCCACTGTGTGTGTGCAACCTCTGCAGCCTTCCTGCATCCCGGTCTGCCACCCCAGCTGTGGCATCCCTTGTGGACCACCCACAGTTTGTGTCCAACCCCAGCAGCCTTCCTGCATCCCGGTTTGCGGATCTCCTTGTGGGCCACCCACAGTTTGTGTCCAACCCCTGCAGTCTTCCTGTATCCCGGTTTGCAGATCTCCTTGTGGGCCACCCACAGTTTGTGTCCAACCCGTGCAGTCTTCCTGCATCCCGGTTTGCGGATCTCCTTGTGGGCCACCGACAGTTTGTGTCCAACCCCTGCAGTCTTCCTGCGTCCCAGTCTGTGCGTCTCCTTGTAGCATCTCTTGTGGGCCAAAGAGCAGCTTGCCATCTTGTTACTCCCCATCTGGCCCTATCTTTCCCGTTAGCTCATCCAGTAGTATCCCCATTGCTCCCTTATGTGTCCCGTCATCTAGGCCATCCTGTTTCAATCCATCTGGCCCCATCTTCCCTGTCAGTGGTGGTCATCCTTCCTGCGTTCCAACCTGTGTCATTCCATGCAGCCCCTGCCACTTGTGGATTTGAATAACCACGGAATAGCTCTCTAATACGGTCCTCCTGGAATTGAAAATTATGGCACAGATTCATGACCAAGGTTACGGCTTCTGGATTCTAAAATTCCACGAGCCTTCACAGTTCTTCAAAACTTGATTTAGGGGAGTTCCTCCACATCTCTGCAAGTTAATCTTAGTGTTAAAAAGGTTGAATTCAGCTATTTTTAATAGACTCCCTAGAGTCAGTGGGAGCTTAGATGGGTCTAGTTTGAGTATGTTGAAGACTCAACCCAAGCTCCTTGTAGCTGAGTTTCTTCTGTCTAAGTTCCAATAACTGTATCCCCATAATGGCGGTAAATACTGTAGATTGTATATTGCAGCCAACCTTCTCATGAACGTCTCCTGAAGAATCAAAAGAAGACATCATAGAAGCATGATGGAAGATGCCTTCAGAGACTGTTATCGTGAGACAAGACATTAGTTCTTCTGGTTGTCTTCTACAGGCTTTGTTTATTTTTTTGGAACGACAGCACCTTAAAGACATTGGGGTTAAGCTATTTCTCTAGTGGAATTCTCCAAAATCTTCAAGTTTGCATGTGTATGCTTCTAGTTTAGGATTAACAAAGGACTTTTGCTTTCCCCCCCATATGCACCCGCCTCAAAATGTTTCACGTTCAGACAAGATGACTATCACACTATGCAATAGTATCCTTGACACTTTAATTTGATTTCTCAAGCTTAGGATAATGCTTTATAGTCTGGGGTTGTTTTTGTAACTCTGTTTGTTATGTTATGTTCTTCATGCATGAGACTCTGCATTTCCTCTGTTCACTCCTTGCTTCACATTCAATAAAATTCCCTTTAGTGCACAAAAATATTTTCTGGTCTTCTGTTAATTTTTTGACACAACAATCCATCATGAAAGTGGTTTAATTCTTCCTCTAAGAATGTGCTGTCACACATACACAAACACACACACAAATACACACACACACACAACTGTGGTTTAGTGCAGTGGTAAAATACAATTTTTTTTTACTACCAGTTCTGTGGGTGTGACTTGGTGGGCATGGCAGGGGAAGGATACTGCAAAATCTCCATTCCCACCCTATTCCAGGGGAAGGATACTGCAAAATCCCCATTCCCTCCCCACTTCTGGGTGAAGGATATTGCAAAAACCCCATTCCCACCCCATTCTGGGGGCAGCCAGAGGTGGTATTTGCCGGTTCTCCAAACTACTCAAAATTTCCACTACCGGTTCTCCAGAACCTGTCAAAACCTGCTGGATTTCACCCCTGGTTTAATGGGTTTATTAATATTCCTCCTCCCAACTCCCTTCACCAAAACCCCAGAACTGTCCCAATTAAGTCCAGCCACAAGCAGACCGCTACTAATCCACAGAGCAATGGCCAAGGAATCTACAAGGCACTTGAAAGTTTCCCTACCAAAATGAGCCCACCAGGCAAAATGAAACCCACAATACAAGAGGGTTCACGAGGCAAGAAAAGTCCAGAGTTCACAAGGCATGATCCGAGTCAAAGTACGGTGTCAATCCAAAGCAAGGCAAGAATCACAATAACCAGAAAACACACAGCTAGGAAATAAACACATTTCTCCCAACCATCGCTTCCATCCATCTGCTGTGCTAAATAGCCAGATTCTGATGCAGCCCAGCAAGAAGGATGAGGCTGCCTCCTCACGAGTCATCTGGCTGACCTTCTCTGCTGCTGCCTTTCCTCTGTCCTACGTGTTCTTGGATCGGGAAGGCAGACGGCAGTTCCTCTTCCTCATTGTTGGCTGGCTGCAGTTGCTTGCTTTCCCCACCCAAAGCCTCAGGGATTTAGTCAAATCCCTCCCAGAGGCAGTCTGGACCAACTCCCCTCCAGACATACCTGGAACTGGTTCATCCTCTTCCGAACTGGCATCTGGGAAAGTGTGTGGGGGAGTCATCAAAAAAGGATTAAAGTGGATCTTTCATATTGGAAAAGCCAAATAAATCAAGCATTCGTGTTCAGGCAAGATTTGAGATGACAGCAATCTCTATCTGGCTTTTCTTCCCAGAGGGCACACAAGACAACCTTGTGTGATAATAAATAAGAACAGAATAGAATAACAGAGTTGGAAGGGACCTTGGAGGTCTTCTAGTCCAATCCCCTGATTAGGCAGGAAGCCATACACCACTTCAGACAAACGGTTATCTAATCTCTTCTTATAAACTTCCAGTGTTGGAGCATTCACAACTTCTGAGGGCATTCCACCAATTAATGGTTCTGTGAGGAAATTTCTCCTTAGTTCTAGGTTGCTTCTCTCCTTGATGCGTTTCCATCCATCGCTTCTTGTCCTGCCCTCAGGTGCTTTGAAGAATAGTTTGACTCCCTCTTTTTGTGGCAGTCCCTGAGATGCTTTTGGTTCCAGTACGGGTCCTAAAAATTGTCCGTGTGTCCGTGGGATATTTCTTTGAACTTAGTATAACTCAGCTCAGCTCAGCCCACCAGCCAATACGCTCTCACAGAGAGGGCCTCCTCGGGGTGCCGTCGGTCAGGCAATGTCGGCTGGTGGCCCCCAGGGGGCGAGCCTTCTCTGTGGGGGCACCCGCCCTGTGGAATGAGCTGCCTCCTGGAATACGATTGATCCCGGACCTCCGGACCTTCCGTAAAGCTCTGAAGACGTTTTTATTTCATCAAGCCGGCCTAGCCTAAATGGTTTTTAATTGGGATTTTAAATTTTATGGATTTGGGGTTTTAAATTGGGTAGCCAATGATTTAATTCTTTTAATTATCTTAACTTTTGTATTTGTATGTTTTTTTAATTTTGGCTGTTCACCGCCCTGAGTCCCTCTGGGAGAAGGGCGGTATACAAATTAAATAAATAAATAAATAAATAAATAAACTTCACTGAAAAATACTAATTGTTGCTATCGTTAGAATTTTGTTTTCCCCCTAAGTTTCAACTTATTAAACAACTCTACGTTTCATTTTGGAGTTTGTGGTAGTGATGATTTTCACACAGAAACCAAGGGATTCACTTGCTGACTTCCCGACTCCTCACCATGCTTGGATAGAAAAATGGGCAGCACATTAAAATAAAATAAAATAATAAAATAATAAATAAAATAATAAAATATAAATAATAAAATAAACTAATAAACTAATAAATAAAATAATAAAATATAAATAATAAAGTAAAATATAAAATAATAAATTAAAATATATAATATAATATAATATAATATAATATAATATAATATAATATAATATAATATAATATAATATAATATAATATAATATAATATAATATAATATAATATAATATAATATAATATAATATAATATAACAAAACATAAAATAACAAAACAAAATAGAATGCAATGTAATGCAATACAATACAAGTACAAGTACAAGTACAAATACAATAAAAATGTCTGGCTCTTCCCTGCAAAGCAGAAAGACGCCCTGAAACATTTGTTCCATAATTTGTTTGCATAGTGATGCCGTTTCCATGGCAAAAAAGGAATGAAATATTCAGACAATATTCAGAAATGGGAACTAGACTCCTTTAGGAGAGCTCGGTGGGAAATTTTATCCAAGTTCAGAGCTATTTTCCATTTAACATGAGGTAATGGATTCCTCCTCATTGGCACAAAGAAGTAAAGTGGGGCAGTCTTGCTTCCTCTTCGATTCTGTGTCTCACAAAACTCTTTCTCGGTACCCTAATTGGTCTCTTTCCTGCCTCTTTCCTCAGTTTTTCATTTCTGTTTCTGTCTTGCTCTCAATTTACCTCAGCTTTGCTTTTCCTGCCAAATTTACTCTCTCTCTCTCTCTCTCTCTCCCTCCCTCCCTCCCTCCCTCCCTCCCTCTCTCTCTCTCTCTCTCTCTCCCCCTTCGTTGCTACCCAGGCTATGCATTCTGATTTGTGGAGGACTGCCAGCCAATGAAAAACAATTGATTCTCTTACTGGTTCTTTTCAGTGGACGCTTAGTATTTTTTTAGACTCTGCTCCCTGAGTGAAATGTTGTTTCCAGCCTTGTATTCCAAAGTGATCTCTTCCACCCTCAGGGTCTTGTGGCACAAGACCACACATTCTTTATACATACAATAAATAAATTCTGGCTTTGTGAGAAGAGCTTGTGGAGATCTTTATCCAAGTTCAAAGCTATTTTCCATTTAACATGAAGTAGAAGCCAAGCGAGGCAATCTTGCTTCCCCTTCAATTCTGTGCCTCACTAAACTCTTTCTCGCAACCAAAATCTGTCTCTTTCTTCAATTCTTCATTTGTCTCCCTCTCTCTCATTCTCTGAATTTACCTCAGCTTTTCCCGCCAAAATTCTTCTCTCTTCCCCGCCTTTGTTGCTACCCAGACTATGCATTCTGATTGGTGGAGGGCTGCCAGCCAATCAGAGGTGAATAATCCTTATTGGCTCTCCTCAGTGAATACTTAGAATTTTTTATGCTCCACCCTCTGAGTGGAATTCTATTTCCAGCCTTGTATTCCAGAGGCTGATCTCTTCCATCTTCAGGGTCTTGCTACACAAGACCGCCCATTTGTGATACACACAGTAATGAAATTCTGGCTTTGTGAGTGCTTATTAGGCCAAATATGCTTATTCATAGGGGGAACCATCATTATTTTTCCAGGCTTCTGAAAGTTGAACTGTGGCCTCATGATTGTAGGGATCATCAGCTAATCACAGTGTTGGAAAAAAGAGGTAAAACATGAGGAGATACTATGAGGAAATGTTCACGTTTATCTCAGGAGTTATCCTGCTGGGTGAGAGCACACGACTCTCAGACTTTGCTTCTTTTAATGCAAAATCTACCTTTATACACTTGCGCCTTGATGGTGCTTTCATTTTTCTTTTCTTTTCTTTCTTTTTAAAAGTTTTTTATTAATAATTCAAATTTAAAAACAATGGACATGGTTTGACATCTCTGGTTTCTAACATTTCTGTCTAATTCAAATTAATAAATAATATATTCCTTAATCTATATACAAATTTACATCATTACATGTCAAACATTCTACGTAATCCCTCCTAAACAACTATATCCATATCCAATAAACCTGATCACACTCACAAGTTCAGTATACATTGACATATATATTTCTAGACATTCACTACACCTTCTTCTTGGCATTCTTCCTCTTGTCTAACCATTCATAAAATTTAGTCCAGATTTCATAATATGTTGATCCACTTTTATTTTTGAGTTCCAAAGTGAGTCTGTCCATTTCTGCACAATTGAAGATTTTACATAACACTTCTTCTTCTGAAGGTGTTTCTTTACTCTTCCGTTTCTGAGCAAATGCTATTCTTGCAGCTGTTAATATATGTAGCATTAGGTAGGTTACATTTTTATTATATTTACCGTCTGTCATTCCCAATAAGAAAAATTCTGGTTTGACTTCTATTTTAATCGTTAAAATTTCTTCAAGCCAGCTTTTTATTTGATACCAAAAACTTTTTGCTTTCGAGCACTCCCACCACATATAGTAATAGGACCCTAGGACCACCTCACATTTCCAACATTTTGAAGAATATTTTTTATTAATTTTTGCCAATCTTGTGAGTGGGAAGTGCTACCTGTAGAACATTTTATACAGGTTTTCTTTATATGAGGTCGCCAATGTAATTTTAATATTTTTTCCCCATAGATTCATCCAATTATCCAAATCAATACTATGACCAAAATATTTATTCCAGGTTATCATAGTCTCCTTTACTTGTTCTTCAAGCAGGTCTTGTTCTAATAGATAGTAGTATAATTTCTTTATGGCCTTACTCTCCGTACTTAGTAAAATTTTATCCAATTCTGTTGATTCCATTTTTATGCCCCATTCCTTTTTATCCTTCATAAATTTGGATTGCATTTGTATTGGTGCTTTCATTTTTCAAGGTCAGCTAAATCCTGATTCCTGCAAAGATGCATTGAATGGGCTGGTGAACATTGTCTTTAGAGTATATTTTTGGAAAGCGCATGAAACCTCCATTCAGCCACTGAAGCTCATAAAGTAGGTTACATCACTGTTTAAGAAATAATAGTTGATGGCCGTAGGTTGCTATTATGACTCCAATGACAAGCTGTGACTCAATTAACAGTAACAGAGTTGGAAGGGACCTTGGAGGACATCTAGTCAAGCCTCCTGCTCATGCAGGAGACCTGTACTAGGGATTCGAACCGCTGAACTGCCGACCTTCCTGATCGACAAGCTCAGTGTCTTAGTCACTGAGCCACCTAGTCAGGTTAAAGTCCAGGCAAATTGCTGTGGAGTCACCAAAATCGTTTCCCTGAAGCTTTGCTAAATATTTCTGGAGGAACCAATTCCTGTTACTCAACGCAACAATGGATTGTCATGACTTTTGTGGCTTTGCAGGAGACACAACTTGAAAACCACCAAGAAGAATCAAATACAAAGATACACCAGAAACCATATTGATATCATGTACTAAGGTAGACTTTATTGAAAGGTAGACAATCTGGCATTGAAAAATGGGTAGACAAAGTTGGAAGAGCATGTTGTTCAAATCTACCCTAGCATGAGAACAGGAAGCTCAGCTAGCTACATTGAAGGACATTTGACAGAGGTCTTCAGATTGTGCAGAGCAATGACCAAAACTACTCAAGGAAAGGTTCTTCCCACCACTAAATAACTACAGGTTTCACTAAGGAGATGATCCTTGGGTCTGGGTGCCAAATGAGTGAAGCTAGTAGAAAATGCATGAAATACATTTCCGATCTCTTCTTCCACTGGAATGGTGAACGATTGGAAGCTTCAGCACCCAGTTCCCAGGAAGTAGTCCACGGATCCATCATATCATTCTCAATTCTTGACCAAACTTGTACCAGGCAGCAAAGGTCCTTTGGAGGTTCAGCAAACGAAGCAAGGGGAGCTTGACATAGGAATACAACAGGTGGGTGGAGGGTTAGAGCTAGGAGAAAGGTTCATTGGAATGGAGACGGTAGGGGCAGGAGAAGGTTGACTAGGACAAAGTGGGATGTAACGAGGTGGACTAGGGCTAGGAGGAGGTGGAATGAGGGAGCTCAATGGGATAGATATGGTAGGACCAGAGCCAGAAGATGGTTGACTAGAGGAAAGTGGGATGTAACAAGGTGGGTTAGGGCTGGGAGGAGGTGGAATGAGGGAGCTCAATGGGATAGATATGGTAGGACCAGAGCCAGAAGATGGTTGACTAGAGGAAAGTGGGATGTAACAAGGTGGGTTAGGGCTGGGAGGAGGTGGAATGAGGGAACTCAATGGGATGGAGATGGAAGGACCAGAGCCAGAGGAAGGTTGACTAGGGGCAAGGGAGATAGAAGGAGGAGATTGGCCAGAGCTCAAAGGAATGGAGATGGTAGGTCCAGAGCCAGAAGGGGGTTGGCTAGGGGCAGTTGGTGGACTAAAGCAGATTGGGATGGAGGCAGGTGGTGGGGAAGGCTGGGGAGGACTGCAAGGGATGCTGATGGTTGGCATTCCTGATGGCTGCCCAGAGGGGTGGTAACACAGTGGTGCAATGGGTATCATCTGGCAAGGTGGCATGCAGCAGCCGAGCATCTTGCTGGAGATGATGAGGGCAGGTAGCCTGAGACAAAGAAGAAAGGTCAAACAGTCAGTCTTACAGGGTTGACTAAACAAAGAAACCAAGGTTGTGTAGGCCAGGACCCAGTTTTTTGGAATAAATCTTCAAAGCCTGAATTAATTTCTCCCTCCATTCCTTCCTTAAATTTGTGTGAACCTATTGGAGATGTTTCCTCAAGTTTTTCTTGAGCTTGGCCCCTCGTATCTGACTATTGTCTTGGTAGCATCTTTTCTTCCTGTCCTTCAAAGCCATTCCCTCTGCCCTGTCCATCAACCCACCAGTTTGAGATGTTTCCTCAAGTTTTTCTTGAGCTTGGCCCCTCACATCTGTCCATTGTCTTGGTAGCATCTTTTCTTTCTGTCCATCAACCCATCAGTTTATCACACCTTCCTTGTTTAGAACATTACCAAGACCTGGAAGAGAATGACTCCCATTTGCCCACCTTGGTGAACCAGCTACCTCACAAATGAAGAGCTTTAGTAAACTGTAGTTGTAGAGATTAATTTTCTGGGCTAGGAAAGCTCCCATCCACCATAACTCCGAAGTCAAGAGCAAGAAGCACTTGAACCTGTGTATCTAGTACAATGTTGGATCCAACTTACCAAAAGAACTGGAGGAGAGAAGTTCAGAGGAGGCAGGAGAAGCTGATGGAGAATGGATTCAATGCAAGAGCTTTTATACAAGTCCCAGCCATCCTGAAGGTAGAAATAATCCTGATCAAAAGCATCCAACAATTAAACTTTTATTTAATCTTCAAAGAAACAGATCAAGCTGCTTATATTTTTTCCTTTGTGTCTGCCTTTTAAGTGGGAGAATGATTATTATTTTCTTTGTCTCCTTGAACATTATTAGAAGTCAGAAAAGGATATTCTTGCGAAGCATGTGATCAAGGCGGTGATTTACTTAATAGTAGATTACTAGAGGTTTTCTTCCAATTGTTATAGTCTTTGAGGGATTAAGACATTTTAGGAATCTGCACATTGGCTACCTGTCATGGAAGACCACTTCTAAAACATTTGACTATTTTTCAGCGTTGATGGGTATCATGTCATGGTACATCCTTAGAGGAGATGTTGAAGGTTCCTCACTTGAGTCAATAGATGGGGATCTGAGTTTGGAGGGGGCCTTCCTTGGTGGTGACTTCCATACTAGGGAATGGTTTGGTGTCTGAGATTCATGATGCTTAGTTTAGTTTACTTTATTGTCATTGCGCATGGTACAATGAAATTAAATGCCATCTTCAGTGTACATTATAACTATAAAAATAAAAACCCGATCATACATCTTTTACATTCTATATAATTGAAATTGAAAATCCAATATTGCACTATACCGTAGAATTCAATATGGTTATTGGCTTCAGATAGAAGCTGTTTTTCATCTTATTTGTCCTTGTTTTTAATATCCTGTACCGTCTGCCAGATGGTAATAGATAAAAAAAAAAAAAGAAAAAAAGAAAAGAAAAAGAAAAAAGGGTGCCCAGGATGAGATGGAGCTTTAAGAATGTTTTGAACTTTCTTAAGGCAGTGGGAGCTATCGAGTTCTTCCAAAGAGGGGAGAGGGAAACCAATTATCCTTGGGCAATGATGTTGACCTTCTGGAGTCCTTTTCTATCTGCCACTGTGCAATTGGCAAACCAGACACAGATGCAGTAAGTTAAAATACTCCCTATGGTGCAGTGGTATGCCCCCAACTCCCAGTGATTCCGTCTGTCTTACAGACGTAAAACCTGAAATATTTGAGCTAATGTTGTCGACTTTGTGCAAGCCCTTTTAGACAACTATTCTCTCCAGCTTCGTGGTGGCGATAGTGGTTTGGGGCTGCCTTTTTGATCCTGGCAACCCTGAAGCTGACCTAACTGAAGCTATCTTGGACCTTCAGTGTTGTCTATTACTAGAAACCCTGACAGATACCATAGATTTCACTCATATGCTAATTTTAACGTTGAGTTCAACTCTTGCTCCAGAGGGAAATCTGCAAAGATAGGTTCCAGCTCCATGTCTGGAAGTGCATTCCCCCCCCCCCCGCCATGGATGGAGCTTCCTGCTTCTCAATCACCTGCAACAAATTCCTGAGAGCCATTTTAGCTGCACCCAAAGGAACTTCAAATGCCCAGTTAAGAATTGAGACTGGTATGCCTCAAATTCAGGTAAGGGGCCTGGAAGATGATGATCATTTATTGGCTAAAAATGGATTTCTTTCCAGGGGGACTGTCATCCCTGTTGGCTGACAACTTCCCTTCCTCCTGAAAACAGGTGATAGACCACAAGCTGGGCTCTTATGGGCTCTCGCCAGTGTTCTTAATGTCCCCACACCAGTGATGGTGAACGATTTTAGCACCGAGTGCCCAAACTGGAATGTGCATCCATTTGTGCACGCCTGAGCACTGGAAACCTGAGCACCAGCTGGCCGGTGTCCATGCCTGTTTTTTGGGCATTTTTGACCATTTTTCGGACTGTTTTCAGGCTGTTTTTTGGGCTGTTTTTTGGGGTGAGGTCAATAGTAGACAGTTTAAGGTTAAAGTTTGGGGAGTTTGGGGAAGAAACCACAGAGTCAGTTAGTGCATTCCAGGCACTGACCACTCTGTTGCTGAAGTCGTATTTTCTGCAACCGAGTTTGGAGTGGTTTACCTTGAGTTTGTATCTATTGCGTGTTGTGT
This sequence comes from Arizona elegans, assembly GCA_022577455.1. NCBI lineage: Eukaryota > Metazoa > Chordata > Lepidosauria > Squamata > Colubridae > Arizona > Arizona elegans. The sequence continues at coordinate 2,594,825 of JAKOOJ010000036.1, forward strand.
ATTGTTGCGGTTGAAGTTGAAATAGTCATTAACAGGTAGGACATTCCTACAGATGTTCTCCTGATTTCCTCTTCCCACAGACCTTCCCTGCTCCCGACTCCATCGTTATATCTTGAGGATGAAATATAATGATGTTCAGCTTGGATTTCTTCCATTAGCCCCTTTACCACCTCAGATGTAGACTAATTTTTGTCCAACATGTTTAGACAAAATTGAAACATCTGCTACTTCCAGTGTAATAAGTAGTTTGGTCCGAGGAGTACCCATTCATTAATCTGAGTGATACCTTCAGGAAAATCTGAGCTGGCTCTCCATCTGCTGCCCTACATTGCATATGCCTTCCTTGAAATAGATTAGAAGGTAGACTAACCTTTTTGATGATCAACTTGAAGGTGATACTTCTTATTAGTAAACTAATGAGAGAAGAGTACAAGGGCAGAAAGCTGAAGGACATTATCCTTTCCTGGGCACTGAAAAAGACCAAAGGTACTATCTTAAAAGGAAGGCTAGGCGCCAATGAGAATGAGCCTGCAAGCTATGTAGCAAAGTCCTTTTGCTTGCTTTCCCTTCCAGCTGGTTGGTGTCTCATTCCTTAAAAACATCAAATGACTCTAGGAAAGGAAACCAGAAAACCTAGAAGACATTCAACATGGCATCTAGGTTCCATAAAATTTCAAGCCAACCCCTCTAAAACAGCCATATGTGAAGCTTTATGAAGATGCGAGATGGTTAATGCTTCTTGGGAAGAAGCTGAGGTTCTGTTGGATTTGAAAAAGGAGGTGGAGGGACGCTATTATGAAGAGGCTTACTTTTCAAAAGGAGTTACTTTTTCAAAATACAAAAGACACCATGGAGAAAGGATTTAAGGAGATAATGGAAAAAATGGAAAATACCATATGAAGGATGATGAGCAAAGACCAAGACGCCCAGGAAAGGGAGGAGTCAACAGAAGAAATAAAGGAGGAAGAGGATAAAGAGGAAACAACAATGAAAATAATAAGTGATTGATGAATTAAACCAGGCGGGAAATATATTAGGAGAGTTGGAAGATATGTTTGAAAGGGAGACAGGGATCTGGGTAGAAATCTTAGAAATTAGGCAGTGGAAGAGGGTAGAGGCAGGAGGAATATCTCGATTGAACATCCTAGAAGTAAACGTAGACAGAGTTAAAGACCTAAGAGAGGAACCTGGAAGGCAAGTCAAAAAAAGAAAAAAAGCATAGCAATTAAATTACTGAAGTGGGCAAGGGATGATGGATAGATGATTTCCCTTTTTAAAATCATTTTGATTTGCTTTTCCTTCTCCCTCTCTTTCTCTTAAAGCATAGCAATCAAAAGTATTGAAGCAGGCAAGAGACGATGGATGGATGATTTCTTCTCTTTTGTGTTGTTGTTCTGATTTGCTTCTCCTCTTCTCTCTCTCTCTCTCTCTCTCTCTCTCTCTCTCTCTTCTTTCTTTTTTTTTTAGGTATTAGAAGTCAGGAAGGAAAGAAAGAAAGTAAAAGTCTTTTAATAGAGAGCGATATGATTAAAAGCTAGAATAGGTAATAGAAGTAAGAGAAGGGGGGGTATCAATGTATACTTTTTTATATAATAAAATGAAAGCAATAGCAAGAGAAAATGTGGAACAACTGAATAATGATAGATTGCAGCCTAAAGTAAATGTGTATTATTTACTAGAATATATAAATTGATTGAATGTAATAATTATGATTAACTTTGTTAGTTTTATTTGTAATAGAATGTACAACACCCAGATGCCACACTGTCCATGTATCGATTTGACACATTTATAAAAAATAAAAAACTTGGGGGAAAAAAGGAGCTGGAGGGATGCTTTTCTGAAGAGGCTTTGCAAAGAACTTTTCTGAATATGATTTTGGAGAAGGAAGGCCACTTTATTTCTGTATACCCCTGTTTCCCCAAAAATAAGACATCCCCTGATAATAAGCCCAATCAGGCTTTTGAGCACATGCACTAAAATAAGCCCTAGCTGAAAATATTTAAACGCATTTGCAGCTGGTCCCCGCCGTTTCCTCTGGTTAGGGTTAGGGAGACAGAGCTGGAAATCAGGTAAGATGGCAAGAGGAGCCCCATCTTGCTCCACGTGCCCCAAAATAATAAGACCTCCCCGAAAATAAGGCCAGGCACTTATTTCAGGATTCAAAAAAATATAAGACAGGGTCTTATTTTCAGGGAAACACGGGTAGAATATACAGATTCCTGATAGGGTGTGATCGTTGGCTCTTACCACTGGGTAGAATCCTATTTTCAGCCATGTATTTCAGAGGCTGATCAGGGTCTCATCCTATGTCAAACATTCACAACCAATGTTTTCTCAAGAAGAAGACACTTGTCATGAACAGACCTGTCTCAGAAACTTGAGGGCTAGCTGATGGAAGCGGCGTGTGATTTGAGGGAATTCTACTCTGGAAATCTTACATTCTAGCCACAAACTATTATTTTGGATCCTGGTATCTGATCCTTCTATTTACTTCTAAAGAAGAGATGGGCTGCTGATTGATGACTGTAGAGTTTGCCAGCTAGTTATGACGTTGAAAAAAATGACGTGGCACCAGTATGTTCACTGATGAATAATCCAAAACAATGATGGTTAAATGGTCAAGTAATAGCTGGTGGAGAAATTAAGAGAGTGCGCAAGGAAAATCCCATGCCTGGTGACACCATGATGGAAAAGACATTACTGCCTTCTGGTGTGGTCTGCAAGCAAGTACGTCAGCCACAGACTTCGCTGGTCTTAACTCAATTCCTGCCCTGATTTAATTGTCTCCTGATGTTGGACAAATTAATCATAGGGGTGACCTTGGGAAGCCATAAACAATGTTTCTTCATTCATCCCTTGCTTGTCCCTATTTCTTGAGTTTGCATTGAGCTCTCACCCAACTGATGCTTGACCTCTAACCAGAACTTTATCCTGATTAATTCATTGGTGAACACTGGTGAAAGTGTTGGAGATTGTACCATCTGTTTGCACTTACGAGTCTAGGGCAGATGTTCCCCCCACTCTTTGCTTGGTGTTCACCTGCCCTACTTTTAATTGGCTGTGGGAGCATGATTATTTCTTTCTAATCTTATGAACAAGTTTAATAACTGGGTTCATCAAAAGCCCAGCAGGACATCCTATTCCAATTTTCACGTTCTTCAGTGTCGGAACTGGGTTTCCTTCTAGCTTTTGGCTAACCTGGGGATTGGATTAAGGGTAGATTACTATCATGATGCTGTTCTCCAAATTCCTATTGTCTTCGCAGTTTCTTGACTATAGTCTCAATGAGCCCGAAGACAGGATTTGAGTTTAAGGAATTTTAATTTAAAGGTTCCCCATATTGACTATGTCATGGGAAGCCATTATTACAATTTTGGGTTGTTGTTTTTAGGATCAGTGAGTATCAGGTCATGGTTCATTCCTAGAAGGGATATTGAAGGTCCTTGCCCCAAGTCAGTAGAAGAGGATGGGAGTATGGACATGGCCTTCTTAGGTGGTGGCTTCAACAGTAGGGACCAGCTTGCTCTCTAATGTCCATGGTGCTCCAATCTGCCCCATTGTGAAAGTTTCTTTAGACAATTATGAGGGTTCCGTGGTGCTCCCTGAGCTTGGTTGTTTTCGTTTCATTACCCAAACTAGGTAACATCACAAATGCGACCTACTTAGGTAGTGTTACCTAATTTCTCTGAAAGGAAACAATAAAGCTCAGAGAGCACCAAGGACCACAATTTTCAGCTCTGAGCTACAAATATTCTCCTTTATTGGTTAGACAGCTGTTCCTCCCGCTTTTGTTCCTCATTCTGAATTCTTCCTAACTTTGTTTTCCCCGCCAAAATCCCTCTCTTTCCCATGTTACTACTCATGTGAAGCATTCTGATTTCTGCTAGGCAAGCCAAGGTGAGCATCCCTTATTGGTTACCACCCTGGGCACTTAGTCTCCACACTGAGTTTCTGTGGCAAACAAAGAATGAAATATTCAGATGATATTCTGAGATCTAAAAATGGAAACTAGAATCCTTTGGGAGATCATGGTTGAGATCTTTATCCAAGTCTAGAACTATTTTCCATTTAAAATGAGGTGATGTATTCCTCCTCATTGACACAAAGAAGCCAAGTGATGCCATCTTGCTTTCCCTTTGATTTTGTGCCTCACGAACCTCTTTCTTGCCACCACAGTCTGTCTTTTTCTCTCCTCTTTCCTCAGTTCTTCACTTTTGTCTGTCTGTCTGTCTGTCTCTCATTCTCTGAATTTACCTCAGCTTTTCCCGCCAAAATTCTTCTCCACCCCCCACTTTGTTGCTATCCAGGCTATGTATTCTGATTGGTGGAGGGCTGCCAGCCAATCAGAGATGAATAATCCTTATTGGCTCCTCAGTGAACACTTAGAATTTTTTATGCTCCATCCCCTGAGTTCAATTCTATTTCCAGCCTTGTATTCCAGAGGCTGATCTCTTCCACCTTCAGGGTGGATAAGACCACACATTTGTGATATACGCAATAATTAAATTTTGGCTTTGTGAGGCAATGCTTATTGGGCCATACATGCTAACTCACAAGGGGGATGCTCATTATTTTTCCAGGCTTCTGAAAGAGAGTTGGATTGTAGCCTCATGATTGTAGGGATCATCAGTTAATCACAATGTTGGAAAAAGGAGGTAAAACATGAGGAGATACTATGAGGAAAAAAATCACGCTTATCACAGGAGTTATCCTGCTGGATAAGAGCAGATGAGCCTCAGACTTTGTTTCTTCTAATGCAACGTCTACCCTTATGCATTTGCGTCTTGATGGTGCTTTGATTTTTCAAGGTTGGTTAAATGCTAATTCCCACTAAGATGCATAGAATGGGCTGGTGAACATTGTCTCTAGAGTATATATTTGGAAAGTATGTGAAACTTCCATTCAGCCACTGAAGCTCATAGAGTAGGTTACATCATTGCTTAAGAAATGACAGTCTCTGGCCATAGGTTGGTATTGTGACTCCAGTGACAATTTGTGACTCAATTAAAATCCAGGCAAATTGCTGTGAAGTCACCAAAATCCCTTCCCTGAAGCTTTGCTAAACATTTCTGGAGGAACCCATTCCTGTTACTCAATGCAACAATGGATCATCATGATTTTTGTGGCTTTGTAGGAGACACAACTTGAAAACTGCCAATAAGAATCCAAGGGAAACACAAAGAAGCACCAGAAACCATATTGATATCATGTACTAAGGTAGATTTTATTGAAAGGTAAACCATCTGGCACTGAAAAATGAGCAGACAAAGTTTGAAGAGCATGTCTGATCTACAAATTAATCTTCAAATGTACCCTAGCATGAGGACAGGAAACTCAGCTAGCTACATTGAAGGACATTTCCAAGGGACTTCAGATTGAGCAGAGAAATTATCAAAACTAATCAAGGAAAGATTCTTCCCACCACCACAGTTTTCACTAAGGAGATGATCCTTGGATCTGGAAGCGAAGTTAGTAGATAATCCATGGAATACATTTTTGATCTCTTCTTCCACTGGAATGGTGAATGATTAGAAGCTTCAGCATCCAGTTCCCAGGAAGAAGTCAACAGATCCATCATATCATTCCCAATTCTTGACCAAACGTATATCAGGCAGCAACCGTCCTTTGGAGCTTCAGCAAACAAAGCAAGGGGAGCAGGTGGGTGGTGGATTAGAGCTAGAAGATGGAGAAAGCGTCAATGGGATGCAGATGCTAGGGCCAGAGGAAGGTGGGCTAGGGCTGGGAGGAGATGGAATGATGGAGCTCAATGGGATGGAGATGGAAGGACCAGAGCTAGAAGATGGTGGAGGAGGAGGAGATTGGGAAGAACTCAGTGGGATGGAGATGGTAGGACCAGAGCCAGAAGATGGTTGACTAGGACAAAATGGGATGCAACATGGTGGGCTGGGCCTGGGAGGAGGTGGAATGAGGGAGCTCAATGGGATGGAGATGGAAAGACCAGAGCTAGAAGATGGTGGAGGAGGAGATTGGGAAGAACTCAGTGGGATGGAGATGGTAGGACCAGAGCCAGAAGATGGTTGACTAGGACAAAATGGGATGCAACATGGTGGGCTAGGCCTGGGAGGAGGTGGAATGAGGGAGCTCAATGGGATAGAGATGGAAGGACCAGAGCTAGAAGATGGTGGAGGAGGAGATTGGCCAGAGCTCAAAGGGATAGAGATGGTAGGTCCAGAGCCAGAAGGTGGTTGGCTAGAGGAAGTTGGTGGACTAAGGCAGATTGGGATGGAGGGAGGTGGCTGGGATGGTCTGCAAGGGACGGTGATGATTGGTATGGAAGGCTCGTCACGGGGCTGGAAACACAGTGGTGCAATGGGTCTCATACAACAGCCGACCATCTTGCTGCAGATGATGAGGGCAGGTAACCTGAGACAAGAAGAAATGTCAAACTGTCAGTCTTACAGGGTTGACTAAATGAAGAAACCAAGGTTGTGTAGCTCAGTACCCAATTTTTTGGAATTAGAGAATCTTCGAAGTCTACATCTGTTCCTCCCTCCGTTCCTTCCTGAGATGTTTCCTCATTGCTTTCTTTGCCTGAGCTTGTCCCCTCTTATCTGACTGTTGTTTTGGTAGCATCTTTTCTTCCTGTCCTTCAAAGCCATTCCCTCTGCCTTGTCCATCAACCCACCAGTTTGAGATGTTTCCTCAACTTAATTTCTTTGCTTGAGCTTGGCCCCTCACATCTGTCCATTGTCTTGGTAGCATCTTTTCTTTCTGTCCATCAACCCATCAGTTTATCACACCTTCCTTGTTTAGAACATTACCAAGACCTGGAAGAAAATGAATCCCATTTGCCCACCTTGGTGAACCAGGAACCTCACACTGAAGAGATTTAGTAAGTTTGGTGAATAATTTTCTGGGCTAGGAAAGCTCCCATCCACCATAACTCCAAAGTCAAGAGCAAGAAGCACTTGAACCTATGTATCTAGTACAACATTGGATCCAACTTACCAAAAGAGCTGGAGGAGAGAAGTTCAGAGGAGGCAGGAGAAGTTGATAAAGAATGGATTTGACGCAGGAGCTTTTATACAAGTCCCAGCCACCCTGAAGGTACTCCTGATCAAAAGCATCCAACAATTAAATTTTTATTTCATCTTCAAAGAAACAGTTCAAGCTGCTTATATTTTTTCCTTTGTGTCTGCCTTTTAATTGGGAGAATGATTATTATTTTCTTTGTCTCCTGAACAATATTAGAAGTCAGAATAAGATGTTCTTGCCAATCTTGCGATCGAAATGGATATTTACTTAATAGTAGATTACTAGAAGTTTTCTTCCAGTTGTTATAGTCTTTGAGGGATTAGGAAATGTTAGGAGATTTTTGGAATCTGGCTACCAATGGTCTGTCATGGAAGACCACTTCCATTTGACTATTTTCCAGGATTGGTGAGTATCATGTCATGGCACATCCTTAGTGGAGATATTGAAGATCCCTCACTCAACTCAATAGATGGGGATCTGAGTTTGGAAGTG
>JAKOOJ010000036.1:2607315-2644815 GCA_022577455.1 Arizona elegans
GTGCACCCCAGCTGGTGTTCGGGCCTCCTGTGTGCATGCGCGCAATTCAGGGGACCCAGCTGGTCTTTGGAGCTCTCCTGTGCATGCACGTGTGTTTGTGCATGGGCCGCGAGAGTACTTGCACACGGCACAGGCATGCGCAGACAGCTTTCACACATGTGCATTGTCCGCGCAAAACCCACCTGCGTGCACAGGTGGTGTGATTGGTGCGCAGCGCATGGGGGAGCCGTGCGAAACCTGTGCTCATGCGCAGATGGTGCGGTTGTGCATGCAATGCATGGGGGAGGAGCCACGAGTTAGTGCAAATTCTAATAAATAATGAATGAATGGATAGATAGATAGATGGATAGATAGATGGATAGATAAATAGATAGATAGTAGATAGATAGTTGATAGATAGTAGATAGATAGATAGTTGATAGATAGATAGATAGTTGATAGATAGATAGATAGATAGATAGATAGTTGATAGATAGATAGATAGTTGATAGATAGATAGATAAATATAGTAGATAGATAGATAGATAGATAAATAGATAGTAGATAGATAGATAGATAGTTGATAGATAGATAGATAGATAGATAGATAGATAGATAGATAGATAGTTGATAGATAGTAGATAGATAGATAGTTGATAGATAGTAGATAGATAGATAGATAGTTGATAGATAGATAGATAGATAAATAGATAGTAGATAGATAGATAGTTGATAGATAGATAGATAGATAGATAGTTGATAGATAGTAGATAGATAGTTGATAGATAGATAGATAGATAGTTGATAGATAGATAGATAGTAGATAGATAGATAGATAGATAGTTGATAGATAGAGATAGATAGATAAATAGATAGTTGATAGATAGATAGATAGTTGATAGATAGTAGATAGATAGATAGATTGTTGATAGATAGATAGATAAATAGATAGTAGATAGATAGATAGATAGTTGATAGATAGTAGATAGATAGATAGATTGTTGATAGATAGATAGATAAATAGATAGTAGATAGATAGATAGATAGAGATAGATAGAGATAGATAGATAGATAGATAGATAATAGATAGATAGATAGATGATAGATAGATAGATAGGTAAACAGATAGTAGATAGATAGATAGTTGATAGATAGAGATAGATAGATAGTTAGTTGATAGATAGCTAGATAGATAGATAAATAGATAGATAGATAGTTGATAGATAGATAGATAGATAGATAGATAGATAGATAGATAGATAGATAGATGATAGATAGATAGGTAAATAGATAGTAGATAGATAGTTAGTTGATAGATAGATAGATAATAGATAGATAGATAGATAGATAGAGAGAGAGAGAGAGAGAGAGAGAGAGAGAGATAGGAGAGGAATGGAAGAAGGTTACATGTCCCCCGTCTTCAACTGACCACACAAGTTTGATAAACCAACTGCCTACGTCTCAAGAAAAAAAAAAAAAGCTAGTTCAATTCATCAAGATCTAATTAAAGCTGTGATCAAAGGCCCCAGCCTTAATTCATAATCCGGATCTAAAATGTACCAGCAGTTGCAAATTACACCGTTTGCAAAGTGCCGAATCGAAATTGCAGGGTTAACAATGAGCCTTTAGCAACCCCAGAGAGCAAAATCCTCCCCCGAAAAAGAGTATAAAAAGGGATTTGACTCTGAAGTTTCTTCCAACAGCACTTCCCTGATCTGTTTGTCTGAGAACTCGGTAAGTGACTGCATCCACTGTTCTCGTCGCTCCGTTCAGGGTTTCTTTCTAACTTTCTCAGCTGGGACAACTTTAATTTATTGATAACAGTAAGGATTATTTTTTTAAAAAAATCGATGCAGCATTGTCGAAACAGCCTGCATTTTTGCGGATATGTTGGGGTATCGGTTATAGGTCCCCAAGGATTAGTTCCAGCACACAGAATTATTCTTGCTTTTATTCGTAATGTTATGGCAGGATAGAAAACTCAATAAGGTCTGGGGGTTTTTTTGAGGGGGGGGGAATAGAGGAGGTGTCTTCATCCCTATATCAATTTCTGAAACAAGAAGAGGAAAGGGGAAAAAAAGAGCAATAATCTCAGTCATCATTTCTCCAAAACAGACGTTACTTTTAAAATGTGGCTCAGTGGCTAAGACGCTGAGGTTGTCGATCGAAAGGTTGGCAGTTCAGCGGTTCGAATCCCGAGTGCAGCCTAACGGGGTGAGCTCCCGTGACTTGTCCCAACTTCTGCCAACCTAGCAGTTCGAAAGCAGGTAAAAAAGGCAAGTAGAAAAATAGGGACCACTTTTGGTGGGAACAGCCTTCCGTGCGCCTTTGGCGTTGAGTCATGCCGGCCACATGACCACGGAGACGTCTTCGGACAGCGCTGGCTCTTCGACTTTGAAACGGAGATGAGCACCGCCCCCTAGAGTCGGGAACAACTAGCACGTATGTGTGAGGGGAACCTTTACCTTTTCCTTTATACCAGCTGGATATGGAGTATGTTAGTTCTCTGTTTTCCACTTTGGAGCAGGAAAAAAAAAAAAAATCACCAGTACCCAATTTTGTTCTTCACAGCAACGTAGTGCAAGATACCAAGGAATGGGATCCCTATTTTTTTCAGGCTTCAAATTTATATTCTAATTATAAATGCAATCATTATTCATTTTTTTTTGATTCCTAGATGGCAGAATTGTATAAGAGGCATGCAATCATTTGAGTTTGATTGGGTTGGATTCCTTCTTGAAATAAACCCCAATTTTTTTTTAAAAAGGGGGAAGAAATAGAGCCCTCCTTCTTGTAAACCTGCTTTAATTATGATGATGATGATGATGATGATGATGATGATGATGATGATAAGCAGGACGAGAAACAATAGATAAAAACTAATCAAGGAGAGAACGAAGGAGAAATTTCCTGACAGTGAGAACAAATTAACCAGTGAAAGGGCTTGCCTTCAGAAGTTGTGATTGCTCCATCACTGGAGGTTTTTAAGAAGAGACTGGACAGCCATTTATCAGAAACAGCGTAGGTCTCCTGCAATTGTTGGGTTGGACTAGATGCCACCTAGGTCCCTTCCAACTCTGTTACTGTTATCGGGTTGCAATGGTCACTCTTCTTCCTCTTCTCCTAAAACCTGCCTGTGTTTCATTTCAGACTCTCTTCCACGCTTCTCGAGATGTCCTGCTACGTCCCCAGTTGTAATCCTACATATGCCTCATCCTCCAGCTCTCCGATTTGCTATCCAGTTGGTGGCGTTGGGTCTCTCAGTTCAGGGGCCGGTGCGGTCAGTTCTGGGGGTGGTGGTGCCACCTCGGCGGCCAGCCTTGGCTTAGCCCCTGGGGCCAGCGTTAGTTGTGTCAACCAGATTCCCTCATCTGAAATTTTGATCCAGCCACCTCCTATCCAAGTTGTCATTCCAGGAGCCATCCTCACTTCTTCATGTGAGCCGGTTCGTGTGGGAGGATACACGGCGTGTGCTTCTGGACCTTCTGGGTCTTCTGGTAGAACCTCAAGATCCATGATGTACAGCAGCTGTAAACCTTACATTTGCAGAAGTTAATCAACCGCCCAGAAGGACAACCAGGAACCCACTGAAGTGACCTTGGCGTCTGAAAATCCTGGCTATCCTCACTCTACTTCTTTCAAGATGTCCAGTTCTGTGGCTTCTCCGAGAACCACAGTGAGCTGCAGCTTCTGAATTTGCTGCTCAGGATGTCTTGAATTCTTTGCTTGCATAACTCCGCTCTTTTGCCTAAGCTACGGATGTATGGAAGAGAAGCCCTGAAGTATCCTGAAAAGCTACCTTGCTTCAGATTACATTTATATTCTGTTTTGAATAGTCCAGGTCATTGCCTTCTCTCAGGAACTGTGCGTTGAGTAAAATATTCGGGCTATTCTACTCTGAAATTAAAGTTCTCCTGCAATGCCAAACATGGTTTTTGTGTCTTTGTCCTCTCCTCTTCCTTTTAGACAATATAATATAGTATGGTATAGTATAGTATGGTAGGGTAGGGTAGGGTACAGTAGGGTAGGGTACGGTAGGTGCCCAAAGCATGCATGTGTATGCCCAAACCCCCAAAATGCGATGCGTGCATGGCCTCCATGCATGCGCCCCGCCACCCCGCTCATACATGCTCAACCCCCAGCATGTGCCCCACCCTGCCATACATGCGCACAAGGCTTCCCTGCACATGCCCCGCCCCCTGCGCATGTGCAGCAGAGACCCGAAGACTGGCTGGTTGGTAGGAGGCACACACGCAGGCGCTGTGGAGCTGAACTGGCGTGACGGCTCGCGTGCCCACAGAGAGGGCACTACGCGCCAACTCTGGCATGCGTGCTATAGGTTCGCCATCACACGGATAGGATATCGAATAGGATATCGAATAGAATAGGGAATAGATTAGAATATAGAATAGAATACAACAGAACAGAACAGAATAGAGTAGAATGGAATGGAATGGAATGGAATGGAATAGAATAGAATAGAATAGAATAGAATAGAATAGAATAGAATAGAATAGAATATAGAATACAATACAACAGAACAGAACAGAACAGAACAGAACAGAACAGAGTAGAATGGAATGGAATGGAATGGAATGGAATAGAATAGAATAGAATAGAATAGAATAGAATAGAATAGAATAGATTAGAATATAGAATACAATACAACAGAACAGAACAGAACAGAGTAGAATGGAATGGAATGGAATGGAATAGAATGGAATAGAATAGAATAGAATAGAATAGAATAGAATAGAATAGAATAGAATAGAATAGATTAGAATATAGAATACAATACAACAGAACAGAACAGAACAGAGTAGAATGGAATAGAATAGAATAGAATAGAATAGAATAGAATAGAATAGAATAGAATAGAATAGAATAGAATAGAATAGAATAGAATAGAATAGAATAGAATAGCACAGGCCAAGTGTGACACACAAGGAATTTTTCTCCAGTGCAGAAGCTCTAAGTGTACAACACAAACAACAAAGTGATAAGTCATAGATCCTAAATCATAAGATACAATCGTAATCAAAAGATACAAACAACAAGTGGTAAATCATAAGATACCAACAGAAGGAGGTAGTAGGAAAATTGAGAAGGGGAGAAAGAGGTCGAAGACAACAAGGATAATAGCAATACAGCCTACCACATGGGTAGATCTTTAGGCCTAGAACAACGGGCTGCGGGAATTAGGCGTTGAGCAGAGGGATGGCATGGGGAAAAGCTATCCTTGTGTCTAGTTGTTTTCCCATGCAATGCCCTATAGCGGCGTCCTGAAGGGAGGAGTCAAAACAGTCTATGTTCAGAATCGGAGGGGGTCTCTAGATATTTTCTCAGCCTGGTTCCTGCAGTATGCCGGTCCTCCATAGGAGGCAGGCTGGTTGCAATTGGTTTTTCTGCCGTCCTAAGTATCCGTTGAAATCTGCGTTTATCCCATTCAGCTGCTGTGCCAAACCAGACAACTATAAAGGTACAAATGACAGACTCAATAATTCCTCTGTAGGACTATATCAGCAGATCCTTTGGGCAACGCATATTCTTTCTGAGTAATCACCCAGAACAAACAGACACTATTCCTGTACATTCATCAAAGCCATCAATTTTTTTTTTCTACCCAGGACATTCACTCCTAAGTACCACCTTGGAAGCCTCCCGGAGGAAATTATAGCAGGATATACGCATGGCAGTCCGAGAATTATTGTTGGCAGGTGTACTGGTGTGCACCTGTTCCTTAACTCAGAACAGCCCCATAATTACAGTCTGCCAATGTTGTCTTTCTATTCCAGTTGCATAGCCCAACTCTATAGATCCGTGATGGAGAACCCACGTGCCACCTCCACAGATGGCACGTGGAGCCATATCAGTGGGCACTTGAGTGTTACCCTAGCTTAGGAATTAGAAGTTCTAAAGGATCACCAACATCAAAGGTATTTCTTCCTAACTCATTTATGGCTTAATAAGCAGGAATGTTGAATGTCCTCAGGTAGATTTTCTCCTTGTCTCAATTATTACAAGAGAACGCAATCTGACAGCCTAAATGGCATGATGATCATTCATTACAGTGAAACCTTTTGAGCCTTTCCAAATGGAAACTTCTTCCATCTGAACTTCCAAATTTGAGAACTGGTTCTGTCCTCCGCGTGGCTCAACTCCTGACATTTTCTGAGACAGGTCCAGAGGTGGGTTTCAGCAGGTTCTGACCAGTTCTGGAGAACCGGTAGCAGAAATTTTGAGTAGTTTGGCGAACCGGCAAATACCACCTCTGATTGGCCCTGTTCCCATCTATTCTCTGCCTCCCGAGTCCCAGCTGATCGGGAGGAAATGGGGATTTTGCAGTAACCTTCCCCTGGAGTGGGATGGGAATGGAGATTTTACAGTATCCTTCCCCTGCCACGCCCACCAAGCCACACCCACAGAACCGGTAATAAAAAATTTTGAATCCTACCACTGGATGGGTCAATGAAATGGGTGAACTCATAATCTCAGTGGTCATTGAAGTGATGACGAAAAGGATGTGCCATCTTTATAACCCATGTTTCATGGGTACCATGTAATTCCTGTCACTCAATGGAACAATGGGATCTCATGGTGGAATTTTCATGAACTTGCTGGCTTCCCAGAAGACGCGAGAGAGACAAATGACAGAGATAACTAAAAGTTACTTTGTATTTTGATATCTGATTTATATTCTTTCTTTTACAGTGATAGACTAGACTAGACTAGACTAGACTAGACTAGACTAGACTAGACTAGAATAACAGAGTTGGAAGGGATCTTGGAGGTCTTGTAGTCTAACCCCCTCCTTAGTTAGGAAACCCTACACCACTGCAGACAAATGGTTATCCAACATCTTCTTAAAAGCTTCCAGTGCTGGAGCATTCACAACTTCTGGAGGCAAGTTGTTCCACCGATTAATTGTTCTCCCTGTCAGGAAATTTCTCCTGAGTTCTAGGTTGCTTCTCTCCTCGATTAGTTTCCACCCGTTGCTTCTTGTCCTGCCTTCAGATGTTTTGGAGAACAGCTTGACTCCCTCTTCTTTGTGGCAACCCCTGAGATATTGAAAGATTGCTATCATGTCTCCCCCGGTCCTTCTCTTCATTAAACTAGACATACCCAGTTCCTGCAACCGTTCTTCATATGTTTTAGCCTCCAGTCCCCTAATCATCTTGGTTGCTCTTCTGATGTTCAGATTCATTAACTTTTAACATTCCTAAACTGATAAACAAGCTGGAGACCAGCTCCTGATTTTAAAAAAAGTTTGTTAGTACAAATTGGGGTCTGGCTTACCTCTTTTGTGAACCATAAACAAGCTTTCTCCTTACAATTTATTCCCCTTCAGACCTCATTTTAATAAACATGTATGCTATTATCCTATCCAATCAACGTCGCTCTTTCAGATTTCTTTGTTATGTAAACTATAAAAGGGGATGTAAGGTCGGGGTTCTCTCTTTGAAGGAAGGAATCCCTTTGGTCTGAATATTGTCATAAACTGTAATAAAATGATCTTCCTGTTTTGGTTTGTCTCATTGGAGAATATGGACGCCAAGCAGTGGTGAAATCCAAATTGTTTTACTACCGGTTCTGTGGGCGTGGCTTGGTGGGTGTGGCGTGGCTTGGTGAGTGGCTTGTGGGTGTGGCAGGGGAAGGATACTGCAAAATCTCCATTCCCACCCCACTCAGGGGCCAGCCAGTGGTGGTATTTGCTGGCTCTCCCAACTACTCAAAATTTCCGATACTGGTTCTCCAGAACCTGTCAGAACCTGCTGGATTTTACCCCTGAAGTCAATATTCGGCTTTTAACACAACTTGAAAATGTCCAAGTTGATACAAAGGACAACCCAAAGAGGCACCAGGAACCATACTGTTATCATGCACTAAGGTAGATTTTATTGAAAGATAAACACACTGGCATTGAAAAATAAGTAGACAAAGAAGGAAGAAAATGTTGTGCAAATCTACTCTAGCATGAGAACAGGAAGCTCAGCTAGCTACATTGAAGGACATTTCCAGAGGTCTTGAGCCTGAGCAGAGCAATGATCAAAACTAATCAAGGAAAGGTTCTTCCCCCTACTAAATAACTACAGGTTTCACTAGGGAGATGATCCTTGGGTCTGGTGCCAAATGAGCGAAGCTAGTAGAAAATGCACGGAATACATTTTCGATCTCTTCTTCCACTGGAATGGTGAATGATTGGAAACTTCAGCACCCAGTTCCCAGGAAGTAGTCCATGGATCCATTATATTGTTCTCAATTCTTGACCAAACTTGTACCAGGCAGCAACAGTCCTTTGGGGGTTCAGCAAACGAAGCAAGGGGACCTTGGCATAGGAATAGGAAAATAACAGGCAGGTGGAGGGTTAAAGCTAGGAGAAAGGTTCACTGGGATGGAGATGGTATGGCCAGAAGAAGATGGGCTTGGACTAAGTGGGATGCAACAAGGTCGGCTAGGAGGAGATGGAATGAGGGCGCTCAATGGGATGGAAATGGTAGGGCTGGACCTAGAAGATGGTTGACTAGGGGAAAGGGAGATAGAAGGTTGTAGGGCGGATAATGGGATGGAGATGGTAGGACCAGAGCCAGAAGATGGCTGACTAGGGACAAGGGAAATACGAGGAGAACCTTGGCCAGGGCAAAGTGGGAGAAAGCAAGGAGATTGGCCACTAGGAGATGGACTAGGTGCAAGTGAGATGGAGATGCTAGGGCTAGAACCGGAGTGCTGTGGACAAAACGGGATGCAACAAGATGGGCTAGGGCTGGGAGGAGATGGAACGAGGGCACTCAATGGGATGGAGATAGTAGGGCTGGACCCAGAAGATGGTTGACTGGGGGCAAGGGAGATAGAAGGAGAAGGTTGCAGAGAGGACAACGGGATGGAGATGGTAGGGCTAGAGCTGGGAGGTGGGCTAAGGGAGATTGGGATGGAGACAGGTGACATGGGAGGTGGAGGTGGTATGCAAGGAATGCTGATGGAGGGCTGCTGAAGAGGTTGGACATACAGCGGGGCAATGGGTCGCATCTGGCAGGATGGCATGCAACAGTGGAACATCTTGCTGGAGATGATGAGGGCAAGTAGCCTGAGACAAGAAGAAACATCAAACTGTCAGTCAGGTAGCTTTGTCCAAATGAAGAAACCAACTTTGTGGTTTAGTTCAGCACTAATGTTTTCATTATAACTAGCAGTAAGAGTATCTTAAAAGGGATGCGGTGGCTCAGCGGCTAAGACGCTGAGCTTGTCGCTCGAAAGGTCGGCAGTTCAGCGGTTCGAATCCCTAGTGCCGTGTAATGGAGTGAGCTCCCGTTCCTTGTCCCAGCTTCTGCCAACCTAGCAGTTCGAAAGCAGGTAAAAAAATGCCAGTAGAAAAATAGGGACCACCTTTGGTGGGAAGGGAACAGTGTTTCGTGTGTCTTTGGCATTGAGTCATGCCGGCCACATGACCACAGAGTCATCTTCGTACAATGCTGGCTCTTTGGCTTTGAAATGGAGATGAGCACCGCCCCCTAGAGTCAGGAACGACTAGTACATATGTGTGAGGGGAACCGTTACCTTTTAAGAGTATCTTGGAAGTCTGAATCCATTCCTCTCACTATTCCATTACTTTCTGGGTGAAGTAGGGACTTGTCTAAGATGTTTCCTCAAGTTACTTTCTTGAGATGTGGGCTTGCACCCACTTATGTGACTCTAGCTCTGGTAGCTTCTCTTCCTCCTGTCATACAACTCTGCTCTGTCCACCAATTCACCAGTTTGAGATGTTTCCTCAAGTTACTTTCTTTCCTGAGCTTGGCCCCTCGTATCTGGCCATTGTCTTGGTAGCATCTTTTCTTCCTGTCCTTCTGCCCTGTCCACCATCCTACCAGTTTATCACACCTTCCTTGTTTAGTTACCCTACCGAATATCTCAGTGAGGATGTCACCCATTTACACATCCTGGTCAACCAACCACCTTACAATGAAAAAAAAAATCCTAGTCTGTGGTCAGAGTTGGATAGTTTTCCAGGCTACGAAAGATCTTCATCCACCATAATGCCAAAGTCAACAGCGGGAAGCCTTTGGATCTATGGATTTAGGACGACGTTTGATCCAACTTACCAAAAGAGCTGGAGAAGAGAAGTTCAGAGGAAGCGAGAGAAGGGAATGGAGAATGGATTCGATGCAGGAGCTTTTATACAAGTCCCAGGAACCCTGAAGGCAGGAGGGATTCCGATCAAAAGCCTCCAGCAAATTACCTTCTATCTCACTTCAAAGAAACAGTGCAAGCTGCTTGAGCTCCTTGCTTTGGGTCCACCTCTTAATTTGGGAATGGGAGAGTGATTATTATTTCTCCTCCTCTCCCTGAAGAATATTAGAGGTCAGAAGAGGATGTCCTGCCTGGCTTTTGACCAACCCGGGCATTAGATTAATGGTAGATTACTAAAGCTTTTCTTTTACTTTCTGTGATCTTTAAGGGATTAAGGGATTTTATGACACTGCTCATTGATCCTCTGTAATGGAAGTTTACTTCCACAACATTTTTTGTGGAAGTAGTCTCTCATTTTTTTTTTCAGGATTTGTGGGTACCACGTCATGGTTCATCCCCAGAAGTGATGTTGAAGGTCTCATCCAAAAGTCAGTAGAAAGAGTTCAGAATCTAGGAGTGGCGATTTCCATGCTAGGGAATAGCTTGCTCTCTAATCTTCATGATGTCTCAATCTCTTACTTATTCATTAGCAAAGTTTTTTTGTGTGGCAGCCCAACTCACTCACAGTGACTCCAGGTGGCTTACACAAATGTGTAACTCAATTTTGTTAACCTTGCAAGTTTCTTTAGACAACCTACCTGGCCAACTTTGGGATGTGGATGGTGGTTTGGGCTGGCTTTTGATATCATAGAACTCTTACCAAATTAACATGCTAACATTTGGGCAAGCTTCAACTTTTAGTTCAGCTCCATAGGAGGGGATATTGCATTAACAGAGGGATACAATCAAGATCAAGTGAGGTACTAATACCACTCTATAAAGCCTTAGTAAGGCCACACCTAGAATCCTGCATCCAGTTTTGGTCACCACACTATAAAAAAGATGTTGAGACTCTAGAAAAAGTGCAGAGAAGAGCAACTAGGATGATGAGGGGACTGGAGGCTAAAACATATGAAGAACGATCTGGACATAGTGAAAAGAAGGACCAGGGGAGACATGATAGCCGTCTTCCAATACATGAGGGGCTGCCACAGAGAGGAGAGGGTCAAACTGTTTTCCAAAGCACCTGAACGCCAGACAAGGAATAATGGATGGAAACTGACCAAGGAGAGATTCAACCTAGAAATGAGGAAGCACTTTCTGACAGTAAGAATAATCAACCAATGGAACAGAAGTTGCCTTCGGAAGTTGTGGGACCTTCATCACTTGAGACTTTCAAGAAAAGATTGGACTGCCATTTGTCAGAAATGATGTTGGGTCTCCTGTTTGAGTAGGGGGTTGGACAAATGACCTATAAGGTTCCTTCCAACTCTGTTAATCTGTTAATAACACTCCTGACTGGCCCCGTCCACCCCGCCCCTGCCAGGAGTCCCCAGGTGGCCCGTTTTGGATGCAGGAAAATGCAGGGAGCACACGGAGGCTCGAGAGGGGCAAAAACCAGGCATATTGGAAGTTCAGGAAGGCCAGAAATAGGCCTGTTTCCGGCCTCAGAGGGCCTCCGTAGCCTGGAGAGGCTGTTTTCGCTGTCCCAGAGGCTCGAGGAAAACCTCCGGAGCCTGGGGAGGGCAAAAGCACACCACCATGGTGCAGGAGGCTGACTAGGCCACGCCCACCATGGCAATGCCCACCCAGCAACAGGACAGAGAACCCCTTGCTAAACTTTTTGAAGCCCACCCTTGTTCTGGAGACACGTTTTCTGAGATTCTATCCTGGGAACCTTCTTCCTCATTAGAAGATGGATATAGATGATTGCTGAGAACCTTCCTGATACCACCGTCCAATTCACCCAGCATGCAAAATTGTGTTTTATGGAATATGAATAGTCCTTGACATAGAACTGCAACTGAGTGCAGAATTTTAAGGGGCTCTGTCATAACTACAAACAGTCATTAAGTGACGATCGTAAGTTGATCTGTAAACATAACATCAGGAAGGTCAACTGTCAACTCAAGTGGACAAACTCTCAAACTGGGACACATCCTTCTCTAGAAGAGATGCACCTCATCAGGTCTTCACCATTTTGAAATCTCTTCCCAAATGTATTGGGAGATACCACCATGATGTTCCACCAAACTCTATGAAATTAAACATTAGCATCGTCCAAATTGGGAGAACAGGTGCTGCATCCTAAGGTTTCAAACCCTAGACTTATATTTCTATACGAGGGGAAATGAAGTGGATGAGCCAAGAATTTCAAAAGTCATTGAAGCTATGATAAAAAGATGTGGTAGGCTTATAATTCAGGTCTAATAGGCACCATGCAGATATAAATTATATAGAGCTGAATTAGGGTGCAAATTGATGAGTCAGGCAATTTAGTTAATTATTGTTATTTATGTTCACTTGTGAGGCTCAGGGGCCCCACCTCAACTTTTGCACAGTATATAAGGATGTTTGGTCCTCAGGTTGACCATCAGCTCATCTCTGCTTCTCCATTCATCTCCTTGCAGAACTTGGTAAGTGATGGAATTGGCTCTGTTGGTTTCTTCCTTCAGAAATCCTTGACTCTCTCTCTTTCGGTCTCTCTCTCTGTCTGTCTCTCTGTCTCTCTGCCTGTCTGTCTGTCTGTCTCTCTCTCTCTCTCTCTCTCTGTGTGTGTGTGTCTCTGACTCTCTCCCTTGTCTCTCTCTCCCTGTCTCCTTGGATTTCTTGTGATTTTACTCAGCTGGGTAGAAATCTATATTCTTCCAAGATGTTGTATAAGGTGCTTAGCATCATGTCAATGAACATTTGACTAACAGAGATCGAAAGGAGAAATCAAGAATGACTCTCTGGAGGTATATCGTCCATTTGGGAGAGCACAGAAAGACAAAGGGTTGAGGAGGGATGGCAAGACCTTAATATTACTTAGAATCCCTAAGAGATTTAACTAGGCGAAAGATGGCTGTTCCTTCTCTTTGGACAGAGGTCTACCTTCAGTAATCAATTTGTTCTGTGATTTTCAATTCTCGTATAACCAAGTTGGGAGTACACAAGATGTGGACCAATCAGTTCTATATTTTCCAAAATTTACAAACTCTAAAGGGACATTAGAGACTGGAAATAAGTGAGAGGCTTAGTGTGATGGGGTAGCGTGTAGCCAATGGCCAAGAGGGGCTAGAATGATGATCTCAAAAGAGTTCAATGGAACTAGATGGAAGCCCACAGAAGGAACCTTCCTTCATCCTCTGCTTGATACTTTCCATGTCATGTTTGACGATTGTCTTCCCTCTTCCCAAACCACCCTGAATAACACAATGTTGTGTTTCTTTTCAGACATTCCTCCATCTATCTCGAGATGTCCTGCTGTCCCCCAACCTGTGCTATACCCACCTGTGTCCCTGCCTGCAGCCCTCCAGTTTGCTACCCAGTGGGCGGCTTGGGGTCTCTGACCTCATGTGGTGTTGGCTCTTATGGACTTGGCTCAGGGGGTGGTTCTGTGTCAGCGGCCAGCCTGGGCTTAGCCCCTGGGGCCAATGTGAGCTGCGTCAACCAGACCCCTCCATCTGAAATTGTGGTCCAGCCACCTCCGTACGCTGTTGTCATTCCAGGGGCCATCCTTGCTGCCACGTGTGAGCCAATTCGTGTAGGAGGATACACCGCGTGTGGTGGTGGCTCTTCTGGTGGAAGCTCCAGGCTCAGATACTTCCCTTGCAGCCCATGCAGTCCCTGTAAATAGGAAGGACATGTCTGCTCCCAGGGGAACCACCGGCAACAGACTCTTGTGACCTGAGTTTATGACGAAGATCTCATAGACCTGGGTGCCCATCATCTCAAGCATCCTTACGTTGATCCCTAAATGTCACAAATGCTCTGCTTATCCAAGAACCAAAAACCTTCTCCTGTTCTTCAAGCTTTCCTGTTTCATCCTTTGCTTTCTTTCACCTCCTGATGATAGCCCTCGCTGAACCATGAAGAAAAGCTTGCATTCTGGATGGATTCTCTTCCTCCGTGGGCTCCTTGAAGTTGTGGAAATCTACCTGGCGATATTGCCAAATCTGGGTTTGGTCTTTCTCTTCTGCCTCCAACATCTCCTCGTCCTGATTTCCTAGCCTCCGATGGGATCCCACCACTCCTCCTTGGGGTGTTGGACCCCAATTTCATGGCAAATGTTCTCAAAAATTTCTATCTATTAAAGATTCACTGCAGCATCAACATCTGTTTCTTTTGTAGTTCTTCCTTGTTAGATCCTCCTCCTCGGAAGATCCAAGTTCCCGGTTATGTCAGGTCTCCTTAATTGCTCTGCTCTAACCCAGACTTCCCTGGCACATCGGCTGCTGGCAGAGCCAGAGGAGGTGAAGGTGGAGCAGTGGTGGAATTCAATTTTTTTTACGACTGGTTCTGTAGGCGTGGCTTGGTGGGCACGTTGTGGCTTGGTGGGCATGGCAGGGGAAGGATACTGAAAAATCTCCATTCCCACCTCACTCCAGGGGAAGGATACTACAAAATCCCCATTCCCACCTCACTCCTGGGGGAAGGATATTGCAAAATCTCCATTCCCACCCCACTCCAAGAGAAGGATACTGCAAAATCCACATTCCCTCCCCACTCCTGGGGGAAGGATATTGCAAAATTTCTCTAATCTGTTGCTTTCTAATTTTTATGATGTCTCAATCTCTTACTTATTCATTAGCAAAGTTTTTTTTTTTGTGGCTCATAACTGATGTTATGGGTTATTGAGCAGAGTACCCCTTGAGTATGCACATGAAAGTGGCTGAGAGTGAATAACCACAGTTAATATACTGACACACTGAGTTGTGGTAACCTTTTACTTTTAGGAAAAAATAAAGCAAAGTCCAATAACAATCCAAGTCATACACAGATAAGGCGATAGTTAAAATATCAATTCAGGGATATTCCAAGTACAAAGTCTTCTTACCAGTTGTTGTCATTACACAATAAAACAGTTCTTCTTGAGTTTCAAACAGGAACAAGTTCAGTATTAAAACATTCAATAAACAGTAGAAAGCTACAAGTAGCAATGATCAAACAGAGATCCTGCAGAGAGATCAAGTAGAGAGTAACAACAAACAAGCAGATAAAATGGTGTGTTGTTCTACAAGCCATGATTCAGGCTTCCCCTTAAATACATTGGCTACAGAGCTTAGCCAATCAGGATTCAGGATGATGCAATACAGTCTTAAAGCAATAAAACCTTTTGACAAACATGTATTGATAGTTTATATATTGCCTGAGCAACTAGTTAGGAAATAGCCATTTCCTAACAAGAGGGTTGCGAAAGGTCATCGCAGCCAAAAATGGAGCTCGGGAGCCCACTTTTGCTGGCAGAGTGCTTGGGCCATCACAGGTGCCCCTGACACAAATGATGTCTATTATAAACTCAGTGAGGGTCTGCATGAATGAGGAGATGGCGTGTAACACGAACCATTTATTGACAACCAAAGCAACTCCTGAACTGAAAATCTACATTAGAAAGAATTGACAGCTCTTATAAACTGGTCGCGTTGGTGGATGATCTCTGGAGGGCTTGGGACAGGGGTTGCTCCTCTGTCCTGGTCCTGTTAGATCTCTCAGCGGCTTTTGATACCATAGACCATGGTATCATGCTGCAGCGGTTGAGGGGGTTGGGAATAGGGGGAACCATTTTGCGGTGGTTCTCCTCCTTCCTCTCTGACCGCTTGCAGTTCGTGTTGACAGGGGGGCAGAAGTCGACTTCGAGGCGCTTTGCATGGGGAGTGCCACAGGGGTCGGTCCTCTCGCCTCTTCTGTTCAACATTTATGTGAAGCCGCTGGGTGAGATCATCCATGGTTTTGGGGTGAGAGTCCATCTGTACGCTGATGATACTCAGCTGTACATCTCCACCCCAGACCACCCCAACGATGCCTTTGATGTGATGTCTCGCTGCCTGGAGGCTGTGGGGGCCAGATGGGGAGAAATAGGCTCAGACTCAACCCCTCCAAGACCGAGTGGCTGTGGTTCCCGGTGTCGGGATATAGTCAGCTGGTGCCATCGCTGACTATTGGGGGTGAGTCTTTACCGCCCACAGAGAGGGCCCGCAATCTGGGCATCCTCCTGGATGCACGGCTGTCTTTAGAAGAACATATGATGGCCGTGGCCAGGGGGGCTTTTTATCAGGTTCGCCTGATCCGCCAGTTGCGGCCCTTTCTGGACTGTGACGCCTTGTGCACAGTCACTCACGCCCTTGTCACCTTCCGACTGGACTACTGCAATGCTCTCTACATGGGGCTCCCCTTGAAAAGCACCCGGAGGCTCCAACTGGTCCAGAATGCAGCCATGCGGGTGGTTATGGGCGCAACTCGTTGTGCCCATGTGACACCCCTCCTGTGCGAGCTGCACTGGCTCCCAGTGGTCTTCCAGGTGCGATTCAAGGTGCTGGTTACCACCTTTAAAGCGCTCCATGGCATAGGACCCGAGTACCTCCGAGACCGTCTTCTGCCACCAATAGCCTCCCACCGGCCAGTCCGCTCCCACAGAGAGGGTCTCCTCCGGGTGCCATCGGCCAAGTTATGTCGGCTGGTGACACCCAGGGGGAGGATCTTCTCTGTGGGAGCCCCAGCCCTGTGGAATGATCTGCCCCCAGAAATTTGTAAAATCTCTGATCTCCGTGTGTTTCGCTGTGCCCTCAAAACCATGTTGTTCCACCAGGATGGGCTATCAATGTAAAGATTTTAATTGGTTTTAAATGGGATTTTAAATTTGGGGTTTTATAAATTGGGCCTATTATTTAATAATTTTAAAATTTTGTCTGTCTTTGTGTTTTTAATTAGGCTGTACACCTCCCTGAGTCCTTCGGGAGAAGGGCGGCATAGAAATAAATAAATAAATAAATAAATAAATAAATAAATAAATAAATAAATAAATAAATAAATAAATAAATAAACAAACAAATAAATAAAAAACTGAGCTGTCAAAAACAACAACCAATAAAAAGCCTTAATTTTCCCACCTGAAGGGATGCGGAAATAAACCAATCAGATCGTGTTTCACCAGCACGCTCTACGCTCCTTCGGCAGCTCCATGGACACAACAATGTCAAGTTGGCCACGTCCCCTCCCCTCCCCACCCCGAAGTGGGGAGGCTGTTTTCGCTGTCCTGGAGGCTCGAGGAAAACCTCTGGAGCCTGGGGAGGGCAAAAACACACCACCGTGGTGCAGGAGGCTGACTAGGCCACGCCCACCATGGCAATGCCCACCCAGCAACTGGGCAGAGAACCCCTTGCTAAAATTCGTGAAGCTCACCCTTGTTCTGGAGACACGTTTTCTGAGATTCTATCCTGGGAACCTTCTTCCTCATTAGAAGATGGATATAGATGATTGCTGAGAACCTTCCTGACTCCAGTGTCAAATTCACCCAAAATTGTGTTTTATGGAATACGGATAGTCCTTGATTTAGGACCATAATTGAGTCCAGAATTTTGAGGAACTTTGTCATAACTACAAACAATCATTAAATGACCATCATGAGGAGCCTGAGTGGGGCAGCAGACTAATGCTATTGTTAAAGGTAGTATTTAGCTTCCAGCTGTCTGCAATTACTGTGAGTTCAATTCTGACCAGACTCAAGGTTGACTCAGCCTTCCATCCTTTCTAAGGTAGGTAAAATGAGGACCCGGTTTGTGGGGGCAATAAGCTGACTTTGTATAAAATATACAATAGTATGAAGGCTATTGCTTAACGCATTGTAAGCCGCCCTGAGTCTCCGGAGAAGGGTGGCATATAAATCAAAATAAAATAAATAAATCATAAGTTGATCTGTAAACATAACATCAGGAAGGTCAACTGTCAACTCAAGTGGACAAACTCTCAAACTGGGACATGTCCTTCTCTAGAAGAGATGCGCCTCATCAGCTCTTCACCATTTTGAAATCTCTTCCGAAATGTCTTGGGAGATACCACCACAATGTTCCACCAAACTCTATGAAATTAAACATTAGCATCGTCCAAATTGGGAGAACAGGTGCTGGATCCTAAGGTTTCAAACCCTAGACTTATATTTCTATACGAGGGGAAATGAAGTGGATGAGCCAAGAATTTCAAAAGTCATTGAAGCTATGATAAAAAGATGTGGTAGGCTTATAATTCAGGTCTAATAGGCACCGTGCAGATATAAATTATATAGAGCTGAATTGGGGTGCAAACTGATGAGTCGGGCAATTTAGTTAATTATTGTTATTTATGTTCACTTGTGAGGCTCAGGGGCCCCACCTCAACTTTTGCACAGTATATAAGGATGTTTGGTCCTCAGGTTGTCCATCAGCTCATCTCTGCTTCTCCATTCAACTCCTTGCAGAACTTGGTAAGTGATGGAATTGGCTCTGTTGGTTTCTTCCTTCAGAAATCCTTGACTCTCTGTCTCTGTCTCTCTGTCTCTCTCTCTGTCATTCTCTCTGTCTCTCTCTCTCTCTCTTTCTCTCTGTCTCTGTCTCTCTTTCTGTCTCCATCTCTCTCTCTGTTTCATTCTCTCTCTCTGTCTCTCTGTCTCTCTGTCTGTCTCTCTCTCTCTGTCTCTCTGTTTCTCTCTGTCTCTGTCTCTGTCTCTCTGTCTCTGTCTCTCTGACTCTCTCTCTGTTTCTCTCTGTTTCTCTCTGTCTCTGTCTCTCTGTCTCTGTCTCTCTGTTTCTGTCTGTCTCTCTGACCCTCTCTCTCTCTCTCTCTGTCTCTCTGACCCCCCCTGTCTCTGTTTCTCTCTGTCTGTGTGTGTGTCTCTCTGTCTCTCTCTCTCTCTCCTTCTCTCCTTGGATTCCTCATGATTTTACTCAGCTGGGTAGAAATCTATATTCTGCCAAGACGTTGTATAAGGTGCTTAGCATCATCTCAATGCACATTTGACTAACAGACATCGGAAGGAGAAATCAAGAATGACTCTCTGGAGGTATATCGTCCATTTGGGAGATCATAGAAAGACAAAGGGTTGAGGTGGGATGGCAAGGTCTTAATATTACTTAGAATTCCATGCTTTGCTTGATACTTTCCATGTCACGTTTGATGATTGTCTTCCCTCTTCCCGAACCACCCTGAATAAAACAATGTTGTGTTTCTTTTCAGACATTCCTCCATCTTCCTCAAGATGTCCTGCTGCTGTCCCCCAACCTGTGTTATACCCAGCTGTGTCCCTGCCTGCAGCCCTCCAGTTTGCTACCCAGTGGGCGGCTTGGGGTCTCTGACCTCATGTGGACTTGGCTCAGGGGGTGGTTCTGTGTCAGCGGCCAGCCTGGGCTTAGCCCCTGGGGCCAATGTGAGCTGCGTCAACCAGACCCCTCCATCTGAAATTGTGATCCAGCCACCTCCGTACACTGTTGTCGTTCCAGGAGCCATACTTGCTGCCTCGTGTGAACCGATTCGTGTAGGAGGATACACCGCGTGTGGTGGTGGCTCTTCTGGTGGAAGCTCCAGGCTCAGATACTTCCCTTGCAGCCCATGCAGTCCCTGTAAATAGGAAGGACATGTCTGCTCCCAGGGGAACCATCGGCAACAGACTCTTGCGACCTGAATTTACAACGAAGATCACATAGACCTGGGTGCCCATCATCTCAAGAATCCCTTCGTTGATCCCTAAATGTCCCAAATGCTCTGCTTATCCAAGAACCAAAAACTTTCTCCTGTTCTTCAAGCTTTTCTATTTCAATGCTTCTTTCATCCTTTGCTTTCTTTCACCTCCTGATGATAGCCCTCACTGAACCATGAAGAAAAACTTGCATTCTGGATGGATTATCTTTCTCCGTGGGCTCCTTGAAGTTGTGGAAATCTACCTGGCGATATTGCCAAATCTGGGTTTGGTCTTTCTCTTCTGCCTCCAACATCTCCTCGTCCTGATTTCCTAGCCTCCGATGGGATCCCACCACTCCTCCTTGAGGTGTTGGACCCCAATTTCATGGCAAATGTTCTCAAAAATTTCTATCTATTAAAGATTCACTGCAGCATCAACATCTGTTTCTTTTGTAGTTCTTCCTTGTTAGATCCTCCTCCTCGGAGGATCCAAGTTCCCGGTTATGTCAGGTCTCCTTAATTGCTCTGCTCTAACCCAGACTTCCCTGGCACATCGGCTGCTGGCAGAGCCAGAGGAGGTGAAGGTGGAGCAGTGGTGGAATTCAATTTTTTTACGACTGATTCTGTGGGCGTGGCTTGGTGGGCACGGTGTCGGTTGGTGGGCATGGCAGGGGAAGGATACTGAAAACTCCCCATTCCCACCTCACTTCTGCGGGAAGGATATTGCAAAATCTCCATTCCCACCCCACTCCAAGAGAAGGATACTGCAAAATCCACATTCCCTCCCCACTCCTGGGGGAAGGATATTGCAAAATTTCTCTAATCTGTTGCTTTCTAATTTTTATGATGTCTCAATCTCTTACTTATTCATTAGCAAAGTTTTTTTTTGTGGCTCATAACCGATGTTATGGGTTATTGAGCAGAGTACCTCTTGAGTATGCACATGAAAGTGGCTGAGAGTGAATAACCACAGTTAATATACTGACACACTGAGTTGTGGTAATCTTTTATTTTTAGAAAAAAGTAAAGCAAAGTCCAATAACAATCCAAGCCATACACAAATAAGGCGCTAGTTAAAATATCAATTCAGGGATATTCCAAGTACAAAGTCTTCTTACCAGTTGTTGTCATTACACAATAAAACAGTTCTTCTTGAGTTTCAAACAGGAACAAGTTCAGTATTAAAACATTCAATAAATAGTAGTAAGCTACAAGTAGCAATGATCAAACAGTGATCCTGCAGAGAGATCAAGTAGAGAGTAACAGCAAATAAGCAGATAAAATGGTGTGTTGTTCTACAAGCCATGATTCAGGCTTCCCCTTAAGTACATTGGCTACAGAGCTTAACCAATCAGGATACAGGATGATGCAATACAGTCTTAAAGCAATATAATACCTTTTGACAAACATGTATTGATATTTTATATATTGCCTGACCAACTAGTTAGGAAATAGCCATTTCCTAACAAGAGGTCATCACAGCCAAAAATGGAGCTCGGAAGCCCACTTTTGCTGGCAGAGTGCTTGGGCCATCACAGGTGCCCCTGACACAAATGATGTCTATTATAAACTCAGTGAGGGTCTGCATGAATGAGGAGACGGCGTGTAACACGAACCATTTATTGACAACAAAAGCAACTCCTGAACTGAAAATCTACATTAGAAAGAGTTGACAGCTCTTATAAACTGAGCTGTCAAAAACAACAACCAATAAAAAGCCTTAATTTTCCGCCCTGAAGGGATGCGGCAATAAACCAATCAGATTGTGTTTCACCAGCATGCTCTACGCTCCTTCGGCAGCTCCGTGGACACAACAATGTCAAGTTGGCCATGCCCCCTCCCCTCCCCACCCCGAACACAACTCTGATGCGGCCCTCAATGAAATCAAATTTGACACCCCTGTTCTAGTATGTTGAAAGAAACTCTGGATTGGTGTTGAGATGTTATGTCTGAAGGTCCACACAACTGATTTTGTGGGCGTTGCCAGAGATGATTCTGGAGCAGGGGTGGGCTGCTGGGAGTTCGTAGGGGTTTGGGAGATCCATTAGCTAAGATTCTATGCAGTTCGGAGAATCCCCCAAATCCCACCCATCTTCAAAAACGGAAAGAAAAAAAAAACAGACCCAGGAAACTACAGATCAATCAGAGCCACCTAACATCAATACCCAGGAAGATACTGGAAAAGATAATAAAAAACAGATCTGCCAACACCTAAAAACAAGTGAAGTAATAACTAGCAGTCAGCACGGGTTTGTTAAAAACAGATCATGGCAACCCAATCTTATCTCATTCTTCAACAGTGACTAAATTAGTAGACCAGTGAAATACTGTGGACATAAGTATATGTCCACAACAAGGCATTCGACAAAGTAGACCACATTCAGCAAGGCATTCGACAAAGTAGACCACAACCTACTTCTTCGTAAGCTAGATAAAAGTGAGATAGATAGCTTCACCACCAGATGGATTTGCAACTGGCTGACAAACTGTACTCAACGAATAGTCTGTTGAGGAATATGCGCAGAGTAACCCTTGAGTAGCAAGGGTATGCACATGAGAAATGGCTGAGAGTGATTGTGAATAAGCATTGTCAATACACAGACACACTGAGTTGTGATATTCTTTTACTTTTAGGAAAAAGTAAAGCAAAGTCCAATAAACAATCCAGGTCATACACAGATAAAGATAGTTAATTTGTCAATCCAGGGATATTCCAAGAACAAAGTCTTCTTACCAGCTGTTGTAGTCATATGCAATAAAACAGTTCTTTTTTGGAGTTGCAAACAGGAACAAGTACAGCAGTAAAACAATCATTAAAACAGTAGAAAACAACAAATAGCAATGATTAAGCAGTGATCACGCAGAGAGAACAGGCAAAGAGGAGCAGAGGTAGCAATAATAATGTAATAAAAACAATAAGCCATGATTCAAGTTTCCTCTTAAATCCATTGGCTACAGAGCTAGCCAATCAGAATACAGTATGATGCAATACAGGCTTACAGTCTTAAAGCTATACCTTACATTTCGACTGCAAACATTCATTGATGGTTTATATAAGTTGCCAACCCAACCAGTTAGGCAATAGCTATTTCCTAACATAGTCCTTAATGGGTTTAAGTCTACATGGAGAGAAGTAAGCAGTGAGGTACCCCAAAGTTCCATCTAAGACCCAGTACTCTTCAATATCTTCATAAACGACTTAGATGAGGGAACAGAAGGGGAACTCACCAAATTTGCAGATGGTGCTAAACTGGCAGGAATAGCTAACACCCTAGAAGATAGGCTCAAGATCCAGATGGATCTTGACAGACTTGAACACTGGGGCCTATCTAACAAAATGAAATTCAGTGTAGAGAAAAGTAAAGTCTTACATTTAGGTAAGAAAAACCAAAAGTACACATATAAACTGGGGGAAACCAGGCTTAATAGCAGTGACTATGAGAAGGATATTGGAGTCTTAGTGGACAACCAGCTAAATATGAGCCAGCAGTAAAAAAAGGCCAATGCAATCCTAAATTGCATTAACAGAGGGAGACAATCAAGATCAAGTGAGGTACTAATACCACTCTATAAAGCCCTAGTAAGACCACACCTAGAGTACTGCATCCAATTTTGGTCACCACACTATAAAAAAAGATGTTGAGACTGTAGAAAAAGTGCAGAGAAGAGCAACCAAGAGGATGAGGGGACTGGAGGCTAAAACATACGATGAACGGTTACAGGAACTGGGCCTGGCTAGTCTAGTGAAGAGAAGGACCAGGGGAGACAGGATATTCGTTTTCCAATATTGGAGGGGCTGCCACAGAGAGGAAAGGGTCAAACTGTTTTCCAAAGCACCTGAAGGCCAGACAAGGAATAATGGATGGAAACTGACCAAGGAGAGTTTTAACCTGGAAATAAGGAGGAACTTTCTGACAGTGAGACTAATCAACCAACGGAACAGAAGTTGCCTTCGGAAGAGGTGGGACCTTCATCACTTGAGACTTTCAAGAAAAGATTGGACTGCCATTTGTCAGAAATGATGTAGGGTCTCCTGTTTGAGTAGGGGGTTGGACAAATGACCTATAAGGTTCCTTCCAACTCTGTTAATCTGTTAATAACACTCCTGACTAGCCCCGTCCATCCCACCCCTGCCAGGAGTCCCCAGGTGGCCCGTTTTGGATGCAGGAAAATGCAGGGAGCACACGGAGGCTCGAGAGGGGCAAAAACCAGGCATATTGGAAGTTGAGGAAGGCTAGAAATAGGCCTGTTTCCGGCCTCAAAGGGCCTCCGTAGCCTGGAGAGGCTGTTTTCGCTGTCCCGGAGGCTCGAGGAAAACCTCCGGAGCCTGGGGAGGGCAAATCACACCACCGTGGTGCAGGAGGCTGACTAGGCCACGCCCACCATGGCAATGCCCACCCAGCAACAGGACAGAGAACCCCTTGCTAAAATTTTTGAAGCCCACCCTTGTTCTGGAGACACGTTTTCTGAGATTCTATCCTGGGAACCTTCTTCCTCATTAGAAGATGGATATAGATGATTGTTGAGAACCTTCCTGACCCCACTGTCAGATTCACCCAAAATTGTGTTTTATGGAATACGGATAGTCCTTGACTTAGGACCATAATTGAGTCCAGAATTTTGAGAGGCTCTGTCATAACTCCAAACAGTCACGATGCATCACGATGTTCCACCAAACTCTATGAAATTAAACATTAGCATCGTCCAAATTGGGAGAACAGGTGCTGCATCCTAAGGTTTCAAATCCTAGACTTATATTTCTATACGAGGGGAAATGAAGTGGATGAGCCAAGAATTTCAATAGTCATTGAAGCTATGATAAAAAGATGTGGTAGGCTTATAATTCAGGTCTAATAGGCACTGTGCAGATATAAATTATATAGAGCTGAATTGGGGTGCAAATTGATGAGTTGGGCAGTTTAGTTAATTATTGTTATTTATGGTCACTTGTGAGGCTCAGGGGTCCCACCTCAACTTTTGCACAGTATATAAGGATGTTTGGTCCTCAGGTTGACCATCAGCTCATCTCTGCTTCTCCATTCAACTCCTTGCAGAACTTGGTAAGTGATGGAATTGGCTCTGTTGGTTTCTTCCTTCAGAAATCCTTGACTCTCTCTCTTTCGGTCTCTCTCTCTGTCTGTCTCTCTGTCTGTCTCTGTCTCTCTGTCTCTGTCTCTGTCTCTCTGTCTCTCTCTGACTCTCTCTCTCTGTGTGTGTCTCTAACTCTCTCTCTTGTCTCTCTCTCTTTGTTTCTTTGTCTCGCTTTGTCTCTCTTTGTCTGTGTGTCTCTGTGTCTCTGTGTCTCTCTCTCTCTCTCTGTCTCTCTCTCTCTCTCTCTGTCTTTCTCTCTGTCTCTCTGTCTCTCTCTCTGACTTTCTGTCTCTCTTTCTCTGTCTCTCAGTCTCTGTGTATTTTTCTCTCTCTCTCTCTCTCCTTCTCTTCTTGGATTCCTCATGATTTTACTCGACTGGCAGAATACTCTATATTCTGCCAAGATGTTCTATAACATGTTGTCTCGCTCTGTCTCTCTGTCTCTGTCTCTGTCTCTGTCTCTCTCTCTCTCTGTCTCTGTGTCTCTCTGTCTCTCTCTGTCTCTCTCTCTCTCTCTCTCTCTCTCTGTCTGTCTTTCTCTCTGTCTCTCTGTCTCTCTCTCTGACTTTCTGTCTCTCTCTCTCTCTCTCTGTCTCTGTCTCTCTGTCTCTCTCTGTCTCTCTCTCTCTCTCTGTGTCTCTAACTCTCTCTCTTGTCTCTCTCTCTTTGTCTCTTTGTCTCGCTCTGTCTCTCTGTCTCTGTCTGTGTCTCTCTGTCTCTCTCTCTCTCTCTGTCTCTCTGTCTCTCTATCTCTCTCTGTCTCTCTGTCTCTCTCTCTGACTTTCTGTCTCTCTCTCTGTCTCTCGGTCTCTGTGTGGGTGTGTTTCTCTCTCTCCTTCTCTCCTTGGATTCCTCATGATTTTACTCTGCTTGGCAGAATACTCTATATTCTGCCAAGACGTTGTATAAGGTGCTTAGCATCATCTCAATGCACATTTGACTAACAGACATCGGAAGGAGAAATCAAGAATGACTCTCTGGAGGTATATCGTCCATTTGGGAGATCATAGAAAGACAAAGGGTTGAGGTGGGATGGCAAGGTCTTAATATTACTTAGAATTCCATGCTTTGCTCGATACTTTCCATGTCACGTTTGATGATTGTCTTCCCTCTTCCCGAACCACCCTGAATAAAACAATGTTGTGTTTCTTTTCAGACATTCCTCCATCTTCCTCAAGATGTCCTGCTGCTGTCCCCCAACCTGTGCTATACCCAGCTGTGTCCCTGCCTGCAGCCCTCCAGTTTGCTACCCAGTGGGTGGTTTGGGGTCTCTGACCTCATGTGGACTTGGCTCAGGGGGCGGTTCTGTGTCAGCGGCCAGCCTGGGCTTAGCCCCTGGGGCCAATGTGGGCTGCGTCAACCAGACCCCTCCATCTGAAATTGTGGTCCAGCCACCTCCGTACACTGTTGTCATTCCAGGGGCCGTCCTTGCTGCCACATGTGAACCGATTCGTGTAGGAGGATACACTGCGTGTGGTGGTGGCTCTTCTGGTGGAAGCTCCAGGCTCAGATACTTCCCTTGCAGCCCATGTGGTCCCTGTAGATAGGAAGGACATGTCTGCTCCCAGGGGAACCACCGGCAACAGACTCTTGCGACCTGAATTTACAACGAAGATCACATAGACCTGGGTGCCCATCATCTCTAGCATCCCTACGTTGATCCCTAAATGTCCCAAATGCTCTGCTTATCCAAGAACCAAAAACTTTCTCCTGTTCTTCAAGCTTTTCTATTTCAATGCTTCTTTCATCCTTTGCTTTCTTTCACCTCCTGATGATAGCCCTCACTGAACCATGAAGAAAAGCTTGCATTCTGGATGGATTATCTTTCTCCGTGGGCTCCTTGAAGTTGTGGAAATCTACCTGGCGATATTGCCAAATCTGGGTTTGGTCTTTCTCTTCTGCCTCCAACATCTCCTCGTCCTGATTTCCTAGCCTCCGATGGGATCCCACCACTCCTCCTTGGGGTGTTGGACCCCAATTTCATGGCAAATGTTCTCAAAAATTTCTATCTATTAAAGATTCACTGCAGCATCAACATCTGTTTCTTTTGTAGTTCTTCCTTGTTAGATCCTCCTCCTCGGAGGATCCAAGTTCCCGGTTATGTCAGGTCTCCTTAATTGCTCTGCTCTAACCCAGACTTCCCTGGCACATCGGCTGCTGGCAGAGCCAGAGGAGGTGAAGGTGGAGCGGTGGTGGAATTCAATTTTTTTTACGACTGGTTCTGTAGGCGTGGCTTGGTGGGCACGGTGTGGCTTGGTGGGCATGGCAGGGGAAGGATACTGAAAAATCTCCATTCCCACCTCACTCCAGGGGAAGGATACTACAAAATCCCCATTCCCACCTCACTCCTGGGGGAAGGATATTGCAAAATCTCCATTCCCACCCCACTCCAAGAGAAGGATACTGCAAAATCCACATTCCCTCCCCACTCCTGGGGGAAGGATATTGCAAAATTTCTCTAATCTGTTGCTTTCTAATTTTTATGATGTCTCAATCTCTTACTTATTCATTAGCAAAGTTTTTTTTTTGTGGCTCATAACCGATGTTATGGGTTATTGAGCAGAGTACCCCTTGAGTATGCACATGAAAGTGGCTGAGAGTGAATAACCACAGTTAATATACTGACACACTGAGTTGTGGTAATCTTTTATTTTTAGAAAAAAGTAAAGCAAAGTCCAATAACAATCCAAGTCATACACAAATAAGGCGATAGTTAAAATATCAATTCAGGGATATTCCAAGTACAAAGTCTTCTTACCAGTTGTTGTCATTACACAATAAAACAGTTCTTCTTGAGTTTCAAACAGGAACAAGTTCAGTATTAAAACATTCAATAAATAGTAGTAAGCTACAAGTAGCAATGATCAAACAGTGATCCTGCAGAGAGATCAAGTAGAGAGTAACAGCAAATAAGCAGATAAAATGGTGTGTTGTTCTACAAGCCATGATTCAGGCTTCCCCTTAAGTACATTGGCTACAGAGCTTAACCAATCAGGATACAGGATGATGCAATACAGTCTTAAAGCAATATAATACCTTTTGACAAACATGTATTGATATTTTATATATTGCCTGACCAACTAGTTAGGAAATAGCCATTTCCTAACAAGAGGTCATCACAGCCAAAAATGGAGCTCGGAAGCCCACTTTTGCTGGCAGAGTGCTTGGGCCATCACAGGTGCCCCTGACACAAATGATGTCTATTATAAACTCAGTGAGGGTCTGCATGAATGAGGAGACGGCGTGTAACACGAACCATTTATTGACAACAAAAGCAACTCCTGAACTGAAAATCTACATTAGAAAGAGTTGACAGCTCTTATAAACTGAGCTGTCAAAAACAACAACCAATAAAAAGCCTTAATTTTCCCCCCTGAAGGGATGCGGCAATAAACCAATCAGATTGTGTTTCACCAGCATGCTCTACGCTCCTTCGGCAGCTCCGTGGACACAACAATGTCAAGTTGGCCATGCCCCCTCCCCTCCCCACCCCGAACACAACTCTGATGCGGCCCTCAATGAAATCAAATTTGACACCCCTGTTCTAGTATGTTGAAAGAAACTCTGGATTGGTGTTGAGATGTTATGTCTGAAGGTCCACACAACTGATTTTGTGGGCGTTGCCAGAGATGATTCTGGAGCAGGGGTGGGCTGCTGGGAGTTCGTAGGGGTTTGGGAGATCCACTAGCTAAGATTCTATGCAGTTCGGAGAATCCCCCAAATCCCACCCATCTTCAAAAACGGGAAAAAAAAAACAGACCCAGGAAACTACAGATCAATCAGAGCCACCTAACATCAATACCCAGGAAGATACTGGAAAAGATAATAAA
This sequence comes from Arizona elegans, assembly GCA_022577455.1. Lineage (NCBI taxonomy): Eukaryota > Metazoa > Chordata > Lepidosauria > Squamata > Colubridae > Arizona > Arizona elegans. Next base: position 2,635,845 of record JAKOOJ010000036.1, read on the forward strand.
AAACAGATCTGCCAACACCTAAAAACAAGTAAAGTAATAACTAGCAGTCAGCACAGGTTTGTTAAAAACAGATCATGGCAACCCAATCTTATCTCATTCTTCAACAGTGACTAAATTAGTAGACCAGTGAAATACTGTGGACATAAGTATATGTCCACAACAAGGCATTCGACAAAGTAGACCACATTCAGCAAGGCATTCGACAAAGTAGACCACAACCTACTTCTTCGTAAGCTAGATAAAAGTGAGATAGATAGCTTCACCACCAGATGGATTTGCAACTGGCTGACAAACTGTACTCAACGAATAGTCTGTTGAGGAATATGCGCAGAGTAACCCTTGAGTAGCAAGGGTATGCACATGAGAAATGGCTGAGAGTGATTGTGAATAAGCACTGTCAATACACAGACACACTGAGTTGTGATATTCTTTTACTTTTAGGAAAAAGTAAAGCAAAGTCCAATAAACAATCCAGGTCATACACAGATAAAGATAGTTAATTTGTCAATCCAGGGATATTCCAAGAACAAAGTCTTCTTACCAGCTGTTGTAGTCATATGCAATAAAACAGTTCTTTTTTGGAGTTGCAAACAGGAACAAGTACAGCAGTAAAACAATCATTAAAACAGTAGAAAACAACAAATAGCAATGATTAAGCAGTGATCACGCAGAGAGAACAGGCAAAGAGGAGCAGAGGTAGCAATAATAATGTAATAAGAACAATAAGCCATGATTCAAGTTTCCTCTTAAATCCATTGGCTACAGAGCTAGCCAATCAGAATACAGTATGATGCAATACAGGCTTACAGTCTTAAAGCTATACCTTACATTTCGACTGCAAACATTCATTGATGGTTTATATAAGTTGCCAACCCAACCAGTTAAGCAATAGCTATTTCCTAACATAGTCCTTAATGGGTTTAAGTCTACATGGAGAGAAGTAAGCAGTGAGGTACCCCAAAGTTCCATCTAAGACCCAGTACTCTTCAATATCTTCATAAACGACTTAGATGAGGGAACAGAAGGGGAACTCACCAAATTTGCAGATGGTGCTAAACTGGCAGGAATAGCTAACACCCTAGAAGATAGGCTCAAGATCCAGATGGATCTTGACAGACTTGAACACTGGGGCCTATCTAACAAAATGAAATTCAATGTAGAGAAAAGTAAAGTCTTACATTTAGGTAAGAAAAACCAAAAGTACACATATAAACTGGGGGAAACCAGGCTTAATAGCAGTGACTATGAGAAGGATATTGGAGTCTTAGTGGACAACCAGCTAAATATGAGCCAGCAGTAAAAAAAGGCCAATGCAATCCTAAATTGCATTAACAGAGGGAGACAATCAAGATCAAGTGAGGTACTAATACCACTCTATAAAGCCCTAGTAAGACCACACCTAGAGTACTGCATCCAATTTTGGTCACCACACTATAAAAAAAGATGTTGAGACTGTAGAAAAAGTGCAGAGAAGAGCAACCAAGAGGATGAGGGGACTGGAGGCTAAAACATACGATGAACGGTTACAGGAACTGGGCCTGGCTAGTCTAGTGAAGAGAAGGACCAGGGGAGACAGGATATTCGTTTTCCAATATTGGAGGGGCTGCCACAGAGAGGAAAGGGTCAAACTGTTTTCCAAAGCACCTGAAGGCCAGACAAGGAATAATGGATGGAAACTGACCAAGGAGAGTTTTAACCTGGAAATAAGGAGGAACTTTCTGACAGTGAGACTAATCAACCAACGGAACAGAAGTTGCCTTCAGAAGAGGTGGGACCTTCATCACTTGAGACTTTCAAGAAAAGATTGGACTGCCATTTGTCAGAAATGATGTAGGGTCTCCTGTTTGAGTAGGGGGTTGGACAAATGACCTATAAGGTTCCTTCCAACTCTGTTAATTTGTTAATAACACTCCTGACTAGCCCCGTCCATCCCGCCCCTGCCAGGAGTCCCCAGGTGGCCCGTTTTGGATGCAGGAAAATGCAGGGAGCACACGGAGGCTCGAGAGGGGCAAAAACCAGGCATATTGGAAGTTGAGGAAGGCTAGAAATAGGCCTGTTTCCGGCCTCAAAGGGCCTCCGTAGCCTGGAGAGGCTGTTTTCGCTGTCCCGGAGGCTCGAGGAAAACCTCTGGAGCCTGGGGAGGGCAAATCACACCACCGTGGTGCAGGAGGCTGACTAGGCCACGCCCACCATGGCAATGCCCACCCAGCAACAGGACAGAGAACCCCTTGCTAAAATTTTTGAAGCCCACCCTTGTTCTGGAGACACGTTTTCTGAGATTCTATCCTGGGAACCTTCTTCCTCATTAGAAGATGGATATAGATGATTGCTGAGAACCTTCCTGACCCCACTGTCAGATTCACCCAAAATTGTGTTTTATGGAATACGGATAGTCCTTGACTTAGGACCATAATTGAGTCCAGAATTTTGAGAGGCTCTGTCATAACTACAAACAGTCACGATGCATCACGATGTTCCACCAAACTCTATGAAATTAAACATTAGCATCGTCCAAATTGGGAGAACAGGTGCTGCATCCTAAGGTTTCAAATCCTAGACTTATATTTCTATACGAGGGGAAATGAAGTGGATGAGCCAAGAATTTCAATAGTCATTGAAGCTATGATAAAAAGATGTGGTAGGCTTATAATTCAGGTCTAATAGGCACCGTGCAGATATAAATTATATAGAGCTGAATTGGGGTGCAAATTGATGAGTTGGGCAGTTTAGTTAATTATTGTTATTTATGGTCACTTGTGAGGCTCAGGGGTCCCACCTCAACTTTTGCACAGTATATAAGGATGTTTGGTCCTCAGGTTGACCATCAGCTCATCTCTGCTTCTCCATTCAACTCCTTGCAGAACTTGGTAAGTGATGGAATTGGCTCTGTTGGTTTCTTCCTTCAGAAATCCTTGACTCTCTCTCTTTCGGTCTCTCTCTCTGTCTGTCTGTCTCTCTGTCTGTCTCTGTCTCTCTGTCTCTGTCTCTCTGTCTCTCTCTGACTCTCTCTCTGTGTGTGTGTCTCTAACTCTCTCTCTTGTCTCTCTCTCTTTGTCTCTTTGTCTCGCTTTGTCTCTCTTTGTCTGTGTCTCTCTGTGTCTCTGTGTCTCTCTCTCTCTCTCTGTCTCTCTCTCTCTCTCTCTCTGTCTTTCTCTCTGTCTCTCTGTCTCTCTCTCTGACTTTCTGTCTCTCTCTCTCTGTCTCTGTCTCTGTCTCTCTGTCTCTCTCTGACTCTCTCTCTCTCTCTGTGTCTCTAACTCTCTCTCTTGTCTCTCTCGCTTTGTCTCTTTGTCTCGCTCTGTCTCTCTGTCTCTGTCTGTGTCTCTCTGTCTCTCTCTCTCTGTCTCTCTCTCTCTCTCTGTCTCTCTGTCTCTCTATCTCTCTCTGTCTCTCTGTCTCTCTCTCTGACTTTCTGTCTCTCTCTCTGTCTCTCGGTCTCTGTGTGGGTGTGTTTCTCTCTCTCCTTCTCTCCTTGGATTCCTCATGATTTTACTCTGCTTGGCAGAATACTCTATATTCTGCCAAGACGTTGTATAAGGTGCTTAGCATCATCTCAATGCACATTTGACTAACAGACATCGGAAGGAGAAATCAAGAATGACTCTCTGGAGGTATATCGTCCATTTGGGAGATCATAGAAAGACAAAGGGTTGAGGTGGGATGGCAAGGTCTTAATATTACTTAGAATTCCATGCTTTGCTCGATACTTTCCATGTCACGTTTGATGATTGTCTTCCCTCTTCCCGAACCACCCTGAATAAAACAATGTTGTGTTTCTTTTCAGACATTCCTCCATCTTCCTCAAGATGTCCTGCTGCTGTCCCCCAACCTGTGCTATACCCAGCTGTGTCCCTGCCTGCAGCCCTCCAGTTTGCTACCCTGTGGGTGGTTTGGGGTCTCTGACCTCATGTGGACTTGGCTCAGGGGGTGGTTCTGTGTCAGCAGCCAGCCTGGGCTTAGCCCCTGGGGCCAATGTGAGCTGCGTCAACCAGACCCCTCCATCTGAAATTGTGATCCAGCCAGCTCCGTTCAACATTGTCGTTCCAGGGGCCGTCCTTGCTGCCACGTGTGAGCCGATTCGTGTAGGAGGATACACCGCGTGTGGTGGTGGAAGCTCCAGGCTCAGATACTTCCCTTGCAGCCCATGCAGTCCCTGTAAATAGGAAGGACATGTCTGCTCCCAGGGGAACCACCGGCAACAGACTCTTGCGACCTGAATTTACAACGAAGATCACATAGACCTGGGTGCCCATCATCTCAAGCATCCCTACGTTGATCCCTAAATGTTCCAAATGCTCTGCTTATCCAAGAACCAAAAACTTTCTCCTGTTCTTCAAGCTTTTCTATTTCAATGCTTCTTTCATCCTTTGCTTTCTTTCACCTCCTGATGATAGCCCTCACTGAACCATGAAGAAAAGCTTGCATTCTGGATGGATTCTCTTCCTCCGTGGGCTCCTTGAAGTTGTGGAAATCTACCTGGCGATATTGCCAAATCTGGGTTTGGTCTTTCTCTTCTGCCTCCAACATCTCCTCGTCCTGATTTCCTAGCCTCCGATGGGATCCCACCACTCCTCCTTGGGGTGTTGGACCCCAATTTCATGGCAAATGTTCTCAAAAATTTCTATCTATTAAAGATTCACTGCAGCATCAACATCTGTTTCTTTTGTAGTTCTTCCTTGTTAGATCCTCCTCCTCGGAAGATCCAAGTTCCCGGTTATGTCAGGTCTCCTTAATTGCTCTGCTCTAACCCAGACTTCCCCGGCTAGTGTTGTGGCACATCGGCTGCTGGCAGAGACAGAGGAGGTGAAGGTGGAGCAGTGGTGGAATTCAAAATTTTTTACGACTGGTTTTGTAGGCGTGGCTTGGTGGGCATGGCAGGGGAAGGATACTGAAAAATCTCCATTCCCACCTCACTCCAGGGGAAGGATACTACAAAACCCCCATTCCCACCAAGAGTGGACAATGAAAGTTACAAACCTAGCGGAAATGGCAAAAATCTCGGATCATTCAAATGAAAGATATTTAAGAGACTGGAGAAGATGGATAGATTATATTCAAAATAAATACCGGAATAAGAAAATGCAGATAGGTTATAAATGATTATATAGATATTTGGTGTGTCTTTAAGTAATAAAGCTAGGTGAGTAATTCGGGAATTGAAGGAACAAGAGATGTGGAATGTCATAATTGTTTAGACTAGGATTGATTATGATTGTTGAAGTTTATACCCTGTAATTTGTTCTGGGGAGAGGAGGGGGGAGGGAGGAGGTTGAGGTAGGGAAGGTGGGGGGGAAATATGTAAACTTTTTCTAAAACTTTTCAATAAAAAAAAAATCCCCATTCCCACCTCACTCCTGGGGGAAGGATATTGCAAAATCTCCATTCCTATCCCACTCCAAGGGAAGGATACTGCAAAATCCACATTCCCTCCCTACTCCTGGGGGAAGGATATTGCAAAATCTCTCTAATCTCTTGCTTTCTAATTTTTATGATGTCTCACTCTCTTACTTATTCATTAGCAAAGTTTTTTTTGTGGCTCATAACCGATGTTATGGGTTATTGAGCAGAGTACCCCTTGAGTATGCACATGAAAGCGGCTGAGAGTGAATAACCACAGTTAATATACTGACACACTGAGTTGTGGTAGTCTTTTATTTTTAGAAAAAAGTAAAGCAAAGTCCAATAACAATCCAAGTCATACACAAATAAGGCGCTAGTTAAAATATCAATTCAAGGATATTCCAAGTACAAAGTCTTCTTACCAGTTGTTGTCATTACACAATAAAACAGTTCTTCTTGAGTTTCAAACAGGAACAAGCTCCGTATTAAAACATTCAATAAATAGTTGAAAGCTACAAGTAGCAACGATCAAACAGTGATCCTGCAGAGAGATCAAGTAGAGAGTAACAACAAATGATCCCGGTGCTTAAAAGTGATAAACTTTTGTTGGAATGGCAAAAAGGAGTGGAGGATGCAAATTCCCGGTTATGTCAGGTCTCCTTAATTGCTGTGCTCTAACCCAGACTTCCCTGGCTAGTGTTGTGGCACATCGACTGCTGGCAGAGACATCTGCAGAGCCAGAGGAGGTGAAGGTGGAGCAGTGGTGGAATTCAATTTTTTTTACGACTGGTTCTGTGGGCGTGGCTTGGTGGGTGTGGCAGGTGAAGAATACTCAAAAATCGCAGCTCCGTGGACACAACAATGTTAAGTTGGCCACGCCCCCTCCCCTCCCCACCCTGAAGTCAAACACAACCCTGATGCGGCCCTCAATGAAATCAAATTTGACACCCCTGTTCTAGTATGTTGAAAGAAACTCTGGATTGGTGTTGAGATGTTATGTCTGAAGGTCCGCACAACTGATTTTGTGGGCATTGCCAGAGATGATTCTGGAGCAGGGGTGGGCTGCTGGGAGTTTGTAGGGGTTTGGGAGATCCTCTAGCTAGGATTCTATGCAGTTTGGAGAACCCCCAAATCCCACCCATCTTCAAAAAAGGAAAAAAAACAGACCCAGGAAACTACAGATCAATCAGTCTAACATCAATACCTGGGAAGATACTGGAAAAGATAATAAAAAAGCAGATCTGCCAACACCTAGAAACGAGTAAAGTAATAACTAGCAGTCAGCACGGGTTTGTTAAAAACAGATCATGCCAAACCAATCTTATTTCATTCTTCAACAGTGACTAAATTAGTAGACCAGTGAAATACTGTGGACATAAGTATATGTCCACAACAAGGCATTCGACAAAGTAGACCACATTCAGCAAGGCATTCGACAAAGTAGACCACAACCTACTTCTTCATAAGCTAGAAAAAAGTGGGATAGATAGCTTCACCACCAGATGGATTCGCAACTGGCTGACAAACCGTATTCAACTAATAGTCCCTAATGGGTTTAAGTCTACACGGAGAGAAGTAAGCAGTGGGGTGCCCCAAGGTTCCGTCTTAGGCCCAGTACTCTTCAATATCTTCATAAACGACTTAGATGAGGGAATAGAAGGGGAACTCACCAAATTTGCAAATTATGCTAAGCTGGCAGGAAGAGCTAACACCGTAGAAGATAGGCTCAAGATCCAGATGGATCTTGACAGACTTGAACACTGGGCCCTATCTAGCAAAATGAAATTCAATGTAGAGAAAAGTAAAGTCTTACATTTAGGTAAGAAAAACCAAAAGTACACATATAAACTGGGAGGAAACCAGGCTTAATAGCAGTGACTATGAGAAGGATATTGGAGTCTTAGTGGACAACCAGCTAAATATGAGCCAGCAGTAAAAAAAGGCCAATGCAATCCTAAATTGCATTAACAGAGGGAGACAATCAAGATCAAGTGAGGTACTAATACCACTCTATAAAGCCCTAGTAAGACCACATCTAGAGTACTGCATCCAGTTTTGGTCACCACACTATAAAAAAGATGTTGAGACTCTAGAAAAAGTGCAGAGAAGAGAAACCAAGAGGATTAGAGGACTGGAGGCTAAAACATAGGATGAACAGTTACAGGAACTGGGCCTGGCTAGTCTAGTGAAGAGAAGGACCGGGGAGACATGATAGCCGTCTTCCAATATTGGAGGGGCTGCCACAGAGAGGAAAGGGTCAAACTGTTTTCCAAAGCACCTGAAGGCCAGACAAGGAATAATGGATGGAAACTGACCAAGGAGAGTTTCAACCTGGAAATAAGGAGGAACTTTCTGACAGTGAGACTAATCAACCAACGGAACAGAAGTTGCCTTCGGAAGAGGTGGGACCTTCATCACTTGAGACTTTCAAGAAAAGATTGGACTGCCATTTGTCAGAAATGATGTAGGGTCTCCTGTTTGAGTAGGGGGTTGGACAAATGACCTATAAGGTTCCTTCCAACTCTGTTAATCTGTTAATAACACTCCTGGCTGGCCCCGTCCACACACCCCTGCCAGGAGTCCCCACGTGGCCCATTTTGGATGCAGGTAAGTGCAGGGAGCACGCAGAGGCTCGAGAGGGGCAAAAACCAGGCATATCGGAAGTTCAGGAAGGCTGGAAAATGGCTTGTTTCTGGCCTCAGAGGGCCTCCGGAGCCTGGGGAGGGCAAAAGCACACCACCGTGGTGCAGGAGGCCGACTAGGCCACGCCCACCATGGCAATGCCCACCCAGCAACTGCGCAGAGAACCCCTTGCTAAAATTTGTGAAGCCCACCCTTGTTCTGGAGACACGTTTTCTGAGATTCTATCCTGGGAACCTTCTTCCTCATTAGAAGATGGATATAGATGATTGCTGAGAACCTTCCTGACCCCACTGTCAAATTCACCCAAAATTGTGTTTTATGGAATACGGATAGTCCTTGATTTAGGACCATAATTGAGTCCAGAATTTTGGGGAGCTCTGTCATAACGACAAACAATCATTAAATGACCATCATGAGGAGCCTGAGTGGCGCAGCAGACTAATGCTATTGTTAAAGGTAGTATTTAGCTTCCAGCTGTCTGCAATTACTGCGAGTTCAATTCTGACCAGACTCAAGGTTGACTCAGCCTTCCATCCTTTCTAAGGTAGGTAAAATGAGGACCCGGTTTGTGGGGGCAAGAAGCTGACTTCGTATAAAATATACAAAAAGAATGAAGGCTATTGCTTAACACATTGTAAGCCGCCCTGAGTCTCCGGAGAAGGGCAGCATATAAATGAAAATAAAATAAATAAATCATAAGTTGATCTGTAAGGAAGGTCAACTGTCAACTCAAGTGGACAAACTCTCAAACTGGGACATGTCCTTCTCTAGAAGAGATGCGCCTCATCAGCTCTTCACCATTTTGAAATCTCTTCCGAAATGTCTTGGGAGATACCACCACAATGTTCCACCAAACTCTATGAAATTAAACATTAGCATCGTCCAAATTGGGAGACCAGGTGCTGCATCCTAAGGTTTCAAACCCTAGACTTATATTTCTATACGAGGGGAAATGAAGTCGATGAGCCAAGAATTTCAAAAGTCATTG
>JAKOOJ010000036.1:2647315-2659815 GCA_022577455.1 Arizona elegans
TCCCTTGCAGCCCATGTGGTCCCTGTAGATAGGAAGGACATGTCTGCTCCCAGGGGGACCACCAGCAACAGACTCTTGCGACCTGAGTTTACAACGAAGATCTCATAGACCTGGGTGCCCATCATCTCAAGCATCCCTACGTTGATCCCTAAATGTCCCAAACGCTCTGCTTATCCAAGAACCAAAAACTTTCTACTGTTCTTCAAGCTTTTCTAACTGGTGATATTGCCAAATCTGGGTTTGATCTTTCTCTTCTGCCTCCAACATCTCCTTGTCCTGATTTCCTAGCCTCCGATGGGATCCCACCACTCCTCCTTGGGGTGTAGGACCCCAATTTCATGGCAAATGTTCTCAAAAATTTCTATCTATTAAAGATTCACTGCAGCATCAACATCTGTTTCTTTTGTAGTTCTTCCTTGTTAGATCCTCCTCCTTGGAGGATCCAAGTTCCCGGTTATGTCAGGTCTCCTTAATTGCTCTGCTCTAACCCAGACTTCCCCGGCTAGTGTTGTGGCACATCGGCTGCTGGCAGAGACAGAGGAGGTGAAGGTGGAGCAGTGGTGGAATTCAAAATTTTTTACGACTGGTTCTGTGGGCGTGGCTTGGTGGGCATGGCGGGGGAAGGATACTGAAAAATCTCCATTCCCACCCCACTCCAGGGGAAGGATACTACAAAATCCCCACTCCCACCCCACTCCTGGGGGAAGGATATTGCAACATCTCCATTCCCTACCCATTCCTGGGGGAAGGATATTGCAACATCTCCATTCCCAGAGGTGGTATTTGCCAGTTCTCCAAACTACTCAAAATTTCTGCTACCGGTTCTCCAGAACCTGTCAGAACCTGCTGAATAGCACCCCTGTGGTGGAGGGAGAGCTTGGGCCTTCCATCCTCCCCAGGTGGAGAGGCAGCTGTCTTCAGGGCTTGAGCTGAGTGAGGGGAGGAGGAGGAGGAACAGATGGGGCCCATCCCAGATGCGTATATGCATAAAGAGGAGAGGAGAGCAACGGAAGGCAATGAGACGGCTCTCAGGGAAAAGAAGTCACAGACACTAGCCAGCCCCTCCTTGTCTGGGAAATAAATAGGAAGGGTCACAGACAACCCGTTCATTTCTAATTCACGGCAAGCAATTCGGACTCCTTGGCTCAACCCAGGTTTGTTGGGAATAATTTCATTTGATATTTCGTTTATCCCCATGAATAAAAGACTGCTACTGCCCTGTTATGAAAAGGAGGTTGTTTTACTCATGAGTAAATGGCTTATCATTACTTGGTTGAAGGCTGGGTCAGAACAGCTAGACCTATCTGGAGGAGAAGAGTAGGCAAAGCTGAAGGGAGGAGTAAAACATGTCATCAGTATTGGAATCGTTGTGTTGCCACAAGACACTCAAGCCATTGATTCGGTAGCAAAAATCCCTTCCCCGCCCCCCATGCCCAGTTGAGCCTCGCAATCATCAGAGGCTTTTTTTTTTTTTTAAATTAAAGTATTTTTTCTGCAACCTCTTCGGTTGAAAAAATACTTTTAAAAGTCAAAAAAAAAAAAGCCTCTGATGATTGCAAGGCTCAGCTGGGATCGTCAGAGGCTTTTAAAAGCATTTTTTCTACAAAGCCTCTGACGATCCCAGCTGAGTTGCCTGATCGTCAGAGGCTTTTTTTTTCTTTTAAAAGCCTCTGATGATCCCAGCTGAGTTGCCTGATCGTCAGAGGCTTTTAAAACCATTTTTTTTAACAACCTCAGAACCGGTAGCAACAAATTTTACATTTCGCCACTGAACACATGGTATTGGTTTCATAGTCTAATCTACCAGGAAATGATGAGGGAACCTAAGACATACGTGACATAGGTGCTGATTTTCAAAGATATACCACCAATAAATGGCAAAATTGCACTGACTTTAGCTGGTTCCCCAAAGTTATGCAGAGAAGAAACTCATCGGCCTGGGAATGGTGACCTCTTGGAAGCCTTGGTTGAAAAAATGGATGGGTCGATGGATGGATGGATGGATGGATTTTGCCTTATTTGAGACACTTTAATGTTTGGATTATAATATCATAATGGAAACCACTGGAGAAGTGGCAAGAATGCAAGGGAGAAGTGGATCGCTAGAGCAACTGCAAAGAAGAGAATTACACCAGATTTGCTTCAGAAAATGTTTGAGCAGCTGAGCAAGATTCGAGCAAAGGAATTTTAATTAAAGAACGAAAGAAATTTCCAGAGGCAATAAATGTTTCTCAACAAGTTTAAGTTTTATCATGACAATGACTGATGGAAATAATGAACTATTCCCTAGTAAGACCACACCTAGAGTACTGCATCCAATTTTGGTCACCACACTATAAAATTCACTTCACAACCGTGTTACTCACTTAACCACTGTGGCGAGAAAGGTCGCAAAATGAGGCAAAACTCACTTAACAGCTGTCTTGCTGAGCAATGGAAATATTGTGGGTGCAATTGTGGTCATAAGTTGAGGACTAACTGTATGATCACAAGCTGTTCATTATTGGTAGTTCTCAACTTACGACCGGTAGCTTAGCAGCAGTTTTAATTTACAATGGCTTCCCCAGGGTTCCTTATGATCCAGTTACGATGGCTGGATCTCCTTATGGTCATGGGATCGCATTCATTTACAGCCATTGGCAACAGTCCATCGATATGTGACTACAATTTGTAACCTTTTTTCTAAAGTGTCTTTAGTTCCTGTTTGTTTAAAAAGTATCATTGCAGTCAGTAGATTCGCTTAATAACCATGGTGCCAGGGGTGAAATTCAATTTTTTTCCTACTGGTTCTGTGGGTGTGGCTTGGTGGGAGTGGCAGGGAAGGATACTGCAAAATCCCCATTCCCTCTCCACTACTGGGAAAGGATATTGCAAAATCCCCATTCCCTCCTTACTCTGGGGCCAGCCAGAGGTGGTATTTTCCGGTTCTCCGAACTCCTCAAAATTTCCGCTACTGGTTCTCCAGAACCTGTCAGAACCTGCTGAATTTCACCCCTGCATGATGCTCATTTAACGACTGAGATGTATCCTAGGACTGCAAGGCGATCCAACCGGTCAGTCCTAGAGGAGATCAACCCTGACTGCTCTTTAGAAGGCCAGATCCTGAAGAGGAAACTCAAAGATTTTGGCCACCTAATGAGAAGGAAGAACTCACTGGGGAAGAGCCTAATGCTGGGAACGATGTAGGGCAAAAGAAGAAGGGGACGGCAGAGAGCGAGGTGGCTGGATGGAGTCACTGAAGCAGTCGGCATGATCTTAAATGGACTCCAGGGGATGGTTGAGGGTGGTAGTGGACAGGAAGGCCTGAAGGAATGTGGGTCGGACATGACTTCACAACTAACAACAACAACAACAACAACAACAACAACAACAACAACAACATTAACACTTCACGTGATCTTGATTCTATGCCTCTGTTTATGAAACCCAGGATTGTGTTAGCTGGCCAGGAGGGTCTTTTTCAAGAAATGGCGGTCAGCCATGCCAAGTGATCCAACTGTTCTCCAGCTTTGAAACATTTTCTTCCTCCCAAAGTTGACATTCTTGACAACTTTTTTTTTTTTTTTAAAGGATGAAATGAGAAGAGCCAAAGCTCTCCAGCTAGGGGCATCATGAAATATCCAAATGCTAGGGTTGGATTTGCCTGAGTAAACATACAAGGTGGCCTCCTTTCCATCTTAGCGATGAGTTTTTACGATGGAACCTGAGGCCCTCTTGGTAAGAACATCTGCCTCTTGTCATGTTTTAATTATTTTGACGTTTTTATTAAACCTCCCCTCGGCAAAGATTTTTTCACATGAGTGATGTCTTCATCAGGTTCTGAACCATCCACCTGCTTCGTAATTGCAGGAAACTTCCTTTCATGGGTGGAAATAAGAAAGAGCAACTCTTGTGTTATCCAACAGCTTAAGGCTGAATGTTTGGGTTGACGGTTCATTTTCAGGAAATGAAACAGAATATATGGGTCACTTGAGAAGCCAAATCTTCATCTTCATGACCATCTAATCTTCATGATCAATGCAATTTTGTGTAGACGTATCTACTTATGATGACCCTCGACGCTCTGTTTTCCAGAATGTGGTACAAAATCCTGGATTTTGTGTCAGGGGTGGGCTTCAAAAACTTTTAGCAAGGGGTTCTCTGCCTGGTTGCTGAGTGGGCATGGCCATGGTGGGCATGGCCTAATCAGCCTCCTGCATCACAGTGGGGGAGGGAGGCAATGCTACCCTCCCTGGGCTTCGGAGGCATTTTTTGTGCCTCCGGGATGGCGAAAATGGCCTCCCCAGGCTCCGGAGGCCCTCTGGAGGCCAGAAACGGGCCTGTTTCCAGTCTTCCTGAACTTCCAGTAGGGCCATTTTTTGCCCTCCCTGAGCCTCCGTGCACACCCTGCACTTACCTGCATCCAAAATGGGCCATGTGGGCACTCCTGGGAGGGGACGGATGGACGGGGCCAGCCAGGAGTGGAATTTAGGGGTTCTCCAAACTGCACAGAATCTTAGCTAGACGTTCTCTCAAACCCCTGAGAAGCCCCAGCAGCCCACCCCTGATTTGTTTTTAGATGTTATGTTTGAAGGTTCACACAACTCATTATTGGTTGTGGGTATTGGCAGAGTTGGGTCTGGAGTCACATTTTCTGAGATTCCATCTTGGAAACCTTCATCATCATTAGAAGCAGGGGTGAAATCCAGCAGGCTCTGACAGGTTCTGGAGAACTGGTAGCAGAAATTTTGAGGAGTTCAGAGAACCAGCAAAAACCACCTCTGGCTGGCCCCAGAGTGCAGTGGAAATAAAGATTTTGCAATATCCTTCCCCCAGGAGTGGGGTGGGAATGGAGATTTTGCAGTATCCTTCCCCTGCCACGCCCACCAAGCCACGCCCACCGAACTGGTAGTAAAAAAACAATTGGATTTCACCACTGATTAGATGATAAATAAATGAATGCTATGAACCTTCTTGACTCACCAGTTAAATTTATCCAGTGTGTACAAGTTTTATGGAATAAGATAGTCCTTGACTTAGGACCACAACTGAATCCAGAATATCAGTCATTGTGGTCAAAGGAACCATGTGACCCAGCTCAAAGCAATGATCGTTTTTTTTATGATGGCCATTAAACAGATACTGCAGTTGTTAAGAGAACACTGTGGTTGTTAAGTAAACTCATTTCCTCTGATGGCTCCTTTTTTGCTGAAAACTGAAAGCCAATTGCAGAAACTGGCAAAAAAACCCATACACTGTGCCCAAGTGATATGCAAACGGTCACAAATGAGAGCCAGTTGCCAAATGCCAAAAATACAATTTTCGTGAATGTGAGTTATGTGGGCGAACAGAAGTTGTAACTTTGAAAATGGGTCATAAGTAGCTTTTGGGAGGTCCGTCATAACTTCGAGCAGTCATTGTGTCCATCATAAATTGAGGACTACCTGTAAACAGCAGGCAGGTCAACCAAGCTGGACAAAGTCCCAAAATTGGGACACGTCATTGTCCAGAAGAGATGTGCTTAATCTGTTCATCGATCCTCCAAAATCGAAATCCCTTCAGAAACGTATAGGAAGATGTTCCACCAAGCTCTACAGAATTTAACGTCAGCATCTTCCAGATGGGAGAGCAGCTGCTGCACCTCCAGGGTTCAAACTCTTTGACATTTCCTACACCATGGGAAATGAAGCAGACATAATCTCGAAGCTCATGATAGAGGGATGTCAAAGGTTTATAATCCATCTAAATAGATACCATGCAGGTGTAAATTACATAGGGTTGAATTTAGGTGCAAATTGTTGTGTCAGGTTATTTGGTTAAGTATGGTCCCTTGCAAGCCTCAGGGGCCCCATCTCAACTTTTGCATGGTATATAAGGAGGCTCAAAACTCAAGCTCACCATCAAACTTCTCTGCTTCTCCAATCTTCTCCTTTGAGGACTTGGTAAGTATGAGATTACCTCCTCTGGTTTCTCCCTTCAGAAATTCTTCTCCCTCTCTGTCTCTCTCTGTCTCTCTCTCTGTCTGTCTCTCTCTCTCTGCCTCTCTCTTTCTGTCTCTCTGTCTCTCTCTCCCCCTTTTCCTTTGTCTCTCTCTCTCTGTTTCTCTCTGTCTCTCTGTCTCTGCCTCTGTCTCTCTCTCCCTTTTCCTTTCTCTCTCTCTCTGTTTCTCTCTGACTCTCTGTCTCTCTCTGTGTGTCTCTCTCTGTGTCTCTGCCTCTCTCTGTGTGTGTCTCTGTTTCTCTCTCTGTCTCTCTGTCTCTCTGTCTCTGTCTCTCTCTCTCTCTCTCTCTCTCTCTCTCTCTCTCTCTCTCTCTCTCTCTGTGTGTGTGTGTGTGTGTGTGTGTGTGTGTGTGTGTGTGTGTGTGTCTCTCTTTGTTTGTCTGTTTGGACTGCCTGGACTACCTAAAGGATTTTATTTAGCTGGGTAGGAATTTATACTCGTTTCTGATATCAGGATGTTGTAAGTGTGTTGCTCCTCATCTCAGTTGTCACTTTTGACCAAAAGACAACCTAGGGAGAAATGAAGAACAACTCTCTGAAAGTTTATTGTCTGTTAGGGATAGCACAGGAACTGGGTATGTCTAGTTTGATGAAGAGAAGGACTAGGGGAGACATGATAGCAGTCTTCCAATATCTCAGGGGCTGCCCCAAAGAAGAGGGAGTCAAGCAATTCTCCAAAACATCTGAAGGCAGGACAACGGGTGGAAACTAATCGAGGAGAGAAGCAACCTAGAACTAAGGAGAAATTTCCTGACAGGGAATACAATTAATCAGGGGAACAACTTGCCTCCAAAAGTTGTGAATGCTCCAACAGTGGAAGTTTTTAAGATGATGTTGGATAACCACTTGTCTGAAGAGATGTAGGGTTTCCTGCCTAAGCAGGGCGTTGGACTAGAAGACCTCCAAGGTCCCTTCCAACTCTGTTATTCTATTCTGTTCATTTTGAAATCCCTTTTAGAGCAAGTAGCTGGCATGGATATAGTTCAGAGAGAGAGTATTCACCCAGCACCTCCATCCTATGTTTTTCAAAGGTTGCAAGCTACAAAGGGACAGGAAAAACTGGACAAAAGAAACAAGAAACTTAGCAGGATGAGGGTAGCATGTAGCCAATGGCCAAGAGGGACTAGAATGATGATCTCAAAAGAGGTCAATGGAACTAGATGGAAGCCCACAGAAGGAACCTTCCTCCATCCTCTGCTTGATACTTTCCATGTCACGATTGATGATTATCTTCCCTGTTCCCAAACCACCCCGAATAAAACAATGTTGTGTTTCTTTTCAGACATTCCTCTATCTTTCTCGAGATGTCCTGCTGTCCCCCAACCTGTGCTATACCCACCTGTGTCCCTGCCTGCAGCCCTCCAGTTTGCTACCCAGTGGGCGGCTTGGGGTCTCTGACCTCATGTGGTGTTGGCTCTTATGGACTTGGCTCAGGGGGTGGTTCTGTGTCAGCGGCCAGCCTGGGCTTAGCCCCTGGGGCCAACGTGAGCTGCCTCAACCAGACCCCTCCATCTGAAATCGTGATCCAGCCACCTCCGTTCAACATTGTCATTCCAGGAGCCATCCTCAGTGCCTCGTGTGACCCGGTTCGTGTGGGAGGATACACCGCGTGTGGTGGTGGCTCTTCTTCTGGTGGAAGCTCCAGGCTCAGATACTATCCCTGCATTCCATGCAACCCATGTAGAAGCTAAGGACATGTCTTCTCCCAGAGGCACCACCGGCAAACTGACTCTTGCGACCTGAGTTCACAATGAAGATCTCATAGATCTGGTTGCCGGTAGTCGCAAGCATCCTTACCTCAATCCCTCTAACATGATCCAAACATTCAGGTTTTCCAACAGCCACATCTTTCCATGTTCTCCAAGTTGTTTTATTTCCATGCTTCTTCCCTTCTTTGCTTTCTTTCATCTCCTGGGATCTCTCTCTCTCTCTCTCTCTCTCTCTCTCTCTCTCTCTCTCTCTCTCTCTCTCTCTCTCTCTCTCTCTAACATGGAGAAAAACCCATATTCTATAAGGGTCCTTGCTTGATTCCCCCCTTTGTATTTGGAAACGTTGTGGAAATTTAGGCAACAGTATTCCCGAACCTGGCCTTAATCTTGTTTTTATAACTCCAGCATCTTCTTCATTTCATAATATCAGATGGGATTTCAGTTCTCAGGATTCCTGTTTGACATTAAAGATTCACTTCAGCATCAACTCGAGTTTTTATGTGGTTTTTTCTCATTCTGGGGGGTTTCTTGGAAGTTCCTTGGTTTTGTAAGATGTTCTTCAAAACTACTCCAGGTTTTGTCAGATGCCCTTCAAAACTATTCCATTCTAAGCTGGACTTCCATCCCTGGTGGCTTCCTTCATAGGACCATCCTAACGAGAGCCATGAGTTTTCAGGCCTAGTACAGAGAAGAGAGGATAAGCTGTAGAAACAGGAGAGAGTGTCCCTACCGAGGTAACAACCAGCTAACAGCCTTAAAATCATGCTTGACATTGGTTTCATAGACTGGTCCACCAGGGGGACCTAGGGAATCCTGACCATCATGACACGGGTGCTGGTTTTTAGAGATACAACATCAACAGATGGCAGCACTACTCTGGATTTAGCTGATTTCCCCAAAGCTAAGCCAGGTAGGATCTCATCGGTCTGGAAAGGGAGAAGAGCAGCAAATTTTGGATGGAGAATTTATTCAATGAACAATGGAATGAGGGCAGTCCCAATGGATGGATGGACAGATAGATGGATGGATGGATGGATGGATGGATGGATAGATAGATAGATGATAGATAGATAGGTAGATAGATAGATAGATAAAAGATAGATAGAAGATAGATAGATAGATAGATAGATAGATAGATAGATAGATAGATAGATAGGTAGATACTGTAAATAGATATTTTGCTTAATTATGAATAATGCATATGGGAAAACCTGAGTCATGTGTACTCAATCTTTTAAATCATATAACAGACCTTCAGATTCCCCATCATGAAAAGCTGCTTGCCAAGATGTTTCTAGCAAGGTTGGACAACTGACAACACTTCAAATGTTGTCAAAGGACAGCTCTATCTCACCCGTGTGTGTCCCTTCTCACCTTGTTCCTACTGAAATGAAACATGTATGGTTTGTCATTTGGTAGTGATCCTTGCAATTAGTCCAAGGTCCGGAGGGTATGGCCAAGGTCAAAGGCTTCTGGGAATTTCCTACTAAGACAAGGGTCTCCAACCTTGGCAACTTTAAGCCTGGTGGACTTCAACTCCCAGAATTCCCCAGCCAGCTTTTCTGTCACTGCCGAAAACAGAGCCTGGGAAGACCACATGTGGGCCTCCCTAGCTCCATTTTCAGTGGAAGTGGCACTGCTGGCCGGTCATTTGCTATTTCCAGGTTGGCCCCATGGCCCAGATCTGGCCCAAGGGCCTTGAGTTTGACGGATGTTCCCAAATGCTACTATAGCAGAGACACAAATGGACACACAAGGAAAAAGCTGAGGATCTATTCCTACAATGTCCTAGTCAGACATCAACCATGTTACATCTCTTTTCTGGAGGTTATTGTGGGCATACAGAGGACTGCTCACTTTCTCCAGGATGTTCCTAGTATCCCATCATCCTTTCTTGTCCAAAAATTGGTTTCAGCTTGGCACAGAAGCTAATCAGAGCCGGACACGAGAAACAGATTTTTGCAAAACCTTTTCTTTGTACAAAGTTTTATTAATTATCTACTATTACATTTAATTAGTGCTTCATAAACATCGGGTTGTCTGGGTTATTTTGTTTGCTTAACAATACAAATTATATTCCTAATCTTTACCCCTTTTTTCCAGCCCTATGGCTGGAAAAAAGGGCTAAAGATTAGGAATATAATTCCATGTTTGGTAGTATTCCATGTTTGGTAGTATTCTGTATCTTCTTTCTGTTCGATCTTCAATGTAAGTCTGTCCATTTCTGCACAGTCCAGTATCTTCCTAATTATCACTTCATCTGGTGGTATTTCTTCATTTTTCTTTTTTTAAAAACAAGTATTGTTTTTTTTTCCTTTCACATACCTATTTTATTTATTTTATTTTATTTATTTTATTAATTTAATTTGTATACCGCCCTTCTCCCAGAAGGGACTCAGGGCGGTGAACAGCCAAAATTAAAAAACATACAAGTACAAAAGTTTAGCTAATTAAAAAGAATTAAATCACTAGCTTCCCAATTTAAAACCCCAAATCCATAAAATTTAAAATCCCAATTTAAAAACCATTTAGGCTAGGCCGGCTTGGTGGAATAAAAACGTCTTCAGGGCTTTACGGAAGGTATGAACAGAGTATTGACCAAATCATGTCTTATACAACTTGTCACATCCAAGTATTTCTTCATTTTTCCAATGCTGGGCAAATGCAATCCTCACTGCTGTTAATACATGCAATATTAAATATACACTTATTTAATCAAAATTTTCTGGAACTATACCTAATTAAAAAAAAGTTCAGTTTTAAGATCTATATGTTTTCCTGGCATCTTTTCTAGCCACATGTGTATTTTTGCCCAAAACTTTTTTTGCTTTAACACAAGTCCACCATAGATGGTAATACGTGCCAGATTATAAATTAACAATGGTGTTAAGGTAATGATTTAATAGTTGAACAGCTGCTGTAAGGTGCAATACTCAAATGATGATGCAATGAGAATGAGTCAGCAGGGTTATTTAACTTATCGTTTTAAGAGGCTGTATATATAAGAGAGACCCTGTGAGGCCATATGTCTCTCTTTGTGTGTTCTTCCATGCTGTAGTTGATGATTGATTGTCGACTTTGCCTAGTACATGTATGTATATATTCCAAACCATTATTTGAAAGACAAACCTCTGTTTCCTGTATTTTGCTCCTGGGTTGTCTCAAAATAGTCACACTATGTGCACCCTGACAAATGGCAACTTCTTATAAAGAGAACTTATATAAAATGTTTTATAGGTGGCATTTACCACCTGCTAGGTTATCCCAAATATTCAAAAATATGTCTAGTAAATGGATTTTTGCAAAACGTTTATTGGAGCGCTTCAGCCAAAGGGTCCCAGTCCAAATTTGGGAACGGAGACCCTGAACAACAGCACTGCACAATCATTTATACAATTGATTTCCAGAAATAGATAAGTAACATTTCACAAAGCCATTACATTTTTATTTTTGGGAGTTCTACCTTGCTTTTAATCTACGTTGTCTGTTTGTCTATGGAGTTGCGCCTTGTTTGAGTAACACACATCATTTGGCCCCTATAGAATTATGCCTTGGTTAAGTTCTACATATCCTTTAGTCCCTACTTGGGGTTTCTGCTGCTTATTGTCCTGTTGCCAGTCTTGTAATGTCTTATCTACTCCTGAGTATGTGTTATTACAGTTCCTTCGTCTCTAACTGACACGTTGCACATACATTCTATTAAATTTTTACTCCTTCCTAGGATGGAGTTGTATTGATTCTCTAATGGGTGATCCATCATCTTTGGGCTGGGAAACTACTGCATACCTCCAAGATATCATTACTCCTTTCCACTGGCCAGGTGGGCAGCAGTAGGCGTGGTTTGGCATATCTCCAAGGTATCATTACTCCTTTCCACTGGCCAAGTGGGAAGCAGTAGGCGTGGTTTGGCATATCTCCAAGGTATCATTACTCCTTTCCACTGGCCAAGTGGGAAGCAGTAGGCGTGGTTTGGCATATCTCCAAGGTATCATTACTCCTTTCCACTGGCCAAGTGGGAAGCAGTAGGCGTGGTTTGGCATATCTCCAAGGTATCATTACTCCTTTCCACTGGCCAAGTGGGAAGCAGTAGGCGTGGTTTGGCATATCTCCAAGGTATCATTACTCCTTTCCACTGGCCAAGTGGGAAGCAGTAGGCGTGGTTTGGCATATCTCCAAGGTATCATTACTCCTTTCCACTGGCCAAGTGGGCAGCAGTAGGCGTGGTTTGGCATATCTCCAAGGTATCATTACTCCTTTCCACTGGCCAAGTGGGAAGCAGTAGGCGTGGTTTGGCATATCTCCAAGGTATCATTACTCCTTTCCACTGGCCAAGTGGGAAGCAGTAGGCGTGGTTTGGCATATCTCCAAGGTATCATTACTCCTTTCCACTGGCCAAGTGGGAAGCAGTAGGCGTGGTTTGGCATATCTCCAAGGTATCATTACTCCTTTCCACTGGCCAAGTGGGAAGCAGTAGGCGTGGTTTGGCATATCTCCAAGGTATCATTACTCCTTTCCACTGGCCAAGTGGGAAGCAGTAGGCGTGGTTTGGCATATCTCCAAGGTATCATTACTCCTTTCCACTGGCCAAGTGGGCAGCAGTAGGCGTGGTTTGGCATATCTCCAAGGTATCATTACTCCTTTCCACTGGCCAAGTGGGAAGCAGTAGGCGTGGTTTGGCATATCTCCAAGGTATCATTACTCCTTTCCACTGGCCAGGTGGGAATCAGTAGGCGTGGTTTGGCATATCTCCAAGGTATCATTACTCCTTTCCACTGGCCAAGTGGGAATCAGTAGGCGTGGTTTGGCCTGTTC